>OY856410.1:922694334-923294334 GCA_963693085.1 Alisma plantago-aquatica | reverse complement strand
CAGCCACTGCTTGCACCTCCTTTGCTTCACCTCCAGTGCCGGCCACCTTCACCTCCAGCCTGACCACCTTCACCTCGAGGCACTACCACCACAGCCTTCTCGATCCACCAGTGCGGTGAGTGGTTTAATCAGTACTAGATTTGCAATTAGGGTTAATAATGCCACCATATTGTTGATCACTATTGATTAGGTTAATGATGCATTAATGAACTTAATTAATTAGATTTGCACTTAGTTTCTCTAAGATTATGTTGTTGATTAATATTGAATTAGGGTTTAATAATGAATGAATAAACACATAATGGAAGAATGAATTGAATTAATTGATGAGGATGATGATGAGGATGAGGATAATGATGATGATGATGATGATGATGATGGATGAGATGATAATGATGAGGATGCTAATGGTGGGGATGACGACAATGATGATGATGATGATGAGATCCTCCTCCTCCTCCTCCTCCTCCTCATCATCAACATCCTCATCATCATCCTCATCATCATCATTATCATCATCATCATGTGATGATGATGAGGATGATGATGATGGTGATGATGATGATGATGATGATGAGGATGAGGATGATGATGATGATGATGATGAGGATGCTGCTGATGGGGATGACGATGATGATATGATGACGATGATCCTCATCATCATCATCATCATCATCCTCATCATCATCATCATTATCATCATGATACTCATCATCATCATCATCATCATCATGTGATGATGATGATGATGATGATGATGATGAGCATGTTGTTGTTGTTGATGATGATATGATATGATGATGATGATGATCCTCCTCCTCCTCATCATCATCATCAACAATCATCATCTTCATGTGATGATGATGATGAGGATGATGATGATGATGATGATGATGATGATGGAGATGCTGATGATGAGGATGATGATGATGGTGATGATGATGATGATCCATATCATCATCATCATCATCCTCATCATCAATCATCATCATTATATGATGATGATGATGGTGATGATAATGATGAGGATGAGGATGATGACGATGATGACGATGCTGATGATGAGGATGATGATGATGACGATGACGATGAGGATGATGACGATCCTTATCATCATCATCATCCTCATCATCATCCTCATAATCAATCATCATCAATCATCAATCATCATCAAGTGATGATGATGAGGATGATTATGATGATGATGATGATGATGATGAGGATGATGATGATGATGACGATGTTGATGATGAGGATGATGAGGATGATGAGGATGATGATGATGATGAGGAGGAGGATGAGGAGGATGATGATGATCCCTATCATCCTCATCATCATCATCATCATCATCATCACCATCATCATCATCATCATCATCATCATCAACATCAATTATTTCTCTGTCATGAATATGAAATAACCAATGTTGTTGTTTGTTGTCAGTACTTACACTTATATTACTTTTCTCAAAATTTTACATTGTTGTAGGCATAATGGCTAGGGCCTCTACCCCAATGTTACTATTGCATGTTGAAGAACAGTTGGACATCATTCTAGATGATTGTTCATTAGCACAACTCACTATACCTAAACATTGGCATTATCAAAATGGAAGACGCTACACCGATGATTAAGTGACCCTAAATTTTGGAACTTCAATATATGTTATCGAGGTTTAGTACGATTTGACGAAAATCTTATATTCACATCTAGTTGGTGTGAGTGGGTTAGGAAGATGTTATTGGGCCGTAGTGACATGCGTTTTCTTCATCAGGTTGGCCATAATACCATCAAGGATTAGATAACCAACATCAACAATGAGACACCCAATCATATGGTGTGATTTGAGTACTCGATAGGGGATATCACATATTTGGACTAATTCGATGAGGAGAGCACACCAGATTTCCCTTCTATTCCTACTATTGGTACCGTCCATTTCCCTATCTCCATCAATTCATATTCGTCTAACAATGACGAGCTCCACGACACAACAACATCAATAAAGTAGGTCCAAGCAACAAACTTACTTTCCTGTCTTATGCACATGTTTAGGGGTACAACAAACCCCTTGTTTAGTTAATGCCATTTTATTTTCTAAATTTTGTTGTCATAATTAGTATTTTGGTAACATGTTTAACTTTAAAAGACACTTATATAATGTCTGAATGAAGTTTTTTTAATTGTCTTATCTATATACATGTTTTGTGAAGATGGAATGAATGAATGTATCTGTGTGTGAATATGAAAAAGAGATTAAATGAATGGAACTATAGGTTGCTAAATGTGTGTGAATATAAAATGGAGGAATGAAATGGAACTACAGGTTTCTACATGTGTGTGATGAATCATATTTGAAATTAAATGTGCTTATACATGTGTGTGAATCAAATGATCCATATAATATATATGATTGCACATCTTGTTAATATTTGCAGGTTTGTGCCCTGTTGTTAGCTGAAATCAATGGATGTTGTAAAACTATAGTTTAGAATTGAACTATAGGTTCTACATCCTACTGACCAGCCAGATAGCAGGCCTAGGAGCTGATAAAAAAACATCAGCGTCGGTTAAAAACCAACAACCGACAACAAATGCTTAATTGTGTCGGTTGTTTGCTAGAAACCGACGCCTATGGTCCGAATACTGGTGCTTTTGGGTTGTAATCGGGAATGGCTTTGTGTCATTGGTTATGTAACTGATGCTGAAGGAGTCTACTTTTAGTGTCACCCACTTGGATGTCACTTTAAAATTGACAACAAAAGTCTTACTTAACTGATGCTAAATGTGTTATATGTACTAGTGTTAAAAAGAGCAGGGATACTCTTGCTCCCTTGATGATGATCATAATGTCAAAGGTGCTATTTGGAAAACAAATACCCAAAGGAATATGTGATATGTCACTCATCTTAAATCTAAAAATAATTTTGTTAAAGTGTTGTAGCGAGCTTTGCCCAATGTTGCTCAACAATACCATCCTCAAGTTGTTTTCTAAGATTGTGTTTGAATGCCTAAAATTTCATACGAAGCATTGGATGTCACCGTGTAAGAGAACTTTTTTCCTAGAGAGGAAAATGACTGATAACATTATCCTTGTGTGGGAGTTGATCCAGAATAAGCGCAAGAAGAATTCTTCTTTTATATGCCAATAGCATTTGACTTATCCAAAGCCTATAATTGCATGGATTGGTCCTTCATTGAAGACACCATCATGAAAGGCAACATGCCTCCGAGCATTATTAGGTATATTGTGAACTTCATATCTAGTGGGGAGTCTTCGATCATTTTGGATGGCAAATGACTTCCTGTCTTCAAGCCAAATTTTGGGCTTAGATGAGGAGACCCTCTATATCCCTATCTACTTATCATTTGTATGGAATGGCTGAGCCAAGAGATCTAGTAGGAGGTGTTGGAGAAAAGGTGGAGTCTAGTGAAAGTTACCCACTATGCCCCTGAGATTTCACATCCAGCCTTCACATATGATATCATCTTCTTTTCCAAAGATTCTATCAAACAAATAACCACCATTATGAAGTTACTCAAAAGAATTAGGTTTGTCTTAGGATAAGTAGTTGTTGTGGGGAAGTCTAATATCTTCTTCCTAATGTATGTTCCAGCCCAAACCCAAAGTCATATAAGTAGGATCCACATATTCTACAAAATGGAGAATCTCTATAGGCATATTGGACTCCATGTACTTCATGGCAGGCTCTCAAAACAAACGTATGCTGCCACACTAGAAAGATGCGTGCAATGGGTGAATGGATAGGCATCCCACACCATTTATCTAGTTGGATGAGTCTGTCTCTCTATCAAGATGTTGATGACCATCCCAATCTATGTGATGCATACGACAAAGCTACATGTTAACCTATCTGACTGGGTTGATGAAGTTGTGAGGAAGTTTCTCTGGGGAGGGGAGACAAGAAGAATACCTTGTCATTCGTGGCATGGAAGACATTCACTCGGACAAGAGTGAAGGAAGGTTGGGAGTGAAAGTTATGTAGTGGTGGAAGAAACCTATTTTAGCTCAGAACACAAAGGTTAGAAAAAATAGCAAGGTCCTGTCAATAGAGATCATAAGGAAGAAATACAGGAAGGTAGTTGGAAACAACACCATTCTTCTCTAGAGAGCCGTCCAAGGGAGTAATGACTTGATCAAAACCAACAACACCTGTGTTATATGCAATGTGATACTGAGTTCTGGGAGGACAATTGGGTAACCCACAACATCAAACTCAGGGACTTGGACACAAAATAGATACCAATGGATTTTGAAGAGTTGATGATAGGTTGTGTAGTGAAATGCAATGCTAAATGGGATGAGGGATTCATCTTGGACTACCTTCCCTCAGACATTTTGGACAAGATCTCCAAGATGAGGGAACTATGCCAAGATGAATATGTTAATGTTTGGTCTTGGAATGGCACCAAAGATGGAAACTTCACCACAATCTCATCCTACAAACTGTGTGATATATTATCTAGTAAATCGGGATGGCTACTGGGATAGCTAACTAAGATACTAGACATGGTGAATATGTTCTTTTGGCTAATGTGGGGAGGGGCTATTTTGACTAACATGAGAATGAAGGAATGCCACCTCACAATAGAAGCTAACTGCCACAGGTGTATTGAGGGAGATGAATCCAACTTGCATTCTATATGTGATTGCCCACGACCAAAAGGATATATGGGTCCTATCAAAGATTACAGATACTAACCCAAACTTCTTTAATGGGAACTTGGAAGCCTATATGTGTATATGCCTAAAGTTGAAAAATGAGAAGTAGAATATGATCATAGGTTACTTCCTAGCATATATGGCACATGCAACATGAATCTGAAGGTGCTCAAGAATAGTGTGAAGATCCCTGACATCCATATGAGCTTCATAATGTGCTAGCCAAGGATAATGCCAATGAATGACACTGGTAGGCAAAGCAGAACACCCTTGATCGAGAAGGATATTTGGACCCATCCCCCTATCGGGTGGGTCACCCTAAACACTGATGCAATAATAGGTAGAAGGAAAACAACATTTGTGGTGCTGGCGAGGAACATTGTGGGTGATTGTCTCTATGGAAAAGGGAGGATTATCATACCAACTTTGATAGTGTCATCTAAACTGGAAGCTATCGAGTTAGTCTTAGAGGTTGTAACGACCCACACTTTTGATGCTCTAAAAGACCTTAATGTCGCAGATCGTCACTCATAAATTCTAGGACCAGATTCATGAAATAATACAAAATAGTAGACAATTTCCATTAATGATCAAATAATTACATATTTTCATAAAAAGCTCCTCTAAGGAGTTACATAACTTTTAAACAGAATTAACTTTTACATGTGAACATAAACCATTAATACTAAACCTTCAGGAATAACTCTAGTGTCTTCAACATCTCTATCTGTACCCTCATGTCCATGAATCAAGTATATCTAATACCTAAAATGTCAAAAATCAAATATGCGGTCAATATATTTCTATACTGGTACATGGGTTCAAACAATAATCACAAGTAACATATAAGAAAACATCTTTATCTTACATATAAGAACATAAACTTGTTTTCATATTCTAATCCATATCTGGTCAACTACCTCAGGTGTAATCACTGTCCTTTCGGGTCTTGTGTGCATTACCCATAAGATCAGTCTAACCCAGGGTTTACAATACTATTATTTACTTTACATGATACTCATAGGAACTTTATAATTCACAAGAAGTAAATAAACAAGAAAGCAATTTATTTGTCATTCAATCTCATTGAGTACCATCAGCAATCTTAAAATTCGATACATGTATTCATAAGTGTAACCACGTACCTTATGTCATTGCAAAACCATGCACAACATCATATACTTTAAGAGTCTATCCAAACATCCAAGCAATGACGCTTGTAATCAACAGTATCTGAAACACTCATACTACATATGTGTCACCATGTATTCACATTATATTAATTAGATCTAGATGCATTCCTAAACTAGCATTTAGGGTTATCCCGTGTTTGGACTAGGGTTTAGGGTTACAAACCCTAATTCCATCATATCATGGTTACTAAGATTACAACCTTTATTATGCATATTAGGTGAAACCCTAATCATCATATTAATCATATTAACTTATCCATGATACCTAGATCATATTATTAGCCTTAAGATCATAACAAGATGTTCACATTGGTTTCAAAACCTTAAATCAGCTTATATAAGATTATTAATCTAGCATCATCACTTATTCATCATTATTAAGGATTTCCTTATTAGACAGGTCAATATCAAGTATTAACTCAACATAACCAAATGTAATCAATTAAGCATCATATTAAATCAAATCTAGGCTTTCTTTTCTATTAATCACATCTAAAAATGTATTGCATATATCTTTATAACAAGAAGCATAATAAGGTTATGAAAATATTTTATTTGGATTCCTCTCATTGTTTTGAGAAATTTTCATATATTATATGTCGCCATCAGAGTTACCAATTAGTAGTTATGATTATTACATTATAAGACTAAACTGACCAATCGGGCGAGGACACATCAGCAGAGTAAAGCCAATTCATTATAGTCTTACCCATTTTGGAATAAGGGAGGGATGACTCTCGTGACCCTGTCCTTTATGTATGCATGCTGTGGTATTATGGTCAACTCATTTTGTATCACCTCTAACCCCGCAACGGTGGGGCTGTCGCCCTAGGTGGAGACTGCGGTCTCTCTCCACAAGTACCCAAGCCACATCTCCCTAAGGGGGAGGGCCAAAGGGCCTCACCTGCCACCGCTAACATTGGGTAAGCCACTCTAGTAGCTGGAGATGGCTGGAGATAAGAGCAAACTGGGGTTGTTGGTAGATCATTTTGCAGCAGGTACTCACCTAGGAGACGGGGCAGAAGGGTAAGGAAGAGGTACCTGAGTGTCTTGAGAAGAGAAGGGGAGCATCTTGTGACTGTCAGTGACCTTCCTCACCTTCCTAGAACCCTCGTAGTTCCTCACCAGAGCTAGGGTTCAATTCTAAAATTTGGAAGCTTGTTTGGCATGACCAGGCCACCATGGTGGTGTCCCAAAAGTTAGATGGACCGTACTTCATGAGGATGGAAGCCTACCTCCTTTGGCACATTGGGAAGGAGGGAATATAGAGACAGAGACCAGAAAGACCTTCAAGCAGCTATGGAGTTGCAATACTAAACATAGGGAAGGAGAAGAGGGTCACTGGACCCCTTCTAAAGGCTAACAACCCCCCTACGACCACCATTTCGCATATCTGTGGGGTTTTGGGAGACTGCTTTGAAGTCCATTCTTCGGAGGAGAATCCTAGAGTTAGGGGAAAACAAATGATGGGAAGGGAGTATCTCCCCACGAGGGTGCAACCCTACATGCTTATATACAACTCTCACCAAGATGATTCAAAGATCCATTGTTTTTGGACTTATTCCCATCCCCACATCAATTATCTTCTAATTCCATTATCCCTTAGTCATATCCACAGCTATAGCGCTCATCCCAATGTACTCTTCTTTTCTTCTGTTGCTCTCTTTCCCTTTTTCTAACGATTATAAAGCAAAACTTGTAGAAAGGGTATGCACGGTTGTTATGGGAAAGTATTCAATATATTTCCACATATATGAACAAACATTTCTATAATTGCTTACCAATTTCACTTAGTTGATACCTCAAAATTCATGAAAGGAAGGCATATACTTATATGGCATATAATTGGGCAACTTGATTCTTAAGTTTCTTCTCAAATACTCTTATTTCTTATTTATTTATTTGATATATCCCTTAACATTAATCATATCTAATTCAAGAAAACTCATATGTAAACTCTGATTAACCAATTGGGCTAAAAAGTGACCCTATGGCCCATGAACCACAACTTGGGCTTCCTAAAGGTTCCATGAGGTTGATTGCATTCTTAATCACCAAACTTGAGGATTTGGTAGCTTTTACTTCTTATATGAGCCTCATATGACATATGCTTAAAAGCACATTATTTCCTGAAATCGATTATTTAATATAATTCTAGGATTTAGAATCATCAATCTTAGATCCCTCAAAACACTTCATTGTTATATGTTACCTAATTCATTTAGGCTTGAAATCAACAAATTTCAAGGATGTAATATTCACCCCTCCTTAAAAGGAATTTTTTCCTCAAAATTCATGCCTACTAAGCCGAGGTGAATGATACTCATCTTATGTTCAAAACTTTTCCATGGTATATCAATTTTTGCATTATTACTAAGATTGACACCCAAATTGAAATTCAAGTAAATCCACATCTATAGTATACACATCTTATCATAACTTGATGATTTCATTATTACTTGGTGATTTTTCCAACCTATAATTCATCACTTTCACACAAGGGTGAGGTAACACCTCTAACCCTAGTTCATATCATTACACATTCAATGTAGGATATGCATCCTCATTATCCCAATTTTAAGGATAATGTGCATCTATCCAAAATCCCTCCCTCATAATGAGATGAACTAAGCATTTGACTGCAGCCCAAACACAAAGTTCATTCCATTCCAAGAGCGGAGATTGTACATCCACACATTTCTTTCAAATTAACATATTAATATGAATCATACTCAATACAACTCTAAACTTACTTGTTCTTAATTTCATAGCATTCTTATATTCCATGAAGTTAAGTGTCCGTTTTCTTACTCTTAAGTTAGGGCACAACTTCTATCAAGTTTTCATGGCTTCCTTATATCTTTTATATTTACATCTCATGTATCATTATGAGCCTTAGAAAATACTTTAGGTCTCTAGGGGTATAGGTACTCTTGGAGTGATGTCATCCTTATGCACCAAGGGAGTGTCTTTACATTCACCCTACTGGGCCACATGAACATCAGGTAGGTGGCTAACCTCCTGAGACATGGGCCTAGGGCAAACCAACTGTTACCTCCCGACCACTTAGTGATGTGCATTCATTGCTTATCAACTCCCAACCCCTCGGTCCTATGTATCTCTAATACACCCTACTTGACCCTAGGATTGCATTAGGACTCTACCCTCCCTAAGGGTTTCTTTTGAGATGTCACATCTTTTAAGCACACTATTCTCTTATTTAATTCTTTAACACGGATTTCCTTCACCTCTCACTTTCGAGTAGACATTATGCAGTGTTGTCCCAACATTGGGCTCGGGCCACCTTCCCTCTAGGGCTTGGTGCCATGTCAGGATTCCCTCTTGGTCTTGACCTCTGTGATCTTCCCCTCCAGGGGCTTGATCCTAACAACTGCACTGTGGACTTAGGCCACCTTCCCTCCTGGGCTTGACCATTTAATGACCTTCCTTCCAGGGCTTGGTCATCCACTTAGGCCACCTTCCCTCCTCGGCTTGGTGCCTCAATGGTCCTCCTTCTAGGGCTTGACCATTTCATGACCTTCCCTCCTGGGCTTGGTCATCTACTCAGACCACCTTCCCTCCTAGGCTTGGTTTGTTACTGGTCTTCCCAATCCTAGGCTTGACTAGTTGTTAGTCAGAGATGGTATCCTTGAGTTCAAATAATGTAAATGGTTCCATTTTTTTTATATATTTTTAACTCTTCACCCCTCTAGCTGAGGATTAAGGTTATCTCAATACTTAAATAAATTTATTCACTTACTTTTTAAGGGAAAGTCCTACCCTAGGGTGCCTTCTTGGATAATAGGAGGGGGTTAGGCTCCCTAGACACAGCCTTATCCCAAGATCTAAGGTTTTTCCTCCCTGATAGGCCATCTTCCCAATCTTTGGGTTGACCCACCGCATGTTAGCACACTAACCCTAAAGGTTTCTGTAACATCCCTGACCTGGGTTATGCCTTAACCCTAGATGTTTTGCTTAACCAAGTTATTTATTTTCTTATCTTTATCTCTTGAAAAGTAATTAAGACTCAAGGTGGAACTTATGTTTCAATTTGGTCCTTTTTTTAATAATGTTAAAACAATATTTTGCCTATTTTGGACCAGGGTGCAAATTACCCAATTTGAGTGGTTAGATTGCAAAGTGTTACTTGATAAATGTTCCTAAAGTGTTATATCATCATATGAATGAGAATGATGCTGAGGTATGGCTTGTAGAAGCCTAAGTTCCAAGGAAAAAGCTTGTTTAAATCATGCTTGTGCATTGATTACTAGTTTTGGTGTAATTTGCAATTTACCCAAAACCTAGGGTTTTATGTGAAAAATACCACCTCTAGAGAGTACCTACTGTTTATTGGTATCAATAAGAGAAAATAAAATGAGAGGGCCGTCTCATTTGAATTACTTTTGAGGAGAGATAATCTTGATAAAAACATAATCAAGATTTAAGCATAATTGAAACCCTAATTTATTTTGTAGCAAAAATAAATGTATATCCCATCAATTAAAAATGTCATGGTTGGAATCCTATAATGTGAGGACGCTCTATTTCCTTGTGTGGCAACGAAAATATCCTAAGGAGGTGGAGAATCCACTCACATTTGTTTATTAAAAATAAATGTCCACTAAAAATGGATATTATTATTATAATGATTATGGTGCTTAAAATGGTTGCTTTTATTCAAGGATAATGTAGAGGATTTTGAAGGTGGGAAAGGTGGATTCGGAGGAAAGGAAGGGAGGGGAGTATGTGGCCATTAATTTTGGAGTTGAAGGAATTTTCTAATACTTTCTCTCTCTTGAAAATTCATATACATATACCTCATTTTTCACTCACATGAAGGACTCTTTTTCAAATCCACTTTCTTTCTTTGCTAGGGCAGAAGACTAAGGAGCTTAGGAGAAAGAGGACAACATGCCCCAACCAGTAGGTAAGCTCCATGTTCATCTTCAACCTTGAATTCATGGTGGAAATTCAATTTCAACACTCATTCTCTTCTTTTCTCCATTCAATGATCAACCTTGATCATCCTTTGCATCCAAAGAGTTGAGAACGGGCCTTGGATAGTTGAGGAAGCTTCATTCACCATTAAAAACATGAAGCTTGGAATCAACTATGAAGGAGGTCTATATAACTTGAACCCTTAATTGTTATTATTGCATTCAATTCTTTACTTCATGTTGATCATTTTGTTCTTATTGAAATTCCTTTGGATAGTTGATGGAATCACCATAAGAATGGTGGTAGATTTTGAAAGATCAAAGCTTGATGACAATGAAATCATATTAAGAACACATATCAATAACAAACTTGAGCAAATGGTTTCACTCTTGAGACTAAACGGTCTCAAGATCGTTTGATACCAAACGGTCTCAAGACCGTTTGAGGGCAAACGGTCTCAAGACCGTTTGAGACCAAACGGTCTCAAGACTGTTTGAGGTCAAGAGATCTCATGATTGGATGGTGATCTGATGGTTACAATTGAGAGTTCAACACTTGATGGCTCTTCATTACAAACCCTAAATCGATTGGTTGGAAGAAACCCTAATTGGATTCAAATGATTTCAGTGATGAATAGACCAAACGGTCTCAAGACCGTTTGAGGTCAAACGGTCTCAAGACCGTTTGAGGTCAAACGGTCTCAAGACCATTTGAGGTCAAAAGGTCTTAGGACCATTTGAGGTTAAGGGATCTCATGGTTGGATGATGATCGAATGGTTTCAATTGAATTAATCCCAAAGGTTTCAACACTTGATGGTTCCTAGATTGCAAACCCTAAATCGATTGGTTTCTAATTGGACCAAACGGTCTCAGGACCATTTGAGACCAAACGATCTCAGGACCGTTTGAGAGAAAATGGTCTCAAGACCATTTGGGGTCCAAAGGTCTCAAGACCGTTTAGGGTCAAAAGATATCAAGACCTTTTGATGATCTCAAACCATTTAAAAGTCCAAGTGGCTCAAACTGTGAGTAATTGAAAAAGTATCACATGGTTAATCACAATGGAAGTAACCCTAAGGTACTTAGGTGAATAAGTACATTTAGAGTATTTGACAATGATGTTTATGAATGTAATAACTCAATACACAATGTTACTCATAGATGTATGTACTTGAATAAAAGGTTGACTTAATTTAATAAGGTATAAATTAATAAACATCCTAGGGAGGATGAGAGAGATGAATTCATATCTATGTGATTAAAATGTGATGGTATAACCCTAATATGAGTAGAAGAGGAAATTAGGGTTTGATCTTTGATAATAAGATCCTAAAACTCTAATCGAGAAGGTTGATGAACCCTAACCCTAATTTAGGGCAATGCTATGTGAAACCCTAATCCAGGGTGATGGTATAACCCTAATTTTGGGAGATGAAATGAGAAACCCTAACTAGGGTAATATTATGAAAAACCCTAATTTAAGAGGATGCTATATGAAACCCTAATTTTGGGTGATGTTGTATGAAACCCTAATTTAGGGATTTGTTATAATAAACCCTAATTTAAGATAATGATATGCGAAATCCTAATACAAGGTGATGATATGTGAAACCCTAATCTAGGGTGATACTATGTGATGTTCTCTGAATTCTAACTGTAATATAGGGTGAAAGTATGTGAAACCCTAATTTTGAGTTATAATACATTAATACATGAAACCTTAATATTGAGCAATGAAATGGGAAACCCTAACCCTAAGGAGGGAATAGTGGTCTTACCCTTGTATTGCAAAGTGTTGATATGTATTTGATATGGTTGTTATCTTGTATACTAACTATGCAGGTATCATCAGATGATGAGCATAGCCATGTATGAGCTATGATGTCTATTTGATAAAGATGCTCAATGGGTCTTGTGAGCCATAATTTTATTTGTTGCCTAGTGAAAAGTGACAAGATGTTTAATGGGCCTGGTGAGCCATGTGAGATGCTTGTGTAACAAGTATCATGTTTACCTTGGTCAGATAACCTGGAGGTATTAGTTACCTAATAATTGGTAACAATGTTCAATGATGAATTTGAGGGCTTGAATGCCCATATTCAAATAATCAAAATGATGAGACAAGGGATTGAGGTCCCAATGCTTTCTTTAAGGTTTGAAAAAGTACTTGATAAATGTATTACATATTCTTTGTAGCTTTTGTCATAATAATTTATGTTTGGAAACTTGATTGATGCTAAAAGAATATGATAATACACTTAATTAATCAAGTGAAATATTATAATGTAGAGCCCTGACCATAGATCCATCATCGTCAGTAGTTGGTGATGGTGAAACAGGTTTTCCCTATGGGATCGCCTGGAGATCGCATATTTTTGAATATGCAGGGGTGATGGGTGAAAATATTTGTACGCCCTAATGGAGGAATTGATGTGAGATAAACATTAAATCTCTCAATCCTTCATTATATGTGCTGGAATGGATGCATCATGAATCTCCCGATGATGTTAATTACCGGATCGATGTGAGATAGATATTAAATCTCTCGATTGCGAAGAGAGTACAATCGCCACTGTAGCTCTATAGCGAAGTTTCCACTATACCCTAAAAAGATATGATACGCAGTTGATAGAGTCCTTCTTCTGGTCTCACATTGATTGAGATGAGGGAGGTCATGGAGTCTAGTTCTCCCTTTGACCTTGTATGGTACCGATTTGGACTTCATGGTGGTCGGTTGGAGTATTAGCGGTATACCTCATCTCCTCAGGGCATAAATATGAATGAAAAATGTAATCAGCCGTGTAGCATATTTGCTTAAGAATGAAATACAGAAATCATCGGTTGATGTTACATTGCTTAATGTTTATTATAATGGTTAAATGTTATACATAATCTTTATATTCCTTATTAATAAGATGTATAGCTGCTCCATCATTCATAGTTGTGATTCTTTAGTAAATGATACTGTTCTATTATGATTAATAGTGAATTATCCTGTTCATTAATATAAAAGAATCCTCTGCTCACTTTTATACTATTTATCTGCAATGATAATGTTTTTGGTAGAGAGTTATATCTCTCGCTGGGACATCGTTCTCACTCTGCTGGTCACCAACATTTTTAGGTGGACGCGGATGAGGAGGCAGAAACCATATAGCAGGGGAAGGACAACAACAGCAGGGACAACAGTAATAACTCAGGTGGAGATACTGTCTATCATGTTATGTAGATAAGAGTCCTATGTGTCATCACTGTACTCTCAGTTCCTTGGAGTAGTAGTTAGTGTTTTAATGATCAATCTGAGATTTTGGCTTGAATGCCTCGAGGTTTCATGTTTCCTATGTACAAATTTAATAGGGTAACTATTGTATGTAATCCTCGAGAAAATTTGGTACATGGAATGTACTTTATGAACTAGGATGTATATGTAATACTTTGGTTCTTGTTATAAGAGTTTCTAAAATGGATCTCTTTGTAAATGGTTTTAATTTATAGTGATTTTTAGTAATCCACTGCTAATGTTTGCTTGCTCTTAAGTTAATATCGATGTATAGGATGTGTCGCCACAAGTTTAGTGGTATCAGAGCTCTAGGTTCGCTAAGTCTATAGAGACATAGGATTAAGGTTGTTGAGTCTGTTCTAGTGTCTTCTAGTTTATCTGATAGTGACTTCTGCTCATATAGGTGGAGAAGAAGAACTTGAAGATGTCTAGATCACATGATGAACATGCTACTAAGAGCAGTGTTGTAGCACCAGGAGGAAGTAGAAGGGATCAGGGTAGGGAAGAACCAGTGCCTGAACATCCCCAACTGGACCCAGCTATGATAGAAAACCCAGCCTTCCATGCTTTGTTCAGATAGTTCATGGAAACTATGACACACATGGCGGATAGGATTCCACCACCTACACCTAGGGCACCAGCCCATAATGAAGGACAGGGAGCTGGCAAGACTTTTGAAAGGCTTTGAAGGGTAGGAGCCATTGAGTATGCTGGTACAGCTGACCCAACAGATGCTGATTTGTGGTTGACCAAGATAGAAAAGGCCTTCAGAATCCTTAATATTCCTAAAGCTAAGAAGGTGAGACATGCAGTATATCTACTTAAAGGGAGTGTCAGTCATTGGTGGATAATAGAAGAGGGAAAAATGCCAGGTATTGAAGTAGGGTGGGAGGAATTTCGATGAGAATTCATCAGTAGATATTTCCCTAAGACTTATCTGGACGAAAAGATTTGTCAGTTTGAGAGGATACGACAAGGGTAGATGAACATTAGCGAGTATGAAGCTAAGTTCATGGAGCTTCTGCGGTTCTATCCGTACATGGCAGCTACAAATGAGGAAAGGATTTGACATTTTGAGAAGGGGTTGAATGCTGATTTGACCACACTTGTGTCTGTTTTAGAGAACAAGGAGAGGTTTGCCACTTGTGTGGAGTTCGTTAGACGGATAGAGAGGCCTGTGACGGAGAAACACCAGGCCAACAGTAAGAAGGTGTATACACAATTCCAAGGATAGAGGTTCAGAAGTTTTAAGAAATTGAGGTTTTCTGCACCAACAACACCACTGAGGTTCAATACCCAGACACAGTGGACGTCAAGTAAGGGTAGGGGTGGTAGTTTTCCTCCAAATAGAGCCCCCAGTACAGCATCAACGTCAGTAACATGACCACCTAGGCAGAATTAGGAGAGCTACAACTGCTTCTAGTGTGGGAGGGCGGGACACCTGATGAGAGATTGTCCTAAGAAAGTCGGGAATGTGACCCAACCACCGAGGTAGAGTCAACAAGGCTCTCAGAGGCAATAGTTCAGTAGTGGCACATGAGGATGTGGATAGGCATCCCAAGTCGGTTCATATGCATCCAACAATAGGACATGTAGTCAGCAACCAGCAACAATAATATTCTTTGCAATGAATCAGCCAGAAGCAGTGGTCAACCCACGAGTTGTGACAGGTCAGATGGAACTATTTCATTCTGATATGTCTTCATCCTACTTCATATCTGTTTTAATTGATCTGGGTGCTACACATTCCTCCATCACTCGAGAAGTAATTCTTGACAGCAATATGGCTATCAGTCATAGAGCAGACAACTTGTTGTTAGAAACTCCATTGGTTGGATCTATAATGTTGCAGGAGGTATGTTCTCCCTGCATTCTTTCCTTTTCTTATCACTACATTCAGGTGGATCTTATACCACTTGAGATGCATGGGTTCAACATAATCCTTGGGATGGACACTCTAGAAAAGTACAAAGTTGTCTTGGATTGTGGTTCCAAGCAGGCTGTGTTCACAATCAATGGTGACACATGGGTCTTTCAGGGAGACAGAAAGATTCTTCCAACTTGTCTAGTGTCAGCTATGGTAGATGAGAAGCTGATGAGACAAGGATGCTCCACATTCTTGGCACATGTGGTAGATACCAGAATAGAGAGCCCTAGTCTTCCTAAAGTTCCAGCAGTTAGGGAGTTTGAGGATGTATTTCCTGAAGAACTTCTAGGTGTTCCTCCACCCCGAGAGATTGATTTTGAGATTAATCTAACTCTGGGTACACAACCAATAGCTCAAACACCTTATAGAATGGCACGTGCTGAGATGGAAGAACTCAAGAAATAGTTGTAGGATTTGCTTGAAAAGGGTTTTATCCGACCGAGTACTTCACCATGGGGTGCTCTGGTTCTCTTTGTTAAGAAGAAGGATGGGTTTATGTGTTTATGCATCGACTATAGGCAATTTAATAAAGTAACTATAAAGAATAAGTATCCTCTGCCAAGGATAGATGACTTGTTTGACCAACTACGAGGTGCAACTATTTTCTCTAAAATAGATCTGAGGTCAGGATATCATTAGTTGCGTATCAAGGAGAGTTACAAACCTAAATCAGCCTTCAAGACAAGGTATGGTCACTATGAGTTCATAGTTATGTCATTTGGACTAACTAATGCACCAGCTGCATTCATGGAACTCATGAACAAAATCTTCTAACCTTTTCTTGATCAGTTCATAGTAGTCTTTATGGATGATATCTTGATATGTAGTCGAGATGCTCAACAACATGAGAAACACCTTCATCAGACCTTGACTTTGCTAAGAGAACACAAGCTATACGCCAAGTTTAGCAAGTGTGAGTTCGGTTACCAGAAGTATCTTTCCTAGGACACGTAATATCTACCTCAGGTATTCATGTTGATCCTAAAAAGGTAGAATCTGTCTTGGAGTGGGAACAGTTGAAGACACCAACGGAGATACATAGTTTTCTAGGACTGGCAGGATACTATAGGAGGTTCATTAAGAACTTTAGTTCTATAGCTTTACCCAAAACCAAGTTGACCAGGAAGGAGGTTCCTTTTGTTTGTAATGACAAGTATCAAACTTTCATTCTAGTTGTTGAAATAAAGGTTAACAAGTGCACCTGTGCTAGTATTACCTAAACAATGCAAGGGGTATATTGTTTTTTGTGATGCCTCTAAGAATGGTCAAGGATGTGTGTTGATGCATGATAATCAAGTGATTTCTTTTGCCTCTCGACAACTTAAGAAACACGAAGAAAATTATCTGATATATGATCTAGAATTAACAGCAATGGTTTATGCTTTGAAAATCTGGAGGCATTATCTCTATGGAGAGACATTCCATATTTTAATAGACCATAAGAATTTAAAATACATCTTTTCACAGCATGAGTTGAATATGAGACAGCACCGCTGGATAGAATTAATCAAGGACTACAATTGTACAATTGATTATCATCCATCAAAGGCTAATGTAGTTACTGATGCACTAAGTAGAAAATCATCGATGTCAACCCTAGAAAAAGCACATTTGAACTCCTTAGTGTGCTTTAAGCGAGATATGCTTATCTCATTGTGGCAAAATAATGTACAACTTAAAGTATCTTTGTTAACTGGGCTGTTAGCTAAGATTCAAGTGAAACCTAATCTGATACAATAGATTAAAGAGGCACAATAGATTGATACTGTGATTCAACAGATCACGTCAGAGTATGGTAGTGAGAAACAAGATGGCTTTCATGAGTCAAATGATCAGGTAGTTTGTTACCATGGTAAGATGGTAGTAACTAATGCCAATGACTTAAGGGAATTAGTCTTGGAGGAAGCTCATTCTTCAATGTATGCAATGCATCCAGGGAGCACCAAAATGTATCATAACTTGAAGGATATGTATTGGTGGCCTGGATTGAAGAAGGACGTAGCTGAGTTTGTTATGCGATGTCTGGTGTGTCAGCAAGTTAAAGATAAACATCAAAAGCCCACAGGAACAATGCAACATTTACCTATACCACAGTGGAAATGGGATCATGTAACCATGGACTTTGTGGTTGGTTTGCCTAGAACAACCAAATGTCATGATTCCATCTGGGTAATAGTTGATAGGTTGACTAAGATAGCACATTTTCTTCCTGTCAAAACAACCTATGCTATTGAGAAGCTTGCACATATTTATATAGATGAGATAGTGCAGTTACATGAGGTTCCAGTTACAATTGTTTATGACAGAGGTTCCCAATTCACGATTCATTTTTGGGAGAAACTCCATAAAGCTTTGGGTACACAGTTAAGGTTTAGTACTGCTTTCACCCACAGATAGATGGACAATCAAAGAGGACTATACAAACCTTGGAGGATTTTCTTAGGGAATGTGTCCTTCAGTTTGTAGGAAGTTGGGATCTACACCTGAGCTTGATAGAATTTGCTTACAATAATAGCTATCAACACAGTATTGATATGGCACCATATGAAGAACTATATGGTAGATGTTGTAGATATCTGTTATGTTGGTACAAAATAGGGGAATACCAACTTTTGAGTCCTGAGTTAGTGCAGCAGACAACTGAGAAGATTAAAGTAATACAACAATAGTTAAAGGTTGCATAGGATAGACAGAAATCATATGCTAATAAACGATAAAAACCTTTACAATTCCAAGTTGGAGACAGAGTATATCTCAAAGTCTCACCTTGGAAAGGTGTTCTTAGATTTGGGAAGAAGGGGAAGTTATCTCCTAGATTTATGGGACCTTATCCAATCATTGAATAGTTTGGGAAGGTAGCCAATAAGTTGGAGTTGCCACCTGAGCTACACAGATTGCATCCAGTATTCCATATATCCATGCTGAGAAAGTGTCATCCTGATACAGAGTTAGTTTTACAGCCTGTGGAGGTAGAATTAAATGAAGATATATCATATGTTGAAGGACCTGTGATGATCCTTCACAGAAGAATTAAAAAGTTGAAAAAGAAAGACATATGTCTTCTGAAAGTTCTCTTCTATCATTGTGGCATTGAAGAAGCTACGTGGGAGCTAGAGGAAGCAATGAGGAGGAAGTACCCTTCTCTTTTCTCTTGATGATTTCGGGGACGAAATCCCTGTTAGGGGTGGATAATTTGTAACATTCCTGACCTGGGTTATGCCTTAACCCTAGATGTTTTTCTTAAGTAAGTTATTTATTTTCTTGTATTTATCTCTTGAAAAGTAATTAAGACTCAAGGGGGAACTTATGTTTCAATTTGGTCCTTTTTGAATAATGTTGAAACAATATTTTTCCTATTTTGGACCAAAGTGAAAACTACCCAATTTTAGGGGTTACTTTGCAAAATGTTACTTGATAACTGTTCCTCAAGTGTTATAGCATCATATGAATGAGAATGATGCTGAGGTATGGCTTGTAGAAGCCTAAGTTCCAAGGAAAAAGCTTGTTTAAATAATGCTTGTGCATTGATTACTAGTTTTGGTGTAATTTGTAATTTACCCAAAACCTAGGGTTGAATGTGCAAAAGACCACCTCTAGAGAGTCCCTACTATTTCTTGGTATCAATTAGATAAAAGAAAATGAGAGGGGCGTCTCATTTGAATAACTATTGAGGAGAGTAATCTTGATAATAAAATAATCAAAATTTAAGCATAATTGAAACCCTAATTTATTTTGTAGCAAAAATAAATATAATGCCTGTCAATTTAAAATGTGATGGTTGGAATCCTATAATGTGAGGATGTTCTATTGCCTTGTGTGGCAATAAAAATATCCTAAGGAGGTGGAGAATCCACTCACATTTGTTAATTAAAAATAAATGTCCACTAAAAATGGATATTATTATTATAATGATTAAGGTGCTTAAAATGGTTGCTTTAATTCAAGGATAATGAAGATGATTTTGAAGGTGGGAAAGGTGGATTCGGAGGCAAGGAAGGGAGGGGAGTATGTGGAATTAATTTGGGAGTTGAAGGAATTTTCTAATACTTTCTCTCTCTTGAAAATTCATATACATATACCTCATTTTCCACTCACATGAAAGACTCTTTTTCGAATCCACTTTCTTTCTTTTCTTGGGCTGAAGACTAAGGAGCTTAGGAGCAAGAGGAGAACGTGCCCCAACCTATAGGTAAGCTCCATGGTTGTCTTCAACCTTGAATTCATGGTGGAAATTCAATTTCAACACTCATTCTCTTCTTTTCTCCATTCAATGATCAAACTTGATCATCCTTTGCATCCAAAGAGTTGAGAATGGGCCTTGGAAAGTTGAGTAAGATTCATTCACCATTAAAGATGTGAAGATTGAACCTTGTAATCAACTTTGAAGACAGGTTATATAACTTGAACCCTTAATTGTTATTATTGCATTCAATTCTTTACTTCATGTTGATCATTTGATTCTTATTGAAATTCCTTTGGATAGTTGATGTAATCACCATAAGAATGGCAATAGATTTTGAAGGATAGAAGCTTGATTATGATGACATCATCTTAAACAAACATATCAATAACAAACATGAGCACACAATTTCACTCTTGAGACCAAATGGTCTCAAGATCGTTTGGTGACCAAACAGTCTCAAGACTGTTTGACACCAAACGGACTCAAGACCGTTTGAGGGAAAACAGTCTCAAGATAGTTTGAGACCAAATGGTCTCAAGACCGTTTGAGGTCAAGAGATCTTATGATTGAATTGTGATCCAATGGTTACAATTGAGAGTTCAACACTTGATGGTTCTTCATTACAAACCCTAAATCAATTTGTTGGAAGAAACCCTAATTAGATTCAAATGATTTCAGTGATGAATAGACCAAACAGTCTCAAGACCATTTGAGGTCAAATGGTCTCAAGACCATTTGAGACCAAATGGTCTCAAGACCATTTGAGGTCAAACGGTCTCAGGACCATTTGAGGTTAAGTGATCTCATGGTTGGATGATGATCCAATGGTTTCAATTGAATTAATACCAAAGGTTTCAACAGTTGATGGTTCCTTGATGGCAAACTTTAAATCGATTGGTTTGAAGAAAACCCTAATTGGACCAAAGAGTCTCATCACCGTTTGAGGTCAAATGGTATCAAGACCATTTGCGACCAAACAGTCTAAGGACCGTTTGAGGGAAAACGGTCTCAAGATCGTTTGGGGTCAAAAGGTATCAAGACCGTTTAGGGTCAAAAGATATCAAGACCTTTAGATGATATCAAACCATTTAAAATTCCAAGTGGCTCAAACTATGAGTAATTGAAAAAGTATCTCAAGTTTAATTACAATGGAAGTAACCCTAAGGTAGTTAGGTGAATAAGTACATTTAGAGTAATTAACAATGATGTTTATGAATGTAATAACTCAATACACTATGTTACTCATACATGTATGTACTTGAATAAAAGGTTCACTTAATTTGATAAGGTATAGAGTAATAAACATCCTAGAGAGGATGAGATAGATGAATTCATATCTATGTGATGAAAATGTGATGGATAAGCCTTGATAATTTTAATATGAGTAGAAGAGGAAATTAGGGTTTGATCTTTGATAATAAGATCACGAAACCCTAATCGAGAAGGTTGATGAACCCTAACCATAATTTAGGGCAATTCTATGTGAAACCCTAATCCAGAATGATGGTATAACCCTAATTTAGGGAGATGAAATGAGAAACCCTAACTAGGGTAATATTATGAAAACCCCTAATTTAAGAGGATGCTATATGAAACCCTAATTTTGGGTGATGTTGTATGAAACCCTAATTTAGGGATTTGTTATAATAAACCCTAATTTAAGATAATGATATGTGAAATCCTAATACAGGGTGATGATATGTGAAACCCTAATCTAGGGTGATACTATGTGATGTTCTGTGAATACTAACCCTAATATTGGGTCAAAGTATGTGAAACCCTAATTTCAAGTTATAATACATTAATACATGAAACCAGGGATCTTGAGCAATGAAATGGGAAACCCTAACCCTAAGGAGGGAATAGTGGTATTACCCTTTTATTGCATTGTGTTGATATGTATTTGATATGGCTGTTATCTTGTATACAAACCATGCAGGTATCACGAGATGATGAGCATAGCCAGGTATGAGCTATGATGTCTATTTGATAAAGATGCTCAATTGGTCTTGTGAACCATAATATTATTTGTTGCCTAGTTAAAGGTGACAAGATGTTTAATGGGCCTGGTGAGCCATGTGAGATGCTTGTGTAACAAGTATCATGTTTACCTTGGTCAGATGACCTGGAGGTATTAGTTACCTAATAATTGGTAACAATGTTCAATGATGAATTTGAGGTTTGAATGCCCATATTCAAATAATCAAAATGACGAGACAAGGGATTGAGGTCCCAAGGCTTTCTTTAAGGTTTGAAAAAGTACTTGATAGATGTATTACATATTCTTTATAGCTTTTGTCATAATAGTTTATGTTTGGAAACTTGATTTATGCTAAAAGAATATGATAATGCACTTAATTAATTAAGTGAAATCTTATAATTTAGAGCCCTGACCATAGATCCATCATCGTCAGTAGTTGGTGATGGTGAAACAGGTTTTCCCTATAGGATTGCCTGGAGATCACATATTTTTGAATATGCGGGGGTGATGGGAGAAAATATCTCTACGCCCTAATGGGGGAATTGATGTGAGATAAACATTAAATCTCTCAATCCTTCATTATATCTGTCGGGATGGATGCATCATGAATCTCCTGATGATGTTAATTACCTGATCGATGTGAGATAGATATTAAATCTCTCGATTGTGAAGAGAGTGCAGTCGCCGCTGTAGCTCTATAGCGAAGTTGCCAGTATACCCTGAAAAGCTATGATAGGCAGTTGACATAGTCTTACTTGTGGTCTCACATTGATTGAGATGAGGGGGGTCATGGAGTTCGATTCACCCTTTGACCTTGTATCGTACCGATTTTGACTTCACAATGTTCTGTTGGAGTATGAGCAGTATACCTCATCTCCTCAGGGCATAAATGTGAATGAAAAATGTAATCAGCCGTGTAGCGTATTTGCTTAAGAATGAAATACGGAAATCATCGGTCGATGTTACATTGCTTAATGTTTCTGAGAATGGTTATATGTTATACATAATCTTTATATTCCTTATTTATAAGATGTATTACTGCTCCATCATTCATAGCTGTGATGCTTTAGTAAATGATATTGTTCTGCTATGATTAATAGTGAATTATCTTGTTCATTAATATAATTGAATCCTCTGCTCAGTTTTATACTATATATCTGCAATGATAATGTTTTGGCAGAGAGTTATATCTCTCGCTGGGACATGAGTCTCACTCCGTTGGTCACCAACATTTTTAGGTGGAAGCGGATGAGGAGGTAGAAACCATATAGCAGGGGAAGGACAGCTAGGGACAGTCGTAATAACTCAGGTGGAGATACTGTCTATCATGTTATGTAGATAAGAGTCCTATGAGTCATCTCTATACTCTCAGATCCTTGGAGTAGTAGTTAGTATTTTAATGATCGTTCTGAGATTTTGTCTTGAATGCCTCGAGGTTTCATGTGGCCTATGTACAAATTTAACAGGGTAACTGTTGTATGTAATCCTCAAGAAAAGATGGTACATGGAGTGTACTTTATGAACCAAGATGTATATGTAATACTTTGGTTCTTGTTATAAGAGTTTCTAAAAATGGATCTCTTTGTAAATGGTTTTAATTCTTAGTGATTTTCATTAATCTGCTGCTGATGTTTGCTTCTGCTTAAGTTAATATTGATGTATATGATGTGTCACCAAAGTTTCATAGATATCCCCTTTGTTTTTATCACTAGGCATAACTTTTTTCATTATAACATATGAACCCATGTTTACTCAATCTCTGGAATACCTCCTCATTATCCCTGTCCATTCAATGAACTTGGGTCACCTTCCCCTATAGGGGCTTGGTGCTACATCGGCCTTCCCCTGTAGGGGCTTGGCCACCATCACCAACTTCTAGAGACAAAGTAATAGGTTTGATCAAGTTATACAAACTTTCATTTTCTTATATCTAACTATTGGGTTCATATATTTCTTAAGACCTCTTACCCAAGTTTTATGCTCCTCGTGCACACATGCATAGAAGGCTGGGTCACCTAAACACAACCCTTTATCTTTCTTATTCTTGGTTTCAAGTTTCACATGGATACTGTCCCATACTACCACACCATGTTCATTAGTTACAATTAAGGTTTTTAGGGTTAGGGTTAGGGACTATACTTTATCTCAAAGAGTTTCCCAGTCCCTAGACTCTCTAAAGTTTCATACCCTAATCCAAGTCCTTCCTATAAGAAAGGTCTTATGCATACATGTATCTTTCTAGTGTCTACCCTCTCTAGCGGGACGTACACAAAAGGTTAGTTCTTTTCACATTTTACTTCTCTAAGTAACAATTTCTTTTTAAGGCTTTTTAAGCAAAGAGATGAGAAGTATACAAAAATGTGAGATGAGAAACCTAAAAGATACACTTATGTTTTACTAACTTTTTATCTTTAATTTTCCAAGGATGATATGAAATTATAAACTATTAAGTATTAGTTGATGAATCTATGCTCTGATACCAAATGTAACAGCCTACACTTTTCATGGTCTAAAATACCTTAAAGTCGCAGATCGTTATCATGAATTCTAGGATCAAATTCATGAAATAATACATAATAGTAAACAATTTTCATTAATGGTTAAATAATTACATATTTGCATTAAAAGATCCTCCAAGGAGTTACATAACTTTTAAAATAGAATTAACTTTTACATGTGTCAAGATAAACCATTAAGACTAAACCTTTAGGAATAACTATAGTGTCTTCAAAATCTCTATATGTACCCTCATGTCCATGAATAAAGTATATATGATACCTAAAATGTCGACAAACAAATATGCAGTCAGTATATTTCTATACTGGTATGTGGGTTCAAACAATAATCACAAGTAACATATAAGCAAACGTCTTTATCTTGCATTTAAGAACACAAACTTGTTTTCATATTCTAACCCATATATGGTCAATTAACTCAGGTGTAATCACTATCCCTTCAGGGCTCGTGTGCATTACCCTTAAGATTAGTCTAACCTAGGGTTCAAAATACTATTATTTACTTTACATGATACTCATAGGAACTTTATAATTCACAAGAAGTAAATAAATAAGCAAGCAGTTTATTTGCGTTCAATCTCATCGAGAAACATCGACAATCTCAGAATTCAATACATGTATTCATAAGTGTAACCACGTACCTTATGTCATCACAGAACCATGCAAAACATCATATACTTTAAGAGTGTATCCAAACATCCAAGCAATAAGGCATGTAATCAACAATATCTAAAATACGCATACTACATATGTGTCCCATTGTATTCACATTATATTAATTAGATCTAGATGTGTTCCTAAACTAGAGTTTAGGGTTGTCCCGTGTTTGGACTAGGGTTTAGGGTTGCAAACCCTAATTCCATCATATCATGGTTTTTAAGATTACAACCTTTATTATGCATATTAGGTGAAACCCTAATCATCATATCAAGCATATTAACTTATCCATGATACCTAGATCATATTATTAGCCTTAATATCATAGAAAGATGTTCACATTAGTTTAAAAACCCTTAATCAACATATATAAGATTATTAATCTAGCATCATCAATTATTCATCATTATCAAGGATTTCCTTATTAGACATTTCAAAATCAGGTATTAACTCAACACAACCAAATCTAATCAATTAAGCATCATATTAAAGAAAATCTAGGCTTTCTTTTCTATTAATCACATCTAAACATGTATTGCATATAATTTTCGAAAAAGAAGCATAATTAGGTTCGGAAACTATTTTATTTTGATTCCTCTCATTTTTTTGAGCATTTGTCATATATTATATGTCCCCATCGGAGTTACCGAATAGTAGTTATGATTATTACATTATAAGACTAAACTGACCAATCAGGCGAGGACACGTCAATGAATTAAAGCCAATTCATTATAATCCAACCCATTTTGGAATAAGGACATAATGACTCTCGTGTCCCTGTCCTTTACGTATGCATGCCAGGGTATTATGGTCAACTCACTTTGTCTCACCTCTAACCCCACGACGGTAGGGCTATCGCCCTAGGTGGTGACAGTAGTCTCTCTCTACGGGTGCCCACACCACATCGCCCTAAGGGTGAGGCTAGAGGGCCTCGTCTGCCACTTACGACACTAGGTATGCCTCTCTAGCATCCAGAGATGGCCAGAGATTAGAGTAAACTGGGGTTCTTGGTAGATCATTTTGCAGCAAGTATGAGCCTAGGAGACGGGGAGGAAGGGTAAGGAAGAGGTACTTGAGCATTTCAGAAAGAGAAGGGGAGCATCTTGCGACCATCAGTGACCTTCCTCGCCTTCCTGGAACCTTGGCATTGCTCACTAGAGCTAGGGTTCAATTCTAAAATCTGGAAGCTTGTTTGGCACGACCAGACCACCATGGTGGGGTCCGTGGAATTGGATGGACCGCACATCATGAGGATGGAAGCCTACCTCCTTTGGCACACCGAGAAGGAGGGATTGTGGATACGAAGGCCAGAAAGACCTTCGAGCATCTATGGAGTTATAGTACTGAACATAGGGAAGGAGAAGAGGGTCACCAGACCCCTTCTAAAGGCCAGTGATCCCCCTGCAGTCACCATCTCATGGGTCTGTGGGGTTTTGGAAGACTGCTTTGAAGGACGTTCTTGCAAGGAGAATCCTAGAGTTAGGGGAAAAGAAATGATGGGAAGGGAGTATCTGCCCACGAGGGTGCAACCTTATGTGCTTATATACTACTCTCACCGAGATGATTCAAAGATCCATTGTCTTCAGACTTATTCCCATCCCCACATCAATTATCTTCTAATTCCATTATCCCTTAGTCATATCCACGATTATAGGGCTCATCCCAATGCACTCTTCTTTTCTTCTATTGCTCTCCTTCCCTTTGTCTCACAATTATAAAGCAAAACTTGTGGAAAGGGTTTGCACGGTTGTTACAGGAAAGTATTCAATATATTTTCACCTATATGGACACACATTTCTATAATTTCTTACCAATTTCACTTAGTTGATACCTCAAAAATCATGAAAGGAAGACATGTACTTATATGGCATATAATTGGGCAACTTGATTCTTAAGTTTCTTCTCAAATACTCTTATTCCTTATTTATTTATTTGATATATTCCTTAACATTAATCATCTCTAATTTAAGAAAACTCATATGTAAACTCTGATTAACCAATTGGGCTAAAAAGTGACCTTAAGGCCCATGTACCACAACTTGGACCACCCATAGGTTCCATGAGGTTAATTACATTCTTAATCACCAAACTTGAGGATTTGGTAGCTATTAGTTCTTATATGAGCCTCATATGACCAGATATGCTCAAAATCACATTATTTCCATAAATCAATTATTTAATCTAATTCTAGGATTTGGAATCATCAATCCAAGATCCCTCAAAACACATCATTGTTATATGTTCCTTAATTCAATTAGGCTTGAAATATATGAATTTCAATGATGTAACAGAGGTTGTTGAGATGATTGGAGTAGACAAATGCATCATTTATAGTGATATCAAGAAGGTGGTTGAGTGCATCAACGTCCTTTCTATGACGACATGGGATCATGTGAGGGTTATCTCAAGCATCAAGAGTGAGGATGTGATGGTAGGCAAGGTGCAGTTCATGTTTAAGAGAAAAGAAGCCTACCAGGTGCCTGACAAACTTGCAAATACCATCTACAAGTTGAAGTGGGTCCTTGGATCAATGATAGACATTCTAATAATTTGGAGGGTCTTGTTTTGTGTTATCAGAGAGATCACCTTCAAAGGAAATCCATTCAAGGGTGTGTTAGTTAGAGAGTAGATTGTAATGAACATATTTTTTCCCCAAGAGGAGGGTTAAATTAAAAATAGAGCCTCTTGACTTTCCCCAAAAAAATATTTTTTTTGCAAGAACCCCAATGTAAATGCTTCATGGGTTTGGAAAGGCAATTTAAATGATTCATATTTTTCAACTAACTTTCCGTAATGTACCAACTTGAAACACACCCCTTCCACCTTTAGATCTTTATTATTATCAATGAAAGTATATCTATGCACATTACTTCTAAACTCACTGTATTCTAGTTCCTAAATATCAACAATTATTATATAATATGACATCTTCACTTGTATGAAGAAGCCTTAGGTAACTCAGTTATTTTGGATGACACTCAACTCACTATGATATCTTGTGTAGAATGAATGACTTTATATGTCATATCATTGAGAAATAACATTCCTTTTGGGACCATGATTAAGACATTTCACATTCATAGGAATACTGTGACTGTGACAATTAATAAAAAACTTCAATTTAAAATAGCTTGAGAAAAGTTTAGTTATGTTCTCTTTCAAGACATATTAAGGAATTCCATAGGTTCATAGTTTCTTACCTCCTTCATGTTATGTAAAACTTACAAGTATGTTTGTGTTCTTGATTTGTGAGATATTCCAATAACTCACCTTCTAATAGCACCCTTCCCATAAAATTTGTCACTGTGATGAGACATTGTAGTGCAGAAGACGCAACTATAGGTAAAACATAATTATCAAAGTCCATTACCTCCCTCTGAGGATAGCGTTCAATAATATAAACTTTAAGGCAATCATAAATCTGAACATGCCCCTTGAAGAC
This sequence comes from Alisma plantago-aquatica, assembly GCA_963693085.1. Lineage (NCBI taxonomy): Eukaryota > Viridiplantae > Streptophyta > Magnoliopsida > Alismatales > Alismataceae > Alisma > Alisma plantago-aquatica. Next base: position 923,265,533 of record OY856410.1, on the reverse strand, counting down.
ACTCATATTTCTCTTAAAGGGATACATCCATTGCAAAACAATTGCCTGAAAATATTTAACTCTCAGGTAAAGTAATTAACTAGGTTAATATTTACATAAAAAGATGAATGTGTAAAATACATACAAGTTGATAGAGAGTTGCAATCACTTTTTATTATAGCTTGTTGAATTTTTAGTGTCAATCACTATGCGACATATTACATTGAAGTAGAAATGAACCCTGGTGTTGTAAGCCCTTACATGTCTTGGGATTAAAAATCAAATTTCAGCGAGAAATATTTCTTGCATCGAGTTATGACAATAGTTATAATTAAGACCAACCAACCAAAGATCTTTCATTGACTCTATACCATAAATCATAAGAATAACCTTGTGGAACCTTTACATTGTACAAACACTGACATAATGTCTTTTACTATTGTCTCTATAATGTATAAAACGCAAGAGGAAAATATGTCATTTGGCCCCTTTGCTCAGGTACTAACAATATTATGACACCCAATTCAAATTGATTCTTTTGATATTTTTATCAGCTTTAATTATGTGGTATATTCAGAAATGTACTAATGATTTTGTTAGATACATTTTTTTCTACTTACATAACATCAATCTAATGCTTAATTGTCAAAAAAATCGGTACGGAATATTAGAAAAATTATACTTCTTCTTTTATTATGACTTCTCACATGAAATATCGGTTTCCAGTTCCCTACATTCATTTCAATATCTTTCACCCATTTCATAAACCTTTTTATTGGTAATCATTTTAGAAGTCTTCAAACATTAAATGAACCACAAAGGGCTTTATGTCTTATTTGGTAAAGATTATCAAAGGGAAGCTATATCATGTGAACAAGATGAACATTCTCACCACTATATTTTACTTGTAGAGTCTGTGATTTCCTCACAAATTGGGTATGCTTATCACTCTTTTGGCTATATCCTGAAAAATTCTTGTAAATTAGAAAGTCATTAATTATGAATAATAAGATACCATGCATCATATAATATTCCTGGTGGATGCATCATGCGTATTGAATCCATATTTTCATATCTTCATTAGATCTTTAATCAAGGTCTCAACATAAATATCAATGTAATTTCCCTGTCACTTAGACTAGAGATCAATGATGAAAACATGACAACTTGTAACATCCCCCAAGTGCAACCCATATATAACATCACGAAAGAATGGATCATCATGATTACACGTGGAGATGTCAAAAATAGCATATATCATTCATTGCAATAATATAATAACCTTACACAAGATATCAATTGAATTGATTCTCATACATATTCTTTATACAAAACTTAGAATAGAAAGGACTTAATACATGATTACACTAAAATCTAAATAATGATTCTAAGATCGTATACATGGAACCCCACTAAGTCTTGAACTCATATGTGTTGACCTAGTAATTATACATTGTCCATATTTTGATGATGACTTAACCATTTCATTCATATGTATCTAATTTGTCTACTTGAGATAAATTTCAAGTATTCGGTACATGAAAAGAATGAATTCACACAAACCCTAGCTTGACTATAAGAAAATCAAAATCAATGCAAGTGCACTTTTATGGAAAAAGCCTTAAATAATTTGTAAATCTACTGGGGTACCTTAACATAGAAGATAGATTCCTATGCATCCTCCCATATTCGACGACACAAACTTAATACCCCAGTAGGATGATTTTTTAAATCATTTATATTAATGCCATAATTTGTAAATAAGTTGAGAAAAATATATAATGCACTTAAATTAGATATTTAAACACTTTTATAGAATTTAACAAATTCCATCACAGGCTACCTTGTCGACCATGTTTGTCAAGGTGACAACTTGTCTGACAAGCTCTGAGGAGATTGATAAATCCTAGTGTCGGCCGAGTTTGTCCTATTTCCACATGATCGACATCGTACACACACAAAACAATCTTAAGCGGTCAGTTGAGTTTCATATAGGATAAAATTGATCAACAACTCAGAATTGTTTTCTCACATAATGCTATCGCTTGAATTATCATTATGCAAACTCGAATGACAACACTCTATAGAGAAGTGTTTCCAACTGTTGAAGTGTTGCAAAAACTTAAAAATATATCTATTGCAACACCCCAAATAGCTAAAATTTGATCATGTGTGCATCTACTAGCTAGTAGACACCCCCAACTATAAATAGGGGCTCCTAAACTTCATTTCAAGTTTGCCTTCTTATCCTCATTTCTATACATGAGTGGCTTTGTCTACTTAGATCCCCTTCCTCTCTCAAGTTTACTACTATTCTACATCAATATCAGTGTGATAGGATTCTTCTGAGAGATCTACTTTGTTGTACACCTTGTAAAGCTCTCAACTCCCTTTCCCAATCTCCTTTGTGAAAAAAAAGATGGTGAAAGCTTCTCATTGGTGAAGGTGATGAAGAAGGATGAACAATAAAGAGAAGAGTGGGTAATCCCTTCAATGCCAAGGATTTGTTGCAAGAGTAGATCTCCTTGGTGAAGGCACAAGCTTGTTGCAAAAGTGGGTAAGCCCTTGTGAAGGTAGATGATTATTACACTAGGATGGGTAAGTCCTTGTAAGGTTATTGGCTCCTTTGATACTTGAAAGGAAATCTAGGTACTCTTGACCTTTGAACAGGGTGGTCATATTTATCTCTTACAATGGAATCTAAGAAGTATGCAATGGTTGCAAATCCTAGAGATTGACCCCTCTAGGAAGTGGACGTACATCTCCTAGTTTGTAGTCTGGAACCACAATACATAAATCATGTTCTTGTGATTGTTCAATATCCCTCATCCTTTCTATGCATGCTTAGTTGCACTCAAATTCCATATAAGCAACTTGATCTTGAGATATAATTTAAAGGTCAAATGAGTTTTGTTTAAGTGTTTTTATATCAATTCAACCCCCACGAGATCCCATTAATCGAAAAAGTGGTATCAAAGTGGGTATTCTCCAACCAAGTTCTCCTATGAGACAAGAAGATGTGTGAGAATCTACTGGGGTACCTTAACATAGAAGATAGATTCCTATGCATCCTCCCATATTCGACGACACAAACTTTCTCTATTATAGGAGAAGGATGCAATTATGGGCTTCAAGATCTGGAGAGTGTATTTTGGTCCATTTAGAGAACCAGAGAAGGATACGGCTACATGGAATGAAGCTGTCATGAAGAAGTCTCAACTAAATGCCAAGGAAATAAGCATCATCTACTCAGCCCTCAATCCCATTGAATTCAACCAGACGTCCTTTTGGGATACAACTCATGAGATGTGGGATACGCTTTGTGTTACCTATGAAGGCACCAAGTAGGTCAAGGAATCTAAGGTATACATGTTGAATGGATTGCTTGAGAACTTCAAAATGGGATGGAAAGTAAGAATTCCTAAAAGGTATGCTAGACTCAACACCATTATGAATGGTCTTGCGGTATTGAGACAACCCATGGACAAAGGGAAGGTCAACTCATAGATTCTTTGATCTCTTCCCAATATATGACAATACAAGGTGACTTCCATTGAAGAAACAAAGAGCCTTAGTGATATTCCTATAAAAGAACTCATTGGGAATCTCTAAGATTTTCAAGTAAGGCTTGACACTCAAGAAGAAGAAGACAAAATAGAAGTGAGGGAATCTAAAAAGATAAAAGATGCAACCTTAAAAGCTCTAGTGGAGTGCATTATACTACAACAACAACTTGCTTGCCAACCTACTCCTCCCTCTAGTGAAGATGAAGCCCTAGTGATCTTGAAGCTCATTACTCCAAAGTGAAACACTTCAAGGGAAAGCTCTCCTCCTATACTCCTAGATGCTATGAATGTGGACAAAAAGGACATTACAAGAACTGATTGTCCTAAGCAAAAAAAAGTCACACCATAAGATAAGTTTTATAAAGAAGGAGGACTAAAACAAGATGAGAAAATTCAATAAGAGAGAGAATAAACAAAGATGAGGCAAAGATACTACCCATACCGCTTGGAAAGAGTCTTCCTCAAGGGATTCCTACTCAAATGAAGGAGAGTGTCATCTTGCACTCATGGCCTCAACAAGTGAAGACATAGGTGAGGTAAGTGACTTAAGTGAGGTAAGATTGAATGGACTTTCTAAAGATGCACTCATTAATATTTTTCATTCTTCCTATTTTCTTACTCTAAGTGCAAATCTAAAAATTAGAGATTAGGGAAAATCATAGATGATCTACATGCTAGAATTGAAATTCTTGAACAAAATGAAAAGGTTCATCTTGATAGCATACACTCTTTGAAAGGACAATTTAATGACCTAGAAATTCAATATAATGGTGTTGAAATTGAAAATGGTGTTTACCTCAAGAAAATGAATGATCTAAAATGTGAAAATGAAGTCTATGTTGATGAACTTGTTATGATACAAACTAAAAATAATAGTCTTCTTGCTAAATTTTATGATATTGAATCTAGGCCTATCTTACCTAGTAAAGAAGTAGCAAGTTTAACTCTTCAAAAATATTCTTAATATGCATCTATTGAAGAAGTTGAGAAAAAAGGCCTTGGTCCAAGGACTTCCTAAATTGGATTTTGAGAAGGATGAGGAAGTTAAACCTTGTACATAAGGAAAGAAAACCAAATCCTCCTATAAATCCATAGCATCAAGAGGGTTCTTGAGCTTCTTCATATTAATGTATTTGGACCAATGAGAATGCAATCACTTTGTGGTAGTAAATATTGTCTTGTGATTGTTGATGATCTCTCACATTTCACATCGACTTTCTTTTTGGTTTCAAATATTCATACTCTTGATAAATTATTAGATTTTTGCAAATGAATTGAAAATGAAGCTTGTTGCCATATTGTGTCTATCCGTAGTGACCATGGGGAGAGTTTGGGAATGATTTGTTTGATTGTTTAGTGAGAAATTAGGTTACTCGCACATTTTTTTCTTCCCCACCCCGTATGCCGTAAAAACTAGGGTAATCGAGAGGAAGAATAGTCTTTACAAGAAAGGGCTAGAATAATGCTTTTGGAGTATGAAACTCCCAAGATGTTTTGGGTTAAACTAATAGCACCGCATGTTTTGTGCAAAATTGGGTTTTCACTTATCCTTTTCTTAAGAAATCCCCGTAAGATTTATGGCATGGTAGAAAGCCTTCGATCAACTTCTTTCATATGTTTTGTTGTCCATGCTTTGTCTTGAACATCAAAGATGCTCTTCATAAGTTTGATGCAAAATCTTATAAGGTTTTCTTTATTGTGTATAGCATTACGAAAAGATCTTTTAAAGTATTTAACATTTAAATATCTTAAGTAGAAGAATCTATCAATGTTAAGTTTTCTGAGACAAACCCCTCTATTTCCAAGAATAATGTACATGATGATGTTGTAGATGAGGTGATTCTTAAATTGAATAAACTCAACATAGATGACAAAGGAAAAGAGGTGGTTGTAGATGAAGGACTACAAGACAATGAAAAGAAGGATCCTACTCCCCAATTTGCTAAAGATCATCCAAAAGATCTCGTCTTAGGTAATACATTTGATTGATTGAAGATGTGGACTGCTTTCAATAAAAGAACAAGACAACAAAGCCTTCATCTCAAAACTTGAGCCAAAGAATGTCAAAGAAGCTATTAAAGATGATGAATGGATCCTAGCAATGCAAGATGAACCATAACAATTTGAAAAGAACAAAGTGTGGACTCTAGTGCCAAGACTAAGTGATAGAAAGATCATTGGCACAAAGTGGGTCTATCGCAACAAGCTTGATTAAAGTGATAAGGTAGTAAGAAAAAAAGCAATGTTAGTTTCTCAAGGTTAAAACAAACATGAAGGTATTGAATTTGGCAAAACTTATGCTCCTATTTCTAGACTTGAATCTATTAGAATTTTACTTGCCTTTGTTAGTCATAAAATTTTCTTGACATATCAAATGGATGTTAAAAGTGCATTTTTGAATGGTATAATAGAGGAATAAGTCTTTGTGGCTCAACTTCCTAGATTTGAACATGGCAAGCTTACTAACCATGTTTATTTGTTACACAAAGCTCTTTATGGTCTCAAACAATTCCCTAAAGCTTGATATGAGAAATTGAAAAACATTTTGTTATATTATGGCTATGTCATGGGAAAAGTTGATTCTACACTCTTTCTTAAACACACTTCTAACAATATTTTTTTAATTCAAATATATGTTGATGATATCATTTTTTGGCGGGACTGATCTTGATCTTTGCAAGGCGTTATTTCTCTTATAAATAGTGAATTTGAGATGTGCATGATGGAGAAGCTCAAATTCTTCCTTGGCTTTCAAATCAATCAAATAAAGATGGAAAATTCATCAAACAAGGTAAATACACAAGCAAACTCTTGAAGTGCTTTGGGAAGGTGAACATAAAGAAAATTAATACTCCCATGTACAACACCGCCGAACTTGATAGAGATGAAGAAGGTGAAAAGGTAGATGAGAATCTCTATAGAGGTATGATTGGTAGCTTACTACACTTAACTGCCTCTAGATCCGATATCTTGTTTAGTGTAGCTTGTATGCTAGATTTCAATCAAGCCCTAGAAAATATCATTTTATAGTTGTTATGAGGATTTAAGGTACCTAGACAAATCCAAAAATTTTGACTTTACTCTTACAACTTATAGTGATGCATATTATACAAGGTGCTTGATTGATAGAAAGTGCACAAGTGGCACTTGCTTCCTCCTAGGGCCATGCTTGGTTTCTTGGTTCTTTAAGAAAAAACATAATGGTTCTTCCAACTACTAAGGCTGAGTGCAGTTGAGCTGAAAGATGTTGTACCCAAATCCTTTGGATGAAGAAAATGCTCCAAGACATAAATGTTTTCTATCATGATCCTCCTATCTATTGTGACAATACTAGTGCAATCAATCTGTCATACAATCCTATATTGCATAGTAGATCTAAACACATAGAGGTCTACCACCAATTCCTTCTTGAACATATTGCTAACAAAGATATATATGTTACTCATGTGGACATCAAAAATCAACTAGTAAACATTTTCACTAAACCTCTAGCTAGAGAGAAACATACATTTATTTGATCAAAACTTGTTATAATTTCTCTTGATGGTAATTATATGCCTTTTAGCTAAGATGTTCACTTTTATCTATGTTGTGTCTCATTAAATTCTTATCATGTACTGGTTTGTGCTACAAATGCCAAACTTCAATGCTTTATTTTTTGCTTTAAATCCCAAACACTTGTTTTATCACAAAATAGTAGTCAATGATGAGTAAAAAGTGCATTTATATGTTAAAAATACATGATAGGCTACAAAAATGAATTTATATAATGGTGTAAGACTCTAAAATTAAATTTCATATCTTGTTTACAAACACCTTTGTCGGCCAAGTTTGTTCTGGAAAAACTCAACCAACAAGTTGACAAAGGATTGAACTTACTATAATGTTGGCTGAATTTCCCAAATTGCAAAATTGACCGACAACACTATTTCTTGGAAATCTAAAAGATTTGTCATATTATTTCCTCCCTCTCAACTAGAGAAAACTTGGCCTACTATCTCTCCTATGTGTTTGTCCTTAAACCCTATACCCTCCCATACCTTCTACTAGCCTTCTCTAGCCCCATTTCACCTTTCCTTGACATACCTAGCTAGTTGGACGACTGCTTGTTGTTCTATCTACCATCTTTTAGCAAGCAGCTAAATCTCCTCTCGTTTCTCCTCTCCATGGAGTCCAACAGGAGAAACATGACTGGTCCAGCTGGTGTTTTATCCTCCTCTACTACTTCACGGCTCATAGGGTATAATGGTACCTACTTTATCAATTCTCAAGTTGTTAATAGGTATAAGGAGTTGCTACCTAGAAATCCAGATCTCTTTAGGCCCTTACTAGAGACTAGAAATGAGATGTTAAAAGAGGTTTGGGATGTTTTTACTAAGAAACCTATGTGCTCTTTTTGTAGAGAGCTTCACTATTCCAATTTCCAATCTAGCACAATACTTGTAATATATTCTATGCCAATCTCATTTGGAACTAAACAACTTTACTACCACCTCCAAACAACCAAGTCATCCTAACATTAATAATGGTAGGAATTTAGTTTACCTTTTTTGAGTATTTTTTGAAAAATACTTAACTAATTCCTTGTCCTAATCTGATTGGATGTCTTCATATCCCCAATACCTTGACCTCCTCGACCCTAAAAAGTTCTTTTAAGAGTTTTGACCTTGAGCTAACCCTTTTTGACATCCACAAAGCCTTTAAGAAACTAGAGGTACCCAAGGAAAGAAGGCTATCCTACCATCTTTGTTATAACCCCAATTTTGCATGTGTTATCATAATTGAAATATAATGAGTTTGTGAATTTGGACTTAATTGAAAAGGTTGTACGCTTTGCTTCAAAGAAGGAATTTCTTTGCAAATATCCCATACATTAGTAATTTTGTGGTTCCTATTATTATATTAATCCAATAATGGATATAAAGGAGAAGAAAAGAAGAAAAGTCCAAGTAATGGAAAAAGATACATGATAATGGATATTAAGCAAAAATATTTATGAGAAATACTTGGAAATATCTAGAAAGTGGCATTAATGGCCACAATTCAGTAAAGTTCATCTACATATGATTTCTAATAAAAGAAATATGAAAAGAGGAAAAAGGAGATGAAAGATAATGAGAAATCCTAGCAAAAAGAATATCTTAATAAAAAATTAAGTAAGATAATGAAAAATGAAGGATGTAGATGCATCTAGAAGGATAATAAGTATCCTTAATAAGGAATTTCAAAATATAAGGATTTCTTGGAATCCAAGGAGTCCCAATGGAGAAAAAGAAAGAGAAAAGGCAATTAATACAAAATGAGAGGATAATGTGATATATCATTAATGACTTTTTGATAATATCAAAAAGAGATATTACTTGCTTTATGAAAGTAGAATTTCCTGGCCAATGGATTAGAAGCTAAACACAAATATGATAAGAGAGATAATTTTCAAATTCCTAAACATCCAATGAACATGGTTTATTAAGAAGATAATTAAGAGAGATAAGATTTCTTCTCAATGAAGGAATAGTTTTCCTTTTGAGAGTTGGACTTCTTTCCTCGTGGATGAACACCTTAATTAGGGCGTCGATACCTTCCCCTATATAAGGGGTATAACCTCTGGTTCGATTTCAAGAGAGATCCCACACAACCCTCTCTCTTCTTCTTGTTCTTTTCATGTAAACCCTAACCAAGAAATCATAGGGCTATCTCGGGGGCAACAAGCGGTTGTGGTGAGATCTCGGTGGAGGCACGAGGTTACCACAAGGATCTGGGATGGTCGGATTTCATCCCCTTTTCTCCCAATGACCCTCAAGGCACCTAGCAGACCTGCAAAGTATGCTTCTTTGGACGTCGTTGCTAGCCCGAATCCGGCTACCTCGGCCGCAGCTGGGTGGCACCCTAGGTGCGGTGGGATGCTACAAAGCAAGAGCGATGGTGGGCGGTCGTCGTCGGACCCTAGCAGGGGAGGATTAACCCCCCAGACGAACCTAGCTGACGACATAGTAGGGCGTCGTGAGCTTGATGACAGATGGGCATTGGATGAAAATGCCCCATCATGGGCGGAAGAAACAATCAACTTAAAGAAGGGTATAAGCGTCATTACGTTATGTTTCCAAACAAGCAACATTGCATGCAAGTGATGACGTGACGCTCAGTGATTGGCCCAAGTAAGTTTATATTGCAAAATTTGTATCTTTTTATTGGTAGCTTGGATGGATGTGTATACAATATGAATCTTTCTAAAAAAAATGTGCGGAATCCATTAAAAATATATTTAGAAGCTAATTCCTCTTGCAAATCGAAAAGTAGTGAAAGTTATCAACTTTAATGCATTAATGATTAAGAAACCCTAACTTGAGATGTTTAATGTATTGGGAAGGGTTTTATGGATGATTAAAGTTGATATTAACCTGTTAATTATAAACAAGTACATTAAGAACAAAATGGATGAATTTTTTATGTAATTGGTTTAATTTAGAGTTTCATGTACATGAATGAGCTTTAATGGGCCTTGAAACCCTAATGTTAGTAATTGTGACTCTTCATGGCTTTAATTGTTCAAATTCATGAATAAAGATGAGATAAGATGGTTCTAAGCTATTTCGATATAAAAGTTGCTAATTGTGGATAAATACCCTTAATATGGTAATTAGGGTTTTCTAATGGATAAAGGTGGAATTAATGATAAATAGAGTTCATATGTGAATTAGACCATAATGAACTATGAATTGTTAATTTGAAAGGAACCAAAGATAATAATTGGGCCTAATGATCTTGTCATGAATTAAAAGGATAAAAATGGTAGTTGTAATGAAAAGGAGGCATAATAGACTTAATTGACATTTAATTGTTTCTTTTAGGGTTATATGTTGTTAAAAAGGTAACCTTAATATATTTTATGAGGAGTAGATGATATAATTAGGGTTTGTGAGTAATTGTATAAAATTAGGGTCTAAAATAGTAAAAATGAAGTGAAACCCTAATTGTAATGGAAACCCTAAAAGTGGACTAGAAACCCTAGGAAGCGAGCTAGGTTTAATAGATCTTGATGGCATGATCAATGATAGGAAATTATATGCATATTTCAGGATATCTTTGTGTGCTTGCTTGCCTATTGGATTTCTTGCATTGATTGGATTAATTCTGTCTCAAATTAGACTGATAGGTATGTGGTTACACTTATGGTTAATCACTTTAGTTTTACGGCGATTATCAGATGTTTTATCAGTTGCCTAAAAATAACTGCTTGGATGACTTTTATTTCATGCAACTATAAAGTGACTATGATTATCACCATAAATATGTATAAATGACTGGCTCAGATCTTGGTCCTCCTCTGTGGTTTTGCTAATAAGGAAAAGGGTAAGCTAGTGAAGGGCCTACTTGTTAAGTAGGACATTAGGTTATCATGAGTTAGAAATTGGGGTACCCATGTGTAGTGCCATGAGACTATTTAGCACACCATGAGTTAGGGAGTGGGCTACCTATGGGTAGTGCCATGTGACTCAACCCTAGAAATTGATTCACTTGTTAGGCAGGATCATGAAGGGTTTGATGGGGATCTACCATAAGGAAGGTAGCATCCAGGTCCACTATAGGGACATCATAGATGTTAGGTTATGGATGGGTTGAGAAGTTATGTTTAAAACATAAAGCTATATGTTAAACCATAATTGACTGCAATATGTTATTATAATTAATTACACAATTATTGTTTCCCCCACATACCGGCATATTCATTTATGTTGACTGATGTTTTGTTTATCAACATTTTAGGTACAAGTTGAAAAGGACAAATAGTAAAGTGACATATGTGGAATTATATAAGAATTAAAGTACAAAGGAGGATTAGTTAGAATAGACTCCAAATGTGGATATAAGTAGATATCCAAGTTTTTGAAAACGGTATGCTAAGTTTTATTTTAGTATAGCTTTTCAGTATAGTTTGGTAGAATTTGATAATTATTATTGATTATTTGTCAAACCTTTGATCCAGAAATTGGGATAACGACTCTGACCTCTTGGTCTCCCTTAATTGGGGGTTACCGGGAGGTGGAGTCATTACAATATTCTTCTCTTGACATCAAGACACATCTCATTTTACTTATAATTAACTACAATTTCCTTCCCAAGAAAAATCAATATGATATAGAAGAGAACTCTGTAGTGCTAATGTATTGTATCATCCAAGATGTGAAAGTCAAATGGGCTCATTATATTCTCCATCATATGACCCATTTGACACTGAGAAGAACATCTGAGAATCCCACCCACCCTACCCAAACTTGATATGTGGTTTGTTTCAACATCACACCAGCAAAGTCTCTTTTCGAGGATATTGGCTATAAAGCTAGTACAATAGTGGTTTTCATCAGTGAAACCACTATCAGGAAGTCTTTCCTTCTGACCAATACCTATACCATAGGTGCCCCTTCCTCTACCTATCCTCCACCTCCATCTAGACCTTCTAACGAATCTTCATATGTGTCCAATGAAACCCTTATGGGTTAAATGATGCATCAGAATGTATACCAAATGCAAGTCTAGTAGCACCTTCACCAGGACTTAGTTCAAATCATTTAAAACATCAACTTATCCTACTCACACCCTTATCCCTCATTACATACTTTATTAGTCACTAACTATGCTTCCTTTCATTATGATTAGTTCTACCCGGCTCAACCATTTTCTGCTTGCTCCATCTCCTACCTCTGGTTTGGGACATACCCTATTTCCCCTCATCTGTAGCCTTCTGCCACTCAATTACTTGCACTTCCCCTTGGCACTGCTTCTTCAATGCTTGATGATTTGATGGGGTTTCTATACCCAACTATGGCCAAGACAAATCATTGCTTACTTGTGGAATCTCCAGGGAAGATCAACAACGTCGGTGGATTGGTCCACTCTCCTTTGTTCTTGATGAGGATGAAGATATGATTGATGATGAGGAAGCAAATGAGGATGATGAAGAGGATGCTGGTGATGAGGATTATAGTTATGATGGTGATGGTGATGAGCACGTCACTACTCCTTCCAATGATGCACCTTCTGAGCCAATTAGTGATAAGGACTACCAACCCGATGAGGAGTCCAACCTTGATGAGCTTGATGTTTAGTTCTTAGGTTGTAGACTGATGATGTATGTGTCTTTTCATAGGTTGTCATGTATTTTACGTTGGGCACAATATCTTAGGACTAATATTTTTATATTCATTCATTTGTAGTTTTCATCTTGAGCACACTTACTTTGTTGTAATCTTATCATATGTACATCTAACTCTATTCTTTGCTCCATTTCATGTGTTATTGGTGTGTGCTTTCCTATTCTATTATGACTTTAGTAAATATTTTCTCTCTCTAGCTTGTATATGGTGTTTGGAAGTGGTGGTTGTATGTGGTGTTTGTGCATTGGATGTCCTATTTTAAGTTCTTCTATGACCTCCCTTTTTGATATGAAAATGAGAGAGAAATGAGCCTGACACATATTAAATTTGATCCCTTTATAAGTTTCTTCTAAAATATCTTATGAATATGAATATGGACTCAAATAGTACATATAAGTTATGGTTATCATTTTAAAGGAACTATCCATACAGATAAAGGTAACAATGATTTGAGTGGGAGAAATTGCTTTGTATACTCATGTATCCCCCTACGTTGACAAGGTAAACAGTTTAAACTCTATGTTCGTTTCAATATGTTAAGCAATGGTTTGTCATCTTCAAAAAGGGGGAGAATGTTGACCAAATAGTTACACATTGTCCATATATTGATGATGACTTAACCATTCCATTCATATGTATCTAATATGACTATTTGAGATCAATTTTAGGTATTAGGTACATGAAAAGAATGAATTCAAGAAAACCCTAGCTTGACCAAAAACAAGCCAAAATCAATGCAAGTGCACTTTTGTGGAAAAATCCATCAAATCACTTAGGACAATTTTGTAAATCACTTGTGTTGATTCTATAAATTGTAACTAAGTGGAGAAATATATAAAATATACTTAATATAAATATTTAAATACTTTTGTAACATTTATCAAATTCCATCATAGGCTGCCTTGTCGGTCAAGTTTCTCCTGGTGACAACTCGACTGACAAACTGTGAGGATCTACAGAAATTCAAGTTTTTATTGAGTTTTTCCTAATGACAACTTGACTAACACCCTACACACAAAAATAATCTTAAGCCATAAACTGAGTTTTATCTAGGATAAACTTGACTGAAAACTAAAATTATTTTGTTGCATAGTGTTGTTCGTTGAATTACCTCTATGGAAACTCGACCGACAACACTGTATGAAAAAAAATGAAGAAAAGTGTTTCCAACCATTAGTGTTTCAAAAATCGAAAATATATGTTGCAACTCTCCAAATGACTAGAATTCAAACCTAATTTCATCTACTGCCTAGTAGACACCCCCAACTATAAGTAGGGCCCTTTTACTTCATTCCAAGTTTTCCTTATTATGCTCGTTGATATAGTTGAGTTGTTTTGTGTACAAAGAGTCCCTTTCTCTCTCAATCTTACTACAAATCTACATCAATCCGAGTGAGATAAGATTCTTGTGAGAGAGTTACTTCATTGTACTCCTTGTGAAGATATCAAGTTCCCTTTCACGATCTCCTTTCTCAAAGAAAAGATGGTGAAAGCTTCTCCTTGGTGAAGGAGAAGAGGAAAGATGAAGATCCAAGAGAAGAGTGGGCAATTCCTTCAAGGCCAAATATTTTTTGATAGAATAGATCTCCTTGGTGAAGGCGGCTAGCTCATTGCAAAAGTGGGTAAGTCCTTGTGAATGTGTAAGACTCTTTCTTTTGAATGGGTAAGTCCTTGTTAGGTGATTGGCTCCTTTGATCCTTAAAAGGAAAGCTAGATATACTTGAACTTGGATCATGGTGGTCACATAGTATCTCTTATAATGGAATATACGAAGTGTTCAATAGTTGCAAATCCTAGAGATTGACCCCTTTAGGTAGTGGATGTACATCTCCTAGTTTTGAGTTTGGAACCACTATACACATCTTATGTTCTTGTGCTTGTTCAATCTCTTTTATCCTTGCTATGTATGCTTAGTTTTTCTCAAATTCCATATAAGTAGCCTTATCTTGTGATATAATTTGAAGGTCTAATGAATTTGGTTTAAGTGTTTTTATCTCTATGCAACCCCCACCCTTTCTAGAGCCCATTGATACAACAATATGGACATCAATGTCCAAAGAGATAATCTAGTTGCAGACCACTTATGTGCATCCACACATAGCCATGCATTCCACAAAACATTTTAAGTGATTCTATTTTCATAATAATAAGAACATCATTTGAATAATTTACTTAAAAATTGAAATATTTGTCATGATCATTACTAATGTCTTTAGGGATGCATTCTTACCTTAATTATCTTACCATAATGGAATCTTATATATGAACCGAATATGAGCATGTACATTAAATCCTTGAGCATTATATACAAGAGAAACATGTGATGCAATATGTAAACCCAAAGAATGGACCACTTACCAAAATAATAGTGAATCTTGCTTCAGGATGTCTATGAATCCTCTAACCCTTACTTAACATGAAACACATAATGAAACCCTAATTATAATATTATAAACTCTAGTTAGCCTTAAGATCGATATTACATGAGAAGCCAATACATCTGGGTTCTAAAATTGTATTCATTAAATAGATCTCAAAGAGTAGATAAAAATCATACATTACATGTACCCATATGAGATTTGTATTAACCTATAGAATTTTCTAAAGTTCTGACTTTTATTGACCAATTATAGACAAGATAAAACTTGAAAACAAATTTATTGGAAAATCTTGTTGAAGCGGAAATTCAGTTTTACTAAAGTGACTATTTTACCCTTAAATGACATGCATACTATGTTTTACAACATAGTGGAAAAACACATATCGATAACAAGGGAAAGTATTTTTTTATCCGTTGTATGTGTGACACCAAAAAGAATAAGGTATGGTCAAAATATTGCAAATGTAATTTTGATTGTTCCTCAACCTTTTAGACGGCATGTTGCACGCCATGGGTGCTGAGTGGAGAAGCACTAGAAGCATCCATATGAAATTGAACTTCATCGTGACTCCTCAGGCCTTCAACATTGGTCTCATCCAAGAATCGTGAGCCAGACGACCCCTGGTCACGCCTGAAGGTGACCGTAGCAGAGATATGCCGCTTGCCACAGAATAAGGCAGTAAGCCACAAAGGTGGAAACCATCACTAAAACAACAACAAGAGAGCAACAAGATAACGATGGGGTTCGCAATGTCAAGTATGTTAATATAAAAGGAGTTCCATGGTGTGAGGACACACCATAAACAAAATAAGTGATGAATAAAGTGAAGGACAAAGAAGAAAGGGTTTTGGATGATTACCTCCCTTTGAGTTGGATTGAGGTCTCAAGAGCTTTGCGACGAGTCTAAGAGCCTCTCTAGCTCTTTGTTTGGTGTGAGTATGTCTTCTCTTCACTTCTAGTGAAGCTCCTTGAGCTCCAAGGAGGTTAAGCTAGGTGGAGAGATCTACCAAACTATATTACACAACAAGGCATCAGACTAGTTCTAGAGGATTCAAGGATCATTTTTGCAAAGCAAACCTGTCCTTGCTTTCCTCTATACCTTGTGGATATCCTTCAAGCCCAAGGTAGACAATGACTTGGATCCACTTCGTAGGGGCGTATCAATGAAATCAGGGTGGGGTGAGCCTAAGGACCCATGAGAAGAGAGGGAATGAATTGATTGCTCATGACAAGGAGTCGAAGGTCTAGTTTAGTGGCATCTTACAAACACGAGAATGTTAGTGAATGGGCATTACTTATACATGATTTTATAGGGATAAAAATCTAGGATAATTATACTCATATGAGGCTCCTAGATCTAGTCGTGGAATGAAATAGGATTTCATTGAGTGTGGAGAGAGGAAGTGTGGGTTCTTATGCATTGGATATTGTTACCGACATTGTGTAAAGATCACAAGAAAAGAGATGAAGTCTCTACCTCTAGATCTTCATATGACATCTCTCAGTAGGTGCATGATATTCCTATAGCATGTGACACACTATTAATGTGATGACCGAGGTGGAAGATATAAATTGACTGCATATTGAATATCTGGGTCAGAATATACATCTTATGCTTTCTTTTCTTCTTTTAATAAATTGACATAGTTAAATTATTCAAAATCTAATGAAAATTGGTACATATGCTAAACTAGATACAAGGATTCCATCTATCAACTCAAATATCACACTTGAGCTAAGGAAAAACATGTTTTATGTGATTAGCCCTTTATTGTAATGAGTTCATTAATAGAAATTCATAGGGAGTTACACTACCAAACATTAAGGGAGCATCCAATGCATAATGAATGAATTCAATACTTGAAAAGAGAACATAATGTGGAGGAATGTCACCTCATTTTCTTTTATACCCTAATCATTCAATTTAGGGCTATGTAGTGTGCATAATTAAATTAACATGTGCTAAAAAATTATGTCATAAGATGTAGGACTTATTCTATAATTTTACATTATTAATAGAAAATTAAATTGGTGACTTAGAATTATTGGGCATTTATATTTTGGAATGAATTTTTTGGATGCTACAATTCTACCTACATTATAGAAATTTGGTTATCAAAATTTTCTTACACTGACATAGTAATGCCCACCTTAGGGTTTCCCATATGTGAACAATAACACCTTAATCTTGTCATAAAGACCCACAGGTGTACATATATTATGTCATTAATATGGTGAACTAAATCATGTCTGTCATTGATTACAAAGCTAACACATGCACATTTTATCAATGAATCTTGAAAACTAGACAATACCTTGAACCATGGAAAAAATTCTCACATACACTTATCATACATAATGTTATTACTCAAGGAGTCATTTACGATGAGTTCTTCATAAAACCTTGAATCGAAGTGCTTGTCACTCCAGAGAGCTCACTACACCAAAGTGTTCATTTCTCTAGAGAGTTCATTGTAGCAAAGTGTGCATTGCACCCAAGTGCTCCTTTATATGGGAGAAACACAAAATTCACATGACTTTCTTAACATTAAAATTAGTAATTTTTTTCATCTTATCATGATGCTCGAGGCTAGGAAAACTCATGGTACTTGTATTTGTCATCCTATCTTAAAATCATTCTTATCCCTAGGAATTATAAATCAAACCATAATTATGTATCTTTTATGGTCTCACTGTCGTATCAGTATTATCAAGAACCTAATATTATTGTTGACCCTAGACCACTAATGCATAATACCACTTATCTTTTACATGACAC
The DNA here is from genome assembly GCA_963693085.1 of Alisma plantago-aquatica. Lineage (NCBI taxonomy): Eukaryota > Viridiplantae > Streptophyta > Magnoliopsida > Alismatales > Alismataceae > Alisma > Alisma plantago-aquatica. Next base: position 923,247,676 of record OY856410.1, on the reverse strand, counting down.
TCTTATAGCATCATCACGTATAACCTTGAAGACATATAATAACCCCTATGAGTCTTTAAATTAATGCCTTACTTGTCCAGACTTGGATCATAACATGATTACTATTATCTTCTGAGATTTACCTTAATGAAGATAATGATTCATTGTATGACATATATCCTCCCTAGAACCAAGATTTAAATTCAAAAAGAGTTTCCTGATCTTCATTTTATACATTAACAAATGATCTCATTTACCTCCAATCATTATCCACTAAACCAATAAGGGTCAGATCTAACAACTAAAATTTGATGTCTCTAAAAACAAACTATCTATATGTCCTCATTCACCCTTCTTAATGTAAAATTCTACTACAAACTATAAAATATGAAAGATCACTAACAATGACTCATTTACTAGATTTAAGGATGCATTTTCTCATTACTAAATCATTACATGAATTATATGCCCGAACATCTACACCTAGAACTGATCTGATCTGATCTGATACACAAAATGGTGTACATAAACGTAGGTTGGTATCCATTGTATGATGTCATCCACCTTAAAAACCTACTACATGATGTTGATGGCTACAAAGACTGAGGCCCACCACATAGTTCAATAGATGAAATCCAGGGTAGAGTCCTATATACAATTTTCTTCATATGTGTAATCTCTAGGGTTTTCACCCACATAATCATTTATGTTCATGAAATATTATTTTAGGTTGAATACTACCCTAAAATAATCATAAACTTTATCAAACGGTTAATATCATAGTCTTATGATCAAATGTACTTATTATTCATTTACCATAAAGGTTCATTTTCATGAGTGCCCCATAGTAAAATTACATATATATTACACAAGTAAGAGGCATAATCTTATTTGAACTCAACTTGGCCACTTACTTTGAAATTTGTAATCCTCTACGCACCTTATATACCCATACTTAAACAAGTTATATATTCCTTCCCACAAAAACATAATATCATTTCTTTCAAGGTTTGGCTTATGTGTTATTTTCTTCTTCTAATGGTCCTCAATATACTTATGTAAATCAAATCTTAACATCATATTGAATAAGAAATCCTTATTAGAAATAGCATTGATTACTTAATTTCCCACATTCCTTAAATTTTACAAATGGATTTCCTTTTTTATATCATGACTTACTAAATTTCTATCTTTGATCAAACCATTTTCTTATATTCATAACCATGCATTACTAAATAACATGTAACACTATAGAGTCTCACTACCACACAATTAGGGTAACCCTATGAAAGTTATCACTCTAAGACCATCACTCTATCCTTTTAGCCAAAGGATCTATTATCAAACATGGTTTGTTAATACTTCCTAATTCGTCTACTATTCATGTTGCCACATGCATATGTACTTATAATTAACTCTTTATATTCTCTTGACACATAGTAGTGACTATATGTATCTAGATATAATGGATCTATTCTACTCATCTACAACATCCCCTAGTGAAAGTGTCCCATATCACAGACATAAGAAGAAAGGAGAGCAGTATAATAGTATCATTTGCCTCATAACATATCCTCTACGGTTCCCAATTCATTTCCATCCCATACCACAAACTATTGTGAAAGAAAGAGGACATGCTTTGAGATATGAATTCAACATTGATAACCCATTATAAAAAACACTTTAACATATGTTACTCATGCATCTTTGTATCTTGCATTATATATGTAACAACTTTGATTTCTATAAAACAAAAAAATCCCAAAGGAACATTTCTTTCATTCCTTCCTTCAAAAGAATACTTGAGAAGTCAAATTTTGAGAAAACTTGAATACATTTATAATATATTATTTTTAACAAAACAATTTTTTTTGCAATTGTGAGTGACAACGAATATGAGGAATCATCATAAATTTGACCAAAAATATTATTCAATGAAAAGTAAAACTGATAGTTGTACATCAAAATTGATATCCACGTATTAAAAATGAGGGACTATCCTTAAGTTCTTATATGTGAATATCATATGCTTATTCATATTTCCATTATTCTAAACTCCATGTCAATGGAGATTTCATCCTACCTTATCTATACTTGATCATCTCCCTAAAAGGCAAATCTCTAATATAGGGTATATCAAATCTAGGAGTTGAAATTTCCTATTTCTCAAAACAATCAAAACCCCTCAAAGCTTAGAGTTGTAGTGAAATACAACTCTATCTTGGAGGTAATATTACAACCTCCCTTGGTCTGACATTCCTTGCACTTAGGAATCATCTCAGAGATGAACCATAGAAAAAAAATGAGAATATTTCCTGGTGACCATCTATATTATTGGTTTGATGCCACTTTTTTAACATCTCCCAAGTGCAATCCATACATAATATCGTAGAAGCATGGATCATCATGATTACACTCGTACATGTCACAAATAACATATATCATTCATCTAAATAATATAATTACTTTAAACATGATATAGATATTAATGATTCTCATACATATTCTATTTACAAAACTTACACACATAGGACTTAATACATGATTACACTAAAATATAAATAAACCTTTTTAAGATTGCATAGATGGCACCCCACTAGGTCTTGAACTCATATGGACATCAATCTCTAGAGAGATATCACTTTTGTAGACCACCTATGTGCATCCACACATACCCATGTATTCAAAAAACTATTGTAAGTGGTTGGGTATTCATAATAATAAGCACATAATCTAAAAAATATGCTTAAAATTTGAAATATTGAAAATGATCATTACTAATGTCTTTTGGGGTGCATTATTAACTTAATTAGCTTACATGTGAAGTGTGAAAGAAACTCACTAAACACACATGAGGTGTGCATGCCATTGAACATACATGAGGTGTTCATGCTTGGGTTAAAGAACTCAAAACTGAATGAAGGGGGATCATGAGGCACCAACCTTCTTTAATTGTTCATGATATAGGGACTTATTTGTACATGTTATTCTTATTAATATTCTTATTATGATCTCAACTGAAGGTTTACACCCTTAATTCTTATCTTGTCTTAAAACACGAAGAGGTAGTTAATATGATTTTTAAGCATTAACTGATTTGTAGTAAATCTTTAATAAGATATGCAAAATAAGAGTACCTCCTACAACATGCATGTATCACATGATAATATGTACATTAATTACTTGAGCATTATATGCAAGATAAACATGCCATGTAATATGAATAAACCCAAGGAATGGACCACATACTCCTACAGTGAAAAATCTTTCTTCAGGAAATTTATGAAATCCTTAATTAACCTGAAATACCCAATGAAACCCTAACTATAATCTTATAAACTCTAATTAGCCCTAAAACTATAATTAATCAATCTTAAATGAGTAAAAATCATAAACATTAACTAAAAATCTCACTAAAGAAAAATTTAGTGTTACCGAAATGACTACAATACCCTTGAATGTCATGCATACAATGTTTTAGAACATAGAGGGAAAACACATATCAATAACAAGGGAAAGAATTGTTTTGCCCAAGGTATGTGTGTCACTAAAAAGAAAGAGGTATGGTCAAAACAATATAAATCCACTTTTGATTGTTCTTCGACTTCCTAGGATGCACATTGCAACGCCATTGCTGCTGAGTAGAGAATCACTAGAAACATCTATACGAAATTGGAGTGCATATAGATTGGTGAGTCCGAGGGCCGCTGTTCATGGTCCAGAGGTGATTGTAGTAGAGAGTTGCCACTTTATACTAAATAGGGAAGTATGCCTCAAAGGTAGAAACCACCACCATGACAACATGGAGAGAAAAAAGATCATGATGGGGTTTGTAATGTCAAGTAGGTCAAGATCTGAGAAGTCATGTGGTGTGAGTGCATGCCAAAACCAAAATACATTATGAACAAAGTGAATGATGAAGACGAAAGGGTTTTGAGTGATTACCTCCTCTTAGGTTGTATTGAGGGGCTCAAGAACTTTGTAATGAGTCTAGGAGCCTCTCCTTCTCCTTTTTGTGGTGTAAGTACATTTTCTCCTTACCTTCGATGGAGCTGCTCGATCTCCAAGTAGGTTGAGCAAGGTGGAGACTGCCAAACCAAATGACATGACAAGGCATGGGAATGGTTCTTTATGATTCAAGGATCATGTCATTAAGGTGATTTGTCCTTGCTTGCCTCTATACTTTGTGTATCGCTAGAGAACCCAAGGTAGACAAAGACTTGACTTCAGCACCTTTGGGTGTTTCAGTGAAATTAGGGTCTTAGGGTGAGTCTAAGGACACTTGAGAAGAGAGGGGATGAATTTGTTGCTCACCATAGGTGTCAAAGGTATGGTTCAGTGGTGACATGGAAACATGATAATGGTGGCAATTGGACGTTAATTATACATGCTTTTTAGGGCTCAAAACCTAGGATCATTGAACTCAGATGAGGCTCTTGAATCTATATGTGGTGAGGAAATATTGATTACATTAAGTGTAAAGAGAGGTGGTCATGGGGTCTTGGGCGTTGGGTATTGTTATCCACACCACGTAAAGATCGAGGAAGGAGATGAAGCCTCCTCCTATAGATCTCCATCTAATGTATCTCAGTAGGTGATTGATTATCCTTTAGTGTGTGAAATGCTATTAAAGTTAGTATCTAGGTGGAAGATACAAAATTGATGCATTATTGAATATCTAGGTCATAGTATGCATATTATGCATTATTTCATTCTTTTAATAAATTGACCTAGCTAGGGTCATTCAAATCTAATGAAAATTGGGACATATTCAAAAATGGACCCAAGGATCACACTTGAGATAAGGAAGAACATGTTTTATGTGATTAGACTTTTTGAGTAATTAATGCATTAATAGAAATTCATAGGGAGTTACACTACCAAACTTTAAGGGAGAATCCAATGTACCAAAAAATAATCTATTATCTAAAAAGAGAACATGATATGGAGGAATGTCGGGCCATTCTCTATTTAAATCCTAATCATTCCATTTTGGACTAGGTAGCATGCATAAATAAATTAAGATGCGCTAAAAGATTGTATAATCACATGTAGGACTTATTCTAGGGTTTACATCATTATAAGAAAATAACTTGGTGACTTATAATTATTGGGCAAGTATATTCTAGAATGAAATTCTAGTGATGTTGCACAACTTACTCTATATATATTATCAAGGGGCAGACTATACATGACTATCATAGTACTCCAAGTGTTGTGTTGTCTTATTAAAGTACCACATGGGTTCATCTCATCAATGTACATGCTAAGTCTAAGACACCTTGATTATTCAACAAATATAGGGAATAGTGATTCAATTGTCATCTATTGGGTTGCACCTAAGTCTCCATTGATGATCATCCTTGGTATTAAATTATGCTAGATTTTATACATAACATGTTAGCAAATACAAGTTGAAACCAAGGTATCATGCATGGATACAACTCACCTTACCAAGAAAAACGTTCTTTTTATTCAAGAGATTTGTTTTTCTTATATCTTGAGGTTCTACACATTGGACACTTTGATGAGTTAATGTATCCTATACAAATCAACTCATAATCATTATGAAAATCATGAAATTTAATATCTTCCATGATGATTAGGGACAATATATTGTACACTTCATAAGAATAAATGGGATGCTCATTAGTTTCTCAAAAGATGTCTTTCAAAAAAAAGCTGAGAGCTGAATCTTTTGTCACTCTACCTAATGCTTGCACTCAAATTTGTTAACTCATATGCAACCATCATACATTGTTTTATCAAGATTATGAACTAAGAAATGATTATATTAGGTGTATGTACCCTCAAGATTATGTACAATATCTAAACCATATCAATTTTAGTTTCATTCACATTAAAATCATTTCCTACACCAACCTCCAAATTAGAGCAATTGAAGACTATTTGCATTATTCCCCATTCCGATACCATTATATATAATTACGTATAATCCCATCACACATGATATGATGTTTGAGTTCTTTAACATTTCCCACTTTCAAATTGTTACCCTAGTTCCTCATGGACAGTAAAACCTATCCCTGGGTGATTTCTTATTCTTAACATAATGTCCCAGGATTTGAGGCCTTAGACAAAATGATCTTAAAAGGAATGATCAGACTACCAATATCACCAAGGTGCAACTCTTTTTCAAGAGTGCATCACTAAAGAACTGTGTGCTTTAGCGTGATCAGCCCAGAGTAGTAATAGGAATTGACCAGTTAAGAATTTTATCTTGGCTTGTGTGTGAGTGAGGACAAAGGGCACAATAGGGTTAGCAGTGGTTTTTGGGTCCAGTTGTCATTCTTGAAACTTTACTAGAGAATTTCATAGTGGACCAGGGTGTAAACGGTATCAGAGCCAAAACCCCACCAGTAGGTGCATCCCACATGGGCATGTGGCATGCCAATCTTGAGTCGTGCGGTCCAGGCATGCTAGAAAGGGTTATCTACAATGATTTAGCCACCCTTGTGTTGGTATTCTGTGATCGGGAGTTGGGTGTTCATGGGCCATTCTTGGTATGTACTAAAATGGGGAAATATGATGAGGCAACAATGTTAAACCTTGACAAGGGCACCAGGAGTCTAAGTGGGGAAGACCATAACGTCAGTACTTGAGTCATCAAATAAAATGATCTAGAAAGGAATGATCAGACTACCCATATCACCAAGGTGCATATCACTAAAGAAGTTTTTGGTTAAGCGTGATCAACCCAGTGTAATACTAGGATGGGTGACCACTCATATAGTTTATACTTGCTTGCGCGTGAGTGAGCCAAAGAGCACAATTAAGGCTAGTGGTGGTCTCAGGGCCATTCATCATTTTTGGAACTCTACTAGTGCAGCAGGCCCAACTGTTACACTTGATTACAAAATTTGTAAGTACTGAAGATCGTGTTTGAACGCTGGTGTGTTGCATTTTCAAAAGACATCTAAATTCTATCCTTACTAAAATATATTTATGTTTCTATCATACATTTTATATTACGACCATATTATGTTTCTATCCCCAATTTGAACAAGAAAAAAGTTATATGATATAGTTGGAGAACAAGTTAGATATATGTTTCATGTGTACCGCATATTGTCATGTTGGCCATTTGATCTGACTTGCAAGTGCATTGTATGTGATCTAGTACTAAGGAAATGTTGATATCCTTTCCTTATGATTGTCCAAGTATATAGATGCATTTAAATGAATATTCCACGCATGTACCTAGAGAATAGTATGTAAAGCTGCCAAAATTTGCTCAGTACCAAATTGTGTAACATACACTGAGGTCCTAAGTGAAAACATGTGTTCTAGAATATTCCCAGTAGGAAGTATTCAAAATTTACCCCTAGTGGGTAAATATTTCATCCCCACATATCTATGTCATATACAACAACATGAAATGGTCATGGAAAATGTAAGATATATGTTGCATCTGAACCACCCATCCATACATAAACAATTGATATCCCTAGAAAATGTATGGTATGTGTGTGGTACTCAAACAATTTTGGAAACATTTCCCTACATCTCTTGAAGTACACTGACCATTTGATCTTACTAATAGGTTTATGGCATGTGATCTTGTACTAAGGAACTATTGATAGCATTTCCTTACAATTTTCCAAGTACATAGATGCAAGTAAGCAAACTTTCCACATATGTGCCCAGAGAATAGGAGCGAATGTTGTCCAAATTTTCTTAGTATCAAAGTATATAACATACACTTTGGTCCTGAGTGAGAACATGTGTTCTAGAATAGTCCCAATAGGAAGTATTCAACATTTAACTCTAGTGGGTAAACCTTTCACCCTTGAATATATGTGCCATATACACCAATCACTACTACAGAAATAGCATTCAGTGTCACTTTTCTGGGCGTCGGTTATTAAGGAAAACCGACGCCTAACATATAAGGCGTCGGTTGTTAAAGCAACCCGACGTCTATATTCAAAGACCAGCCAGACACGGGTACCGCTTTGTATTAAGCGTCGGTTGTTTATAACAAACCGACGCGTAAAGTCGCCCGCGAAATCCATATTTCGATCAAAAAAAATAGTGTCATTTTCAGCGTCGATTTCTACGTATATAACCGACGCCTATGTGCGATGAAAATTTGCGCGAAAAGTGTCACTTTGAGCGTCGGTTATCCTTGTATAACCGACGCTGAAGGTGGTTCCTGCCAAATAATTTCATGAAAATATCGTCCAATTGGACGTCGGTTTTTTCAAACAACCGACGCTAAAGATGTTTAGGCGTCAGTTGTTTTAAACAACCGACGCTATTTGGGAACTTCATAACCCTCGATCGCCCGACTCTTCCCCTTTCTTCTATTTCATTGCGAGTGACTTCCCTATTTCTCTGCTGCCGCCGATTTCTCTCCGGCGATTTCTTCTTCAGCTCCCCTTCTCCGGCGCCCCCTTCTCCGCCACCACTCCTGCTCGCCGCCGCTCCTGCCGCCATTGGACACCTGTTCGCCGCCGCTCCTACTCGCCGACGATCCTACTCCTGTTGTTGCTCTGCGTCGCCGCCACCGCCGCCGCCTGCTTGCCGCCGCTCCTGCTCGCCGACGATCCTGCTCCTGCTGCTGCTCTGCGTCGCCGCCGCCGCCGCCCGCTCCTTCCTCCTTGTTGCTGCTCTGCGTCTCCTTGCTCACGCCCTAACTCTACTGCTCACAAGGTACTAGCATCAAGCCCTTCCTCTACCATTCTTTCCATTCAGTAACAGTCTCATCTCCTCGTTCCACACCATAACTTGGCTGATGTCAAGCCCATGCTCAAAAACATCTACCTATTCTCATCCATGTTCGTGTGGCATTCCCATTTTCAGGAGTCAATGACCATCCTTTACAGAAATATCTGCATCTCAAGCATAATTGATCCAAAAAAAATACTGCTAACTAACATGATTTAAATTGGTATGATGCATAATATAAATCCATTTTTTTACTTTTGGGGGTGCGCCTTATACTATTTGATATCCTTGATTTTATCTTCTATCCTAAATAAAATTAAGGGACCCATGATTAGAAAACAATCCCAAACTTGGCACCCACACTAATTGGAAGGAAATAAAATATGATTATTGAAATGCACATTTGTGATGTGATACCTTTTTTAGGATGCATATATTAGATTCAACCTTTGAGACATCCTTTTATGAGTTCCAATACAATTAGGGTTTCATTTCATTGCCATTGTATGTATTATAATATTACATCTTTCACATAAAAATTAATTAAATTGAATCCTATTGGAACCCTAATTTAAATCCTAATTTGATTTAAACTTGTCCATTCTAGCATCCTAATTTGATTTGATTAAACCCTAACATTGTTTAAACCCTAACATCAATTGTGATGAAACCCTAACATGTACATATCTATTATTGTGTTTGTTGGCCTAGAAACCTGTCCAAGATTGACTCATTAGGAGTAAATCTTGGATAGTCCCCGGTTTGGGACTGTTCTTGAACACCTAATCTCACTTAGGATGTAAGTGTATAATGTGTATTGGGTTTTCGAGAAAATTTTGGTAGCATTTCCCCGTTTGTTCTCTAAGTACATATGTACTTAGAGAACAGCGGGGAAATGCTGCCGAAATTTTCTTGAAAACCCAATACACATTATACACTTACTAGTGAGATTAGGTGTTCAAGGATGGGATAGGTGGTACACATTTATTATATATAAGAATGACATCACATGTGTTTGTTGGCCTAGAATGTGAACAATCATTATTTTTTATATTACTTGTACATTGGTATAAATTAGAATGAACAATCACTAAATTATATACTGTTTGTATGGAGTCCGGCTTCATTGTAGATATCTATTATTGTGTTTGTTGGCCTAGAAACCCATCCAAGATTGACTCATTAGGAGTAAATCTTGGATAGTCCCCGATTTGGGACTGTTCTTGAACACCTAATCTGACTTAGGATGTAAGTGTATAATGTGTATTGGGTTTTCGAGAAAATTTTGGTAGCATTTCCCCATTTGTTCTCTAAGTACATATGTACTTAGAGAACAGCGGGGAAATGATGCCGAAATTTTCTCGAAAACCCAATACACATTATACACTTACTAGTGAGATTAGGTGTTCAAGGATGGGATAGGTGGTACACATTTATTATATATAAGAATGAAATCACATGTGTTTGTTGGCATTTCCCCATTTGTTCTCTAAGTACATATGTACTTAGAGAACAGTGGGGAAATGCTGCCTAATCTTTTCCTAATATATACTTGTTTCCTAATATATACTTGTTTTCTCTGATCATAGAATGGATAGATCATGGATGTCCATTCGTAATCGTTGCACCCCAGAGTTTATATCTGGTCTTGATCAGTTTATTAGATTTGCCGAGGAACATAGGAAAAAACCTACAGATAGGTTCTACTGTCCATGTAGGCATTGCGGTAACAACTTGAAAGTCAACACTGGTGAGGAAATCAAAAGTCATGTCATGTGCAACGGGATTGTACAAGGCTATACAGAATGGCACTAGCATGGAGAGATTTCAAAATCGAAACCAGTAGATGTCGATAGCAGTGCTTGGGTGGAAGAAGAAATTGCCTCCGATGACGTAAATGTGAATGAACCAGTTCCAGCAGACATCATTGATGCGATGCTGGATAGTTGTAGGGTAGAGCACACCGATCCACCTCCTATCTTTACAAACATTGTGCATGATGCTGAGATACCGTTATACACAGGCTGTGCTAAGTTTACGAAGCTTAGCGCTGTGTTGAGATTGTATAAGTTGAAAGCTAACAATAGATGGAGCGACAAAAGCTTCACTTCATTGTTGACTTTGTTGAAAGAAATGCTTCCTGAAGGAAACGAGCTTCCAATCTCAACATACTAGGTAAAGAAAATGTTGTGCCCAATGGGAATGGAGGCCAAGAAGATACACGCATGCCCGAATGATTGTGTATTATTTCAAAAGGACTATGTAGATTTGAAAGATTGTCCAAAATGTGGTGCGTCACGGTATAAATTGACGACTTCGGGGGAGTCCAAAACTGGTTCTCCTGCCAAGGTGTTGTGGTATCTACCTATAATATCACGGTTTCAACGCTTGTTTGCAAATCCGAAAGATGCGAAGAATTTGAGGTGGCATGCAGATGTTAAGAAAAATAATGATGGGATCCTACGACATGCGTCTGATTCCCCACAGTGGAAGAAGATTGATCTATTGTACCCTAAATTTGGTGAAGAAGATAGGAATCTAAGACTTGGGCTTTGTACAGATGGGATGAATCCGTACGGGACATTGAGCAGCCAACATAGCACTTGGCCAGTCATGCTTGTTATATACAATCTTCCTCCCTGGATGTGTATGAAAAATAAGTACGTTATGTTGTCATTGTTGATATCGGGCCCTAAACAACCCGGAAATGATATCGATGTTTATCTTGAACCTTTGATTGATGACTTAAAGAAACTTTGGGCTGAAGGTGTGATGACCTATGATGCTTCAGCAAGAGAGACATTTTGTTTGCACGCTATGTTGTTTTGCACTATTAATGACTTTCCAGCATATGGGAATTGGTCTGGATATAGTGTCAAAGGAGCTAAAGCGTGTCCTATATGTGAAGAAAACACTGATTCAATAAGACTAAAACATGGCGGCAAGACTCTATATCTTGGTCATCGAAGGTTTCTTTCAAAATTCCATCCGTATCGTAGGAAGCGCAAAGCATTCAATGGATGGAATGATGAACGGAGTGCACCTAAACCTATACCAGGGGATGTTGTTTATGAAAGAGTAAAAGACATTGTCAATGAATTTGGTAAGAAATCACAATGTAGTATGGCCACACGGAGTGACAATTCTTCATTCAAGAAGAAGTCAATATTTTGGGATCTTCCTTATTGGAGTTCTTTGACAGTCAGGCATTGTATCGATGTAATGCACGTTGAGAAAAATGTCTGTGATAGCATCATTGGTACTCTATTAAATATACCAGGTAAGACTAAAGATGGGATAAAATCCAGACTGGACCTACGTGAAATGGGAATAAGGTCAGAATTAACAGAATTACGTGAAATGGGTAATAAAAGAACATACTTACCTCCCGCTTGTTACACGTTGTCTAAAAAGGAGAAGAAAACTTTTTGTGAATGCTTGGTAAATGTTAAGGTGCCACATGGTTACTCATCCAACATCCGTAGATTGGTATCAATGAAAGATCTGAAGTTGATAGGTCTTAAATCTCATGATTGTCACACTCTAATGCAACAAATATTGCCCGTGGCAATTCGATCTATATTGCCGAAGCATGTAAGGTTTGCAATTACCAGACTTTGTTTCTTTTTCAACAGTCTATGCAGCAAAGTTATTGACCCTGATACTCTCGATAATTTGCAAAGAGAAGTGGTTGTTACCCTATGTCAGCTTGAGATGTATTTCCCTCCTTCGTTCTTTGATATCATGGTACATCTTGTTGTCCACTTGACTAGGGAAGTGAAAATGTTGGGACCAGTTTTCTTGCATTGGATGTATCCCTTTGAACGATACATGAGCATTTTTAAAGGTGATGTTCGAAACCGTTATCGGCCTGAAGGGAGTATTATTGAAGGTTATGTGGCGAGAGAGGTTATGGATTTTTGCAATGACTTTTTCCGTGGTAATGACACTCCTGATAATGACAAGAATATTGAGGAGGGCAAAGGAATTTTGGGATCACGGGTGAAAGTAATCAGCCGTGAGCAGTTGGAACAAGCTCACTTGTATATTTTACACAATATGGACGAAGTGAGTGTTTATATCGAGGAACATACCAATTTCATAAAGAGACAACATCCTCGAGCAAGTTCAATGTGGCTTGCTAGAGAGCATAATAAGACTTTTACTAAGTGGTTTGATGATAAAGTCTTACATCAACTATCTCAAACACCAAATGATATTATAGAAACTATCAAATGCCTCGCCTTTAAACCAAAACCGAATGTTATGTCTTATGAAGGGTTTGACATTAATGGATTCACATATTACACAAAGCGCCAAGATGATAAGAGTGTCGTAAAAAATAGTGGGGTCACTCTTCAAGCGTCGACTATGTACTTTGCAAGTGCAAAGGATAAGAGTCCACGTGAAGCTAAAATGTCATATTACGGTGTCATTGAGGACATTTGGGAGTTTGACTACATAGATTTCAAAATTCCACTCTTTAAATGTAATTGGGTTGATAACACCAAAGGAGTTATAGTGGATGAATTGGGTTTCACTTTGGTGAACTTTGAAAAGATTGGCGAGAAGGGTGAACCATTCATATTGGCATCACAGGCGAAACAAATATTCTATATCGATGATCCTACGAATGATAAATGGTCGGTTGTTCTTCATGGTAAAAGACAGTTCATTGAAGATCCTATAGATGAAGAAGAGTACTATGATAAGTATGATGACTCCAGTCCATTCTCAGTTGGGTTGCCCACTCCACAAAATATTGAAGCTAATGATGACTTATATGTGTGCGGAGATCACAATGAAGGATTGTTAATTGATAAAAGATCACAATTTTAGAGACATGTATGTTAATACAAATGCTAAATGTTTGCCTTTTTCTAGTTAATACAAATGCTAAATGTTTGCCTTTTTCTAGTTAATACAAATGCTAAATGTTTGCCTTTTTCTAGTTAATACAAATGCTAAATGTTTGCATTTTAAATGACATTTTCAGATGGCTGACCATGATGAGCATGATGTCCATGATGAGCATGAAGTCCATGATGAGCATGCTGTCCATGACGAGCATGGTGAGGATACTAATGTAAGTTCTAAAAACATATCCTGTATTTCTATAAAATTCATTATCTTCTAGTTATGTCATATATCCTATATTTCTATATTGGGCTAATTTAGTGTGTTTTATTTTTGTCAAATTTTAGGTTGATGCACCTGTACCCACTGAAGCACTGGAGCAACTTGATGCGCAGCACCAAACACTTAACAAGAAAAGGGGCATCACTTTGTTGAAGAAGTTATTAGCGCTAAGTGGTAGTGGATCCAAATTGGTGGTGGAGTTTGATAATGGAGGAAATCCAATTGGAGTGAACCGCAATAATTTTGTAAACTATCTTGGGTGTACCACTCGGAGCCATTGTGGTGTTAAGTATGACAATTGGCATAAAGTTCCTCAAGGGAAAAAAGACTTGATATGGAAGGATTTATGCGTGAGTTATTATTATTTGCAATTCTATTTTGTAGATTACAAATTCTATTATTTGCAATTCTATTTTGGATACTAGTTAATAACATTTCTATTTTACAGAATCTGTTTGCATTGGATGAGAAGTTGCATCGTAAAAATGTGATGCAACGCGCTGGAAAGATGCTTAGGAATTATAGGACAAATCTGAATAGAGAATACATAAAAGAGGGTGATAAGAAGAAGAAGTCAGGCCTTGAACAATGGAACTTCTTGGACAAAGAAGATTGGGACAATTTTGTTGCTTCAAGAAAATCTGAAGAATTCAAGGTATTAGGCGTCACTCCCAATTTAATTAATATACATTGTATTCACCTATTCAAGATTAGCATTTAGTGCTACTAACCAAATCATTAATGTGCATACTAACTAGGCCCTCAGTGACGCACAAAAAGCAAGGCGTGCACTGAATGTGCATGACCACACTATGGGTCCAAAAGGCTATGCAAGCGTTCGCCAAAGACTACAGGCAGAGTCTGCGGCTACTCAGGAGTCTGCTCCTACTCAGGAGTCTGCCACACCCATGCCTCGCCATGATATCTGGATAGCTGGCAGGCAAAACAAGAAGGGTGAAATAAAGAAGCATGTAACTGCTGAGGCGGCTGCAAAAATGGTAAAATAGAACTCTTAGAGAAATCGTTTGAATATTGATTATTTGTGGTGTTAACTTACCAATTTCTGTTTATGGTGATTAGCGGGAGCCGCACGAGCAGAGGAAACAAGGCACGTTCATCCCTCATGGCACAAGGGATGAATTGACAGTTGCTCTGGGTAACCCAGAGCATCCTGGACGTGTTAGAGGTGCCGGCGCTGGTGTTGGCATCAAAGCATTCTTTGGGCCATCCCAGCGCAAACCCAGAGCGGGACTTTCTCAAGAAGAGGTAACCTATTCTTTTTTTAGAATGTTACTGCAAAAGGAAATTCATTAATAAGAAGCTAATGTTTCTTTTATCCATGTATAGGAGAATAAGACAGTTGAGGATTTAGTTGCTAAGAAGGTCAACGATGTAGTTGCTGAGAAGGTCAAGGAAGAATTGTTGTGGTGGCAGGCATCTCAAGCTTCCAATACGCCTATGGCGACCCACTCTTCTCCTGATGCACAGACTGCGAGTAATCCTGGAGACCCATCGCCTAGCACGTCTGCTGTAAGTATTGTTTATGACATTGTAGTTAGTCTTTTCAAGTTGTTATGTTTTCAAGAGGATATGTATATATGTATAATATTCTTTATGTAAATTTGTAGGCATTGAAGCCATGCCGCTTAAGAATGCAAGACTACGTTGTTGCAGAGGCGCAGGCTTACCCGTCCCTTCCTGGGGCAATGTTTCACGGGACTCCAATGCCACAGGGCTACGTTCGTGTGAGCTCGATACGTGTGTTACCCGATTGGAGAGAAGCTACATTGCCATATCCCCACCCGGACATTGATAGACTTGCTGATGCAGAAGGCGGGGTGATATTGTGGCCCAAAGCAGATGTCGTCTACACGACTGAAATTGTAAGATAAATTTACATTGATTTAGACTGTTAATGTGTATATATGATGTCAACTGATCTGAAATTATATGTACAGGTTAAAAAGAAGACACCAGGAGCACCTAGGCCTCCACTTCCACTTCCCGCATTACCCGATTGGGTTCCAACTGACCTAACATACCCGTTAGGTCCTGCTTGTAGGGGAATGGCATGTTGGCTACGGGCACATAATGTACATTGCCCTATAATTATTTCTTTAGATGCAGATTATGCAGGTCAATCATACGATAGCTCTTTATTTATACAAGATATTATTGAGTTGTTTATGTATGATTGGCTGAATACATCAATGATAGAGACATGGATAAGGTGAGATCTTGTTTATACATCCATATACCTTGTGTAAGATCCGGTGATCTGGTTTCTTATATATTAATGCATACGCCTATATGTTTTGCAGCTACTTAGTCGAAGATCATTGCAAACAATTTGCATTTGATCATTTGGGATTTTTGATTCCATCATTGATTAGTTTGGTAGCTAAAGACCCTGATAATGTCCAACAATACTGTATAGATGCTTTTACAATTTTTGGTCAGCAAAAGAAGACGATAATAATAGCTCCATTCAATGTCAAGTAAGTTTACTTTATTTATAATTTGGACTTAAGAAAATTCCATTTTTATTTTGCATTTTGAGTTATTAATTGTTAACTTCTTACCTCTAGCGGTAGACATTGGGAGTTACTAGTTATTGTCCTCGGGACATTCACTGTTTATTATCTAGATCCTGCGGGGAGTACATTGAACCCTAAAATTGGACACGTAATGAGAATGCCATTATTCTGGTGAGAAATATTTCATTTTTATATCCGTTAACATCTTTTATTACATTACTATTTACTTATGCAATTTATTGTGTTATATTAACATGTAGGGGTTTATATGCATTCAAAAAGGCTGGAGGAACGGTCCCAAGGAAAAATAACCAGCCAATAAATTGGCAGAACGTACAAGTAAGTTCCCGACTCGAATATATATATTATTGATGTGAATTGTGCTTAGTTGTATTATTTTGTATTTTTCAATTTATAGTGTGCTACACAAGACAATGGTTGGGCATGCACATACTATGTGATGCGATTTATGCAGATGATTATCAAATATGCCGCATTGGACATCGATACCATACATGAGGTATTATATATAGTCTCATTAGTTAGTATGAAATATATCAATCTTATCTTATTTTTATATTATTACTTATATATATACATCATTCTCTTTGCAGGTGTTTAAAACTGAAAACACTACAGGTAAACGCTTAAAAAATATACATGTTCCATATACGATGGAAGCATTAAATGAAGTAAGAGAAGAATGGGCAAAAGCCATACAAGCAGTGGCAACTGTAAGATATAATTGGGATGTTGATAGCGATAATGAATGATACTTTGTAAATGAATATTTCTGAATGTTAATACATGTATTTGAATGTTTCTATATGTGGGAATGTGAGAATTGAATTGATGTCTGAATGTATGTACTTGTGTGAAATTTTTTTTGTGACTTTTGCAGGTTTGCGGCCTGTTTGTAGGCTGATATCAATGGATGTCGTAAACCTACAGTTCAGAAAACTGAACTGTAGGTTCTCACCCTGCTGACCAGCCACAGCAGGCCTGCAAACTGATATGAAAAAAATATATATAAATAGGCGTCGGTTATTTATAGAAAACCGTCAGCAAAGACATACATCATCGGTTATTTATAGATAACCGATGCCTGATGTGGCCAAAGCAGTCCTGGAAATGGCGTCGGATATTCGTATCGAACCGACGCCTATTTAAACAACAAAGCGTCGGTCGTTTGGTATATAACCGACGCCAAAAGGGTTCGCGCCACAGAAAACGGCGTCATCTAGGACACTTTATGCGTCGGTTATCAACTAAAAGACCGACGCTACATGGAATATAGGCGTCGGTCTTTTAGTAAATCACCGACGCAGAAAGTTCCCTAGATGACGCCGTTTTCTGTGGCGCGAACCATTTTGGCATCGGTTGTATACTAAAAGACCGACGCCGAAATGTTCGACCTTTAGCGGCGCCCACATAGGCGTCGGTCGGAAACCGACGCCAAATGGGGTTAAAAGACCGACGCCAAATGGGGTTTCTGTAGTAGTGAATATGAAATGTTTATGGAAAATGTAAGATATATGTTGCATGATAACCACCTAGACATTAATACACACTTGATATCCCTAGTAAATGTGTCATATGTTCATGATACTTAGAAAAATTTGAAACTTTCCTTACACCTCCTAGAGTACAATGATGTAGGTATGTGATAACATCCAATTTCATGCATGTCATGTGCCTATTTAACCCTCCATTTCCCTTATTATTCTTAGGTTTTTATATGAAAAATCTTGCATTTATTTACATTACTCAACATTTCCTCTTTTTAACAACAATGCTACATCTTGCAATAAAATATCGGATTCTGGAGCACAAAATCATTTTATCGATTGGCATATCAATAAGCTGATGAGATTGGCTAAGAACATCAATCAATGTCCAAAGAAGTTGTAACCTGAAGATCTTGAACATAATTGGTACTCTTCTGTCTATGATTCCTTGGAATCTATTTACCGATGACACACCAATATCACCTACAGATGATCTAGTTTTCCATGTCTACTAGTGAGATTCTAGACTTCATCTACCAACAAGAGTCCTTCCTTACATCAATAGATGAAAGGACTAGCAACATAAAATGTCAAAGGTTCTGCAGTCATCTACTAATGGTATTATAGGACTAGACATTAATTGATGGGACCATGGAGTCACTCATCTACTTATGGACTTTCTACGACAACAACCAATGTCAAAATTAGTTTAGAACATGCCACGTGGCATGTGCTATGGATCTTGAAGATCAAGTATAGAACCCACCCTTAAGGTTCCTCAAATCTACCAAAGATCCGTTTACATACAGACCCCAAGCCTTATTCAAAGCAGGTGCATCTTCTTCTACATGAAGTGTTATCAAATTTCACTTTTGCCATCCATTTCGATCACTTCATAAGGATGAGTCCATTGATCTATCTCACAGAGGCATCCACACTTTGTATCTCAATAGAAGTGATATTGTAGTCGCCATATGTACCACCATTTCCACCATCAACACTGAAGACGAGGTCTACACCACAATTTGATACCCCTACAACTATTGTTCTACTTTTCTTCTTCATCCTTTCCCACTCTATCCATATTCATTATTCATTCTTGTTTTTCTATGCCTTTTTTCCTATAAATTAGTTTTATTACTTGTCAACATGAGTGACTAGACTCATTCACATGGGTTGGTAGTATCCATTAAGCTCGCCCATCATGTAAACAACATGTTCTATTGGATATATACACTCTTAGAAATGTTAATCTCCATGCCCATGTTCATGATTAAATCACTACAATGATTAGTCTTGTGATGTATGATTTTCTATGCTTCAAAAAGGAAAAAATAGATTAGATCTAGAGTTAAGTAGTAATGTGAATGCATGACCGTGTTGCTAGAGAAAATGATCATATGCTTGTATGTGTTTGGTTGTTTGTTTATCATCTTGAGAGAGTCATGCCTATAATATAGGTCTAACCCAACTCCAAGAGAGGAGGAAATAGAAAAACATTATTATTGCTCCCCAACAAAGCTAAGGGTGTATAATTGGTATGAAAGTTTGTTTGTTAGTGAGTGCATTTAGTTGGTGAGACCCAATCCAAGTTTTGAAAATATCAAAATTTACAAAAAAGGATCTAACACTTATTTTTTATTAATTATTTTTCATTTACTTTTTTCGCTTTTCTCTTGTTGTTTACCCATTTCATAGAGAACAATAAAATTTCTCCTTATTTGAATTACCTAAACTAAGATCTCATGCCCTAAATAGATTGACCCCTTGTCCTTGTGTTACGAAGCCCTTCATTTGGTATTCACCTTGTGTCATTTGCCTAGTATTCACAACAAGATGTTTCATTGTGCATGTTTTCCACCAACATATGATATGTCATGGTCAAAAGAACTTATGGATGTTCTTTGCATATAAATTTTCTACTTTGACCATTCTTTGGATGGTAGGGAGATAAGTATAAGGATCCTAGGATTCATTTATCCTTGGAGGATCCTAAAGTGAGCCCTAGATCTGCCCTGACCTACCCCTAGTCACCAAAAATCAAGTCAAGTCAAAGAACACCAAGGAGAAGGACATTGAAGATGAAGTGCTACAAGACAATCCCAACATGGCCATGGTGTCATAGAATGACCGTGTCAAAAGCATCCAAATCACAAGGTTATAGAAACTACAAGGAGATCTAGAAGCACCACCATGTCAAGAATCCTTCAACACAACGACACCATCCAAAACAATTGCAACATTTGGAATATCCTTGCCCAATATCTCCCAAAATGACCTTGCTCCGGAGAACAATTCAGACTAGACCCCTCCAATATGGCCCTGCTACACAACATGATTGATCCACATGACAACCACCACGTCCATACTTACCAGTAGTGCTTGCTACCCTAGCCCCAAAACCAAAATATAACTTGACCATTTTACCTTTCCAGCAAGGTCATTCCCATCCACCACAACCAATCCTACTAAACCCCACCACGATCATTCTGCCCAGAACAATCATGCTACAAACTAAACCCTATTGTATGTTTCTTGACCATATGCTTCTCAAGCCCTACATAAGAATTTGTGGTAGACGGAAGCACAAGGTTAGCTCTCCCAAGCATTTACCAAACCACCTACCTTGTACCACCTACTTTCCACTTGGATTCCACTTCCCTCACCTCAAAACCCTAGTTTTATAGGGTTTTGACCATTTTCCTTCCATTTTCCATGCCTTTTCCTCCCCTTCAGAAAGGATGTTGAACTTGGAGTAGCTGGAGGTGAAGATTGAAGCTTCCTCATCAACATCCATTGAGTTTTTTCTTCCTCCTCCCCTTTCTCTAGTATTTTCTTTGAGCATGTCTAGATAAACCACCTTGGTGGGTTATTTGCAGTGAAAAATGTTAGTTTGATACCATGTTGAGGGAAATAACTTTGTAAACACTACAATTTCTCTTGGGGATGGTTATATTCTACTTCTATCTTGTTCCCCACTGATTGATCTGTGATTGATTCTTAATAACACCTAGATAGTATGAGAAATGGATGATATGTTGCTAAATTAGGAATTTTCTCCTAGGTCCAACAAGCAGATCCCTAGATAGATACCCCTTTTCCTACATATTTATGCACTCTCTTACCCCTTGGTGAGAGATCTTAGTACCTGATTTTGAAACTCTTAGTGCAAAAGTCTTGGAGGTATTTAAAGGTTAGATAGGAGATGTCATGGTGTGCAAAACCCTCATTTCCATGTTCCATTACTCCCCTTATCCCCAATACCCCTAAGAGATTTCCTCCTAGAAACTGAGACTTGTTAGGTCATAGTTGAATTTGATGTAAGCTCTAGTCATTGATCCTCACAAGGTTGGATAGGGGGTGATAGAGTCTACTTCCCTAGTACACATCAATGACTGACTAGTAGTTTAGGGTAATTCATTATCATTTAAGTTTCTTGTTTGGATTGTAACTTGAATAAATGATGATATTAGTATTTTATTAACCTCCAATCTAGTTCATTGTCACATTAACCCAAGAAGCCCACACTCCCGGTTAAGTGTTTAAACCTAATTTCTCACCTTTATTAACTGGTGTTAATATAGTTAGTTTCTTTGTGTTTTTCATAAGCCTTTCTAGAGTAGTAAGTCTTTGGTTGTAGTTACTTGAGTTATTCTTAGTAGTCAACTTCTAGTGTATCTATCTCATTGCTCTTTTTTGAATAAGTGTTAGTTTAGTGCTTATTTCCACCTTTTTATCTAGTTGTTCTCTAATTTAATACTTAGGATTGCTCTCATTAGTGTAGAGCTTAGTGTTAGCATCTTATTTATTGATTTAATTTACTTGTTTTCCTAGCATAGATAGTTAGTCTCAACTGTCTTGGGTTACCATAGGTTTAATTTTTTCCCTTTTCAATTTCTTATTTATCTTAGCTTTATTCCAATCCAAGATTAAACCATAAAACCCCAGTATCTTCATTAGGAACTTATACCAAACAAACCTAGCTAGAGTTACCCCTTTCTCCCTTGGGTTCAACCCTGACTTGCCATTACTATACTACTCTCGAGTCCATGTTCTTGCACTTTTCTATAAGACTGTCTGCAAACTGGATTATAAATATCAAAAGACCCATATGTTTGATGAATGCATACTCATCCTAGTTTAAGTTACATTTTTAGTCTAGTTTTGTTTCGATTCACATTTTTTACTTCAAAACTAGCTTACACTTAGGTTATTTTAGTTTTGATGTTAGTTTGTAGGATTCTGATCTAAATACCAAGTTTTCATGGCATGTTTGAACTTCAAATTTCATGCACCAGCGCAAAAGGCGGTGGTCCTACTAATTGTGTAATGGGCATAAGATATTTTTGATTAAATGTACTATATTTTTGATGAATTGTTCCTTCCTTGGTTGACGTTCCATTGGTTGATTGTTCATAGGCGCAAACCCATAAACACACGCAAACATCTCCCCATGACACACACTAATAGTTCCCCTCCAAAGGAGGGCTTACATATGACAAATTGTTGATTTTAGTTTTAATTCCCAACCATTAGTTGGCATCACTTCTACTAAACCTTTGGTTTACATCACTTTCTCTTTGCTTCCATTGAATACCAAAGGAAGCCTTGTGCTCGCCTACTGGTGGTCGCCTTCTGATGGAATTTCTACATTCAACAATCGAAGAAAACACAATGTGCTTATCGATGTGACTACTATGCACAACCATTGAAGGACATCTTGATTCCACCTACTAATGGTAGTTCTACACTTGTCAATCAAAGGAATTCCATCCATCACCTTCTAATAGAATTGCATCACCCATCCCCAGAATGGAGTTCTACCTTTTCCTACTAATGGAAGTCCTATGTGCCTATTCCAATTGACACTTTACACCCAAAAACTGATGGTTGTTCTGACTCCCATCTTTTGATGATATTCCTACACCTATTTACTAGTGGTTCCCTTTTGATGGTCATCTTATAATGGAGACCATGATCTACTTTTAAAGGATGCTCTTCCTTCACCTATTGATGTACTTCTAGTATCTGCATTTCAATGGAGATACCACACACATCTTCTGATGGTATTTTTTTCCACTACATAGTGTTGGTTCTCCAACATAGTTTCCTATCGATGGTCGTCCTAGATTTTCACCTATCTCAGGAAGTTCTACAAGTCAATGGCCCATTGTCTTCCTCACTTTGTTGGTGCCCCTTCACCACTGTGGGAACCAAACATTAACTTCAAGGCAGCTGGAAAGAGATCCAAATCCTAACCTCTGCCTATAAATAGTAGGCCACTTCAACCTAAGAACAAATACACCATTGATGTGTAGAGGCTTCCCCTTTTGTTTGAGACCTTCAACCTCTAGATACCATCAACCATTTCTATCAGAAGATGAATGTCAACTGAAGGTCCTTCCTCCTCTTCCAATGCTTGTAGGTTCTAACCTTGAAAGAGGTTTTTTTTATGACACCCTTATTCCATTGGTTGATGACTATGTATTCCCATCCTTGACCTTCTATCTTCAGTGACGAAAGCCCCAACACCCAATAAAGGAAGAATGAAACTCAGTTCCACCTCCTATGAATGCCCAAGGGTAGATCTACGACTGTGTGGCCCACCATCAATCTCCAACACAAAGACAATCCCCCGCACCATGACTCTAAGTATATCTTCTATTGTGATGATGATTTTCTTCATCTCTTTCATAGTCATCCTTATTACTGTTGTCATGAGCGAGTAGTCCTCTCTCTAGGATGTGGGCAGTAGCCCAGGTGCCCAATTTTGTTCTTTTATCTCTATATATTTTTCATGGATATGCTTGCATACTTGTTTGATCAGCAAGTTTATTTTCATGATTATGTGTGTACAAAACTTTGAACCTATGATCTAGGATATCAATTGTTTTTTTTAACCCCTTGATGAGAATTTTATACAGGTGTTTTTTGAGGTGATAAATGTATGATCTCCAAGTAAAGAAATGAGGAGCTTAGAGTGACATCTTTCAAGATTTTAATCCTAATAGTGAATGGTGGATTTACCTAGTCTCTAGATATATATGTTCATGCTTAATATGATGTAGTAAGAGAGTAAATGATAGGTAGTAGTGGTGAAACTGATTACACCCTAGTGTTTTCATCATCTGAATATCCACACTTAATTCAGACCTTTTATTTTGCAATTTTAGTATAATAAAAAACAATCACCTTTAGCGATAAATACTTGTTATTGCATGGTTAGTTTGATCAAATAAATCTAAAAAATATGGTCCTTTGGGTTCAATCTTGGACTATACTACAGTAAGATCCTTCTACTTGTGGGTGGTGATTATTAATTGCTTAAGGTAAACTCTCGGGATATCACTTATAGTGAATATTACCATACAATATCATGTATGTCAAATTTTGGCACCAATTTTGCAGACAATGAAATATTTTGATCAGTTTAAACAACTTGGATTAGTTAGGATTTCATTTACCATTGACAATATTGTTTATCTTCTTAAATTTAACTCCACCTCTACTATCTTATTTTTGGTTGTCTATCTTTCTTAGGAATCGTTGGTAGTGCATGCAACACTCCTCTAGAGCCACTTTTATAGTAGACTATGACCCTTATATTGAGAGTATCACTGGATTCTTCATGAATGCCAAGCCAGGATGGTTGAAGAGTTAAATTTTTGAGAGAAAGCATCTCTTACAAAACAAAGAGATAGGCTTTTGGCCAAAGCTAGAGCTATTGTGCAAGAAGAACTACACGCAAATTAGGAAGTAGAATGAAAACAAGAACTATGAGAGTTCTCTATACCTAATGATACAAAAAATTTAAACTTCATTTCCAACCAACAATTAAAGATCAAAACTTCAAAATCATGATAATGGGTGAAAATGGTACAAAACAATAATTTTGCAGGACAAGCTGGTGAGAATGTGCATTAACAATTGCAAAGATTCATTGATCCATGGGTTGAGTAAGCAAGAAAGTGTTTCCAAGGAGGCCTTGAAGATAACACTATTCTACTACTCCCTCACTGAACATGCTTGAGGTTGAACTCTCTAGACAATTATATCATCATATTTTGGGAGGAACTTCAAAACCAATTCCTTGTGAAGTTCTTTCTACCCTCAATCACCTACCAAATCAGAGGTCAAATGACTCAGTTCAAATACCTCCCATGCTAAATTCTCTTTGAAGCATATGATTATTCAAATATTTGTTGTGCATATGTCCTCATCATGGAATCTCCTTTGTACAACTTATTGAAACCTTCTATAGAGGAGTAGATGATGATGTCAAGAAATTTATATATTCCACCTCCAACGCCAACTTCATGAGGCAAAGCTTTAATGAAGCATGGAAGTTCATAAGTTGGGGAACTGAGAACCAACCTCATTGAGGCTCATCATGCAAGGAAAACATAATCTCAAAGCCATTGATGAATCTTTGAAGGCATGGCTGTTAAACAAGACAACCTTGAGTAAAATCTATTGAGGCATGGTAGAGTGGTCAAACCTCTTTTCGAGCTAGGTAATCCCAAGAAGTTTGACAAATCTACAGTGCCAAAGGTCACACAAGTCTATAGTGAAATCATATCTATGAAGCAACAATGAATATGCATCATCCCAAGTTCAATAGTAGCCCCCCATTGAAGGAGTAAACGTTGTAAATTCCATTCTAAGGTAGGGGTACGACAACCCTAATAGACAAAGAAATCATCCAAAATTCTAGGTTGGAAACGTAGATGGAGTAGCAAATGCTCATCGGCTCAAGTAGGTTCACAATAAAAACCAAGTTTGGATCCTCTTGGTTTCTAAAAAAACCAAAAATATTTAAAGAACAATTATGATCTGGATAATAATCTAACAATTTCAATAAGGGCAATAATTACAATCTAGGGCAACAACCCTACAACCAACAAGGAAAACTTCTTCGTGGGTAGGGAATCCAATAGAATGTACCTTCTTTCCATGACCACTTCCACCTGGATACCATTGAGAAAATACAAGCATACAACAAATCCATGGAGGCACAACTCACCTAGACTATATCACTTATTCATCCTGTAGCATGTACATTTGTCAGCCATCCCAAGAACCATCCCAAGAACTGAGAGGATTTTATGGTAGTGACCCTGCATTTTGATTTTGTTCTACCATAGCCTTCAACCCCATCCATCAACGACAACATGCTTGTTCTAAAGGATGACAATGACGGAGAAGTCACTCCAAATAGCTATACCACTACAACCAATGTTCAATCCTCCAAGGATAAGAAGCTCACCTAAACCCAAAAAGGAACCAATAGTTGCACCAATTTCCCCCTTTATTCCTACAGTGCCTACCTTAAAACATGAAGTTCGTTTCCAAATTCAGCTAGCTCAGACTCATGGTTTAATAAGTTTAGAAAGCAATGAAGAAGTTGCACATTGAAATCCTTTTCTTGAATCCCTTGAAAAAGAATCTATCATGGGTGGAATTGTGTAAGGCGTACCTCACTCACAAGTACACAATAGAGGACAATGAGATAGTCAAACTAGAAAGAAAAACATCTAATATCATTTAGAGCAAGTTACCTAAAAAACTCACAGATCCTGGATCTTTTAACGTCTCTTACTTTTTTCTCTATGACTCAGCCTGTCAAAAAGTCCTAGTAGATCTTTGGGAAAGTATCTCCATCATTCCCTTCAGCTTATGCAAAAGACAATGCTTTACTACTAACATACTTCCCACTTGCATAGCGGTTCAACTTTCTGACTCTTCTATGACCAACCCTATGGAATTGTAGAAGACATTCCAGTGAGGGTGGCAACCAAATCCTATTTCCCATGTGATTTTCTTATTAGGATATTGAGGAAGACTGTGATAATCTCTTATTTTTTCCATCCTTACTGTTAATCTCCTAGTGCACTCATTGATGTTGAAGATGGAATCATGAGACTAAGGATCATAATAGAAATGATCGATTTAAAGGTTGTTGAGAGTCTTAAGGGACCCTCTTTGTAGAAGCAATGGTTTCTCATTGATTGCATTGACAAGATGGTACAACTACTATAGGAGATGCCTAACTTATAAGACCTTCTTTGAGATACCTCTCATTGACTTTAATGTTCATGAGATGCATGATGAATAGGTTGAGCAAATCCTCTTCCACTCAGAAAATGCTGAGGAAGAACTCAAAGCTAAATTTGAAGAGCTAAAGTTTGTATGTAATGTAGAAGGGGATGACAAAGATCCCACTCTGCCATAAATGAAGCCTCTAAATGAGAGGATAAAACTTGTCTTCCTGGATGAATAGAAGATGTACTCGATGATCACGAATGTTGACTTAACCGTGGAGAAAGAAGAAAACTTGTTGATTGTAATGAGAAAGGGCAGAAGGCATTGTGATACAAATTGACAGATTTGGTTGGACTCAGTCAAGCCATGAACATGTGAAAAGTTAACATGTTAAAAAACTAAAAACCTTTATTGAGTCTCAACGCTGCTTCAATCCAATTATGAAAGAGGTGGATTATAATTATGGTGATCAAGCTTTTGTTGGCAATGATTATCTATCCCATCTCTGATTCACCTTAAGTGAGAAATTTCCATGTCATGCCTAACACTATTGTTCTTAATGAGAAGAATGAGTTGATCCCCACCTACTCTATGACCCAATGGTATATGTACATTGACTATCAGAAGATCAATAGTGCTTCTCAAAAGAATCACTTCCCACTTATGTTTCTTGATTAAGTCTTGGATAGACTAGCTCAGTAGGAGTTATTCTTCAATTTGGATGGGTAGTGGACTCCATCAGATTCACAATCACCCTAATGACCAATAAAATACTACTTTCACATCCTGATTCAACATATTTACTTTTCATCTAATACCTTTTGTAATATACAACACACCTTCTACATTTCAATGTTGCATGTCTGTTGTCTTCACAGGGCACACAGAAACAATCATGGACGAATTATTTGCCTATGAAACATGCTTACACAACTTATCGCATGTCCTTCAATAATGTGAAGAAGCACATTTGGTTCTCAATCGGGGATAATACCATTTCATGGTGAAAGAAGGCATTTTTCTTGGCCATTGGGCGAGCTCTCAATGAATCAAAGTTGATAAAGTAAAAATTTATGTTATTGAAAATTTATCTCCTCCTACTATAATTAAATAACTATGTGCCTTCTTGGGACATACTAGCTTCTATAGGAGATTCATTCATGACTTCAACAATATTGCCAAACCCCTTGCCAATTTTCTTTAAAAGGATATAGACTTCATCTTCGAATCTAAATGCATGCAAAGCTTCACCTATTAAAAGGAATCTCTAGTCTGTACCCCCCATTATCTGTGCCTCATATTGGTCTCTTCCTTTTGAGATCATGTGTGATGCCAATGACTATCTAGTAGGCACAATTTTTGGGAAACACATTCAAAAGAAACAAAATGTCATCTGCTACGCCAATAAAATGGTGGATGATATGCAAAATAACTATGCAACAACTAAAAAAAGCTTCTCATTTTCCTTTACACTTTTGAAAAATTCCATTCCTATTTAGTAGGATCACTAGTAATAGTCTACATAGACCATGTATCCATCACCTATTTGATGTTTAATAAAGATGCAAAGCCAAGGCTGATAAGATGGATCCTATTACTATAATACTTTGAACTAGATATTAGGGACAAAAAAGGAATTAGAAACATCTTTGATGATCATCTTAGAAACTTACACATCCAAGACAACAATCCCACCCCTATGAATGATTCCCTCATGCACGATCAACTGTTGTAGGTCCCTAAATTCAACATGTGGTATGTTCATCTTTTTAATGACTTAGCTGCAGGAGTCCTTCATTCAGACTGCAATGAGAATGATAAGAAGAAGTTCATGTATGGCATTTTCTATTAATACTGGAATGAGCCTTATGTCTTTTGTCTATATCTAAATAACTTTAATGAAATTATATCTTTGGAGAGGAAGATCCTCCTATTCTAAAATAGTGTCAATATATCCCAACTGGGGGCCACATGAGCTCTAAATTTTATTTATTCAAAGTCCTCCTATATGGATTCTTCTAACCCTCTATATTCAAATGTGCTCATAGTTATGTTAAGTTTTGTGACCAGTGTCAAAGATCTAGCTATGTTTCAAAGAGTGATGAGATGCCCCTCAATCTTTAGCAAGAAGTGGTGAAATTTGGGGTTTGGACTACATGAGACATTCAATTGTACTCCCCTACATCATTGTATCTATTGATCCAAATGGATTGAAGCCATCCCCACAATTTCTTGTGACTCCAAGACATTCATTAAACTATTCAAAGACATTATCTTTCATGAATTTGGTGTTCCCTGCACTGTCATTCTGATGAGGGCTTACTTCCTTTAGCATAGCTCTAAATCACTCCTACACAAATGTGGTGTCTCTCATCATGTGTCTACCACATACTAGCCTCTGAAGAGTGGTGAAGTGGAAGTTTCCAAGGCCATATTAAATCCATTCTCAAGAAGACACTAGGCGGGACATGGAAAAAATGGGCTCACAAGCTAAATGACACACTATGGGCCTACCAAACTGCTTGCAAGACTCCATTGAGAACTATGCCTTTTCATTTAATATATGGAAAGTCTTGTCACTTACCAGTGGAGCTTGCTCGTTTGGCCATCAGGCAGCCCAATTTTAACCTTCGTGCAACACATGAAAAATCATTTGCTTCAATTGCAAGAACTTGAAGAACTAAATCTGACATCATACAACAAGCCCACATGTACATGGAGTGAACAAAGATGTGGCATGATAAACACCTGAAGAGGAAAGACCTACAAAAGACCTAAAAGTTAGGAATCAATTATTACTGCACAATTCTCCCCTTTGTCATTATCCAGGAAAACTCAAGACCAAATGGTCAGGTCCATTCATCATCAAGCTCATCTTTCCTCAAAGAGTTGTTATAATTTACAATGATAAGATTGAATAATTCAAAGTCAATGGCCTGCAACTATAACATTATATCACCATAGTAGATATGCATGCCAACCAACCGCTCTCACTTCTTCCTCTAACATATAATGATTGAGATTGAGGAGTCCAACTGTCAATGTTAGCAAAGGTGTTTCTCAGTAAGCAACTCAAGTTTTGTCAACTCAAGGCATAAATTGACTAAACCCTTTTTTATATCATGATTATCCATCACATTCATTTGTATCTAATGCTTATGCTTGAATGATTTCAGATTAGGCATAGACACACTTCAAATGTATAAAATTGTGCATCCCAACATGAAGAAATCAAGTCATACATGCATAAAGATTAAGATTCAAGTATAGACAATTTGATTCATAGATCTTTGATGTAAATCACTTGTAATGATTGTACGACTTGTAATTAAGCTTAGAAAAAATTAAGAGAACTTAAATCAAATGTATAAACACTTTTATAGCATTTATCAAATTCCATTATAGGATGTGTTGTCGGTCAAGATTGTCATAGAGACAACTTGATCGAGAAGCTATGCGGAGCTTGATAAGTCCCAATGTCGACTGAGTTTGTCATGGTGACAACTCGACTGAAACCCTGTACTTACAAAAAAGTTTTAGCCATAGGATGAGTTTCATTTAGGATAAACTCATCTGACAACTAAAAATTGTTTTGTTGTATAGTTCTATCAGTCAAATTACCATGCAAAGTCGACTGACAACAATGTACAGAGAAGTGCAGAAAAGTGTTTCAAACAATTAGATTGTTTCAAAACTTGAAAATATATATATTGGAACACCCAAAATGGCTAGAAGTCATTCCTAAGTGTCTCTACTAGATAGTAGGAAACCTCATCTATAAATAGGACCCCTTCAACTTCATTACGTGGTTATCCAATCACTGTGAAGTTCCCTAAAATATAGTTGAGTGTCTTCAAGAGCCTCCATCCACTTTCAAGCTTAATCACTTGCTACATCCAGTAAGTGAGTAGGAGATTTGTACGAGATCTAGTCCTACATGTTTATCTTGTGAGGCTCTCACTCCCCACTCCTCCCAATCTCTCTTTCTACCATGAATATTAATACACTCTCTCTTGGATAAGAGAAGTGAAGTAGAAAAAGAAGGGAATGACTCCCTTGGTGAAAGATTCTCCTTGGTGAAGGTAAACTCAAACACAGAAGATCCAAGTCAAGAGTGGGTAAATCCTTAAAGGTTGAAGACTGGTTGCAAGAGTGGGTAAGTCCTTGGTGAGGTAGAAAACTCTTAGTCATTGATAGATAAGTCCTTTGTAAGTTTATTGGCTCGCTTGTCCTCAAAGGGAAGGTTAGGTATCCTTTTCCTTAAACAAGAAGGTCTTAAGTTGTAACTCTTATAATGGAATATAAGGAGTGAGACATGGTTGAAAATCCTAGAGGTTGACCTCTCTGGGTAGTAGATATACATCTCCTAGTTTGGAGTTTGGAACTTCTATACATAGCTTGTATTACTTGTGCTTGTTCAATCTCTCTCCCCCTTGCTATGTATGTTTTATTGCACTCAAAGTTCATATATGCAACATTATATTGAGACAAAACTTGTATATCTAATGAACTTTTTTTTCGTGGTATTATCTCTATCAACCCCTTCTCTAGAGCCCATCATTGATCCATCAAGTGGTATCGAAGTGGAATTTCTGCAAGCAATATATCAACAAGTAGGAGAAGATGGGCGATTCTCAAGGTGGGAGATACTGCATCAACATTCCAACTTTGACAGAAGCAACTTCATCTATTGGAAGAGAAGGTTACAATTGTACATCCAAGGATCAAGGATTAAGGTATGGAGAATGGTGGATCTTACATACAAGCTACCAGAGACAAAGGTAGAAGAATGGGATGAATCTACTTTGATCAATGCAACCTTGAATGCAAGAGTGGCCAATATTATCTATGCCTCTCTTTCCCCACTGAGTTCAACTAGAATTCTTCTTGTTCGATGGCCTATGAGTTATGGAGAAAGATATGTGTCACTTGTTTGGGGACAAAGCAAGTATGTGAAAGAAGACTCTGCATGATCAATGGTCTCCTTGAGAACTAGAATATGGGAAAGAAGGAAATAGTAGCTGAAATGTATGCTAGGTTAAACACCATTATAAATGGTCTTGCCATCCTAGGTCATCCAATGGATTAAGGAAAGATAAACTCAAAGATCCTTAGGTCTCGTCCTAAAAGGTGGGAGGAAAATGTGATTACAATTGAATATCTCTACAACACTTTGAAGTTAAACTTGACAAGGAAGAGGAAGAAGTTAGAGAAGAAGAGAAAGATCTCAAGAGAAAGACACAAACTGAGATCAGAGCCAAGTTGAAGCTATTTTGAGTCAAGATCCTCTATCCTCACTATTTGTGAAAGAATCCATGTACTCCGAAGGTAAACTTCATAAAGGCAAGTCTTCTTTCTCCATCAAATGCTTCAAATTTTGAAAGAAGGTTCTCTTCAAGGAAGATTGTCCACAAGGCCAAAAGGCCTATCATCACAAGATAAAGGCAGAGAATCACAAGAAGAAGGAGAGATGGCACAATATCTCTAGTGACTCCCCCAACTCAAGCTCTAGTGAAGAATCTAGTAAAGAATCTAACTCAAGCTCTAGTGATGGTGGAGAATGTCATTTTTCTCTCATAGTAAGTGCAAATGAGGACACAAATGATGTAAGTCTAAACTCTTTAGATAAAGAATCTCTAATTGTAATTATTTATGTTTCTCATTCCTCTCTTAATTCTACTAAAAAAAATCTAGCTAAAATTGTTGATAACTTGGATGAAGAAAAAGGTAAACTTGATCATGTTAATATTAGCTTGCAATATCATGTTGAGAATATTCAAAAGTATTATCTTGAACTAGAATTGAAATTCAGCAGTGTTGAGTTGAAAATTATGCTTATCTTAGTCAAGTGAATGTTATTAAACTTAAAAAAGCTAGCTTGCTTGATTAGATTAGATTTCTAGAAGCTCAACCTCTTATGACTATTTTTAATGAAGATCATACTAAAAATGTGAATTCTCTCATTATTGATATTGATGTTCTGAGAACATAAAATGAGGATAAAGACTTTGTTTTGCAAAAAGTCAAATATAAAAATAGTGTCTATATTTCTAAGATTTTTTTTTGTTTTGAAAGAGAATATGCTTCCTTTCTTGCTAAAATCAATGTCCTTGAATCTTGTTCTAGTTCTATTAGTAGAGAGAATAATGTTGTTCTCTTCATATTGAAAATTATTCTTGTATGACAAAAACTCTTTGCTTAGAAACTGATATTTTTCATGCTAGTGAGAATATCAATAAATTGTATTCCACTATTACTTCACTTATGCACAATAATTACAGTTGGAGATCCTCTATGCAAAGATTCTTAGATAATAAAAAGAATCTTAATCAAATCCTAGGTCATACTACTAAACAAATGGGTAGAGATGGTATTGGCTTGATAGTAGCCAAAGGAACAACAAAGACAAAGGACCTTCAATTCTCAATGAAGAATCCTCTAGATCCAAGGCTATGGGCTCATGTAATCATTGTAATGAAATTGGTTATTACTCTACATATTGTACTTTTAGGAAAGCACCATAGAGTTATAGTACTTGAGATACTAATCTAACCCCTCTGGATAAAAAATATGATTGGGGACCATTTCATATTTTTTCTCATAGGTCACTTGAAAATGGATTCACGTGAGTTATTTATTTGAAAATTAGTTTCTGAATGCACATAAACGATGAAATGTGAGATGTTTATGGGTTGGAAAAAAAGTGGAAAAGAAATAATAAGAATAGAGGTAATGTTATTCTTGTTGATAACCATTCATAGCTTGTTCTTGACAAGTTTGTATGCATTTTTCTTATTGTTTTTGAGTAAATTTTACCTTATTGTGATTCTCATCACTTCCTTGCTCAAAAACTCTTTATGATGCTTTCATAGTGCATTAGCAAATTGCTTATACATGTTTGGCAATGGTTTATTTTTATCATGCCTCTAGATATGTTTTTCTAAAACAAACGTGCTTTTTGACAACACCTATTGTCAACCGAGTTTGTCTTGAAAGAAATTCAACCAACAAGCACCAATGGATGTTGCCAACAAATGTTGTTGGCTGAGAAGTTCAACCCAGAAACTCGACCGACAAAACTATGCACATAATATGGAGATGGTTTTTTGGATGAGAATTTCTCTCTCAACTAGACATTCTCAATGGACAGCTTTATTCTATGGAACTCCTTTCGGTACTTGTATAATATTCATGCTTCCATGATTTAAATTTCTGATCTTACATACAACTCTTTCTCTCAAACTACTCTAAATTGGTATCTCTATATCTTGAAATTACTTATCTTGAGTTGTTATGCATGTTTTGATTATATTCTCTTTGGATCTCTTGGTTGTCTCAATTGCTTTCGTTGTCCTCCAACTTACTACATATATAGAGTTTTTTATATTGTTTTGATAAAATTTTGAGTTTCTTAGTGGTAATCATCTTTTAGTAATGATGCATATTTTCTAGTGAGTAATATCCTTTCATTATTTTGAAATTTCATATTTCTTTAGATGGATATTTCTCTACATCTACTCATAGTGTGTTCTTTAACTTTTGAATCTTTTGCTATGATCTAGATCCTACTAGTATATCTAGCTTGAGGGATCATATCATAGTAGTTCTAGTCTTCTTCATCAATTGGTATCCAACACAACAATTGGTATACAACAAAAAGTGTTGTAGAAAACTAAAAAAACATGATTCGGACCATTAAGATGAAGGAATTCTTCCAGAAAAATGTCATGGATCATGTTTCCTAAGTCTTGATCAGAAGGTTGTTTCCGCTAAAAAAATATGAGTCTTGCATCAAAACCTGACACTGGATCATAAACCTCAAAATCTACATAAATCACATAGCCTTATCTAGATTGCTTGCTAGAACTGCATCCAGGGTTGTCCTAATACATGTATTGATTTTCATTATATACATTGCTTGGACAAGACCCTAGTTATTTTTTGTCTCTTCTACACCTCCTTTTCTAACATATTGTGACTTAGGTCTTTAACCCCCTCACATTTTGAAATAACAAAGAGGGAGAAGACATATATGAGAAGATATATATGAGAAGACATATATGAGTGGAAGACATTGTTTCTATAGATTTTGTGAAATCTAACCATGTAGGAGAAATAGAATCAATGGAGGTGAGTATGTGAAATCCTTAGCCCTAACTGAGGGGAAGCATATGAACTGAATCCATTGCAACCTTTAGGTTTCTCCAAAGGTATGAGTTTATCTAAATGCTTTCAATACATATATGGAACGGTTTGTCATCTTCAAAAAGGGAAAGAATCTTGACTCAAGGTTTAACTTGTATAAACACCAATTTTGATTATGACTAACTATTTTGTGTCTTGTACTTGAGTGATTTCATATTAAGTATAGACTCACTCCAAATGTCTAAACTTGTACATCCTAATTTGGAGAAATCAAGTCATGCATGCATAAAAATCAAGATTAAAAAATATATAGTTTCCTCTGACAATCTTTGACGTAAAATCACTTGTAATGATTGTATGAATTTTAATTATGCATAGAAAATTTCAAGAGCACTTAAATCAAATTTTTAAATATTTTTATAGCATCTATCAAATTCCATTATAGGTTGCCTTGTCAATCAAGTTCATCCTAGAGACAACTCAAGTTACAAGTTGTGTAGAGCTTGATAATTCCCAATGTCGGTCGAGCTTGTCCCGATGAAAACTCGACTGACACCATGCACTTATAAAACAATCTTAGCCTTAGGTGTATTTTCATCTAGGATAAACTTGACTGATAGCTCAAAAAAATTTTGTCACATAGTGGTATTGGACAAATTACCTTTAAGGAAACTCGATCAAAAACACTGTACAGAAAAGAGAAAAAAAAGTGTTTCTAGCCATTGGAGTGTTGCAAAACTCAAAAATATATACGTTGGAACACCCAAAATGGCTCATTGTCTCTACTAGCTAGTAGGAAAGCTCAACTATAAATAGGAACCATTGGGCTTCATCCCATGGTTAGCCAAACACTATGAAGGTCCCTATATTATAGTTGAGTGACCTCCAAGAGCATCCATCCACTCTCAAGCTTAATAACTTGCTACATCCATTAGAGTGAGTTGGATATTTGTAAGAGAGCTAGTCCTACATGTATATCTTTTAAGGATCTCACTACCTTCACCTCTCAATCACTCTTTTTACCATGAATGTGAAGACTCTCTCTCTTTGCTAGGAGAAGTGAAGAAGAACAAGGGAAGGAGTCCCCTGATGAAAGCTTCTCCTTGGGAAGGTGAATTCAATGGTGAAAGATCGAAGTCAAGAGTGGGTAAATCATCAAAGGATGAAGACTGGTTGCACGAGTAGGTCAGTCCTTGGTGAAGTAGAAGACTCTTGATCATGGATAGGTAAGTCCTTTTGTAAGGTTATTGGCTCTGTTTTCCCCAAACGGAAGGCTAGGCATCCTTGTCCTGGAGAAGGAAGGTCTTATGTTGTAACTCTTATAATGGAATATAAGGAGTGAGACATGGTTGAAAATCCTATTGGTTGGTCTCTCTGGGCAATGGATGTACATCTCCTAGTATTGAGTTTAGAACTACTATAAATAGCTTGTGTTAGTTTTTCTTATTCAATCTCTCTCTCCCTTACTATGTATGTTTAGTTACACCCAAACATTATCTTCGTATATAACTTAAAGCTCTAATGAATTTTATTTAAGTAGGCAAAAATGGGTGATTATCAAGGTAGGAGATACTCCATCAACATTTCAACTTTGATAGGAGAAACTTCCTCTATTGGGAGAGTAGATTACAATTCTACATCTAAGGAACAAGTCTTGAGATATGGAGAATGGAGGATTTTCCATACAAACTACCGGAGATAAAGGTAGAAGAATTGGATGAAGCTAATTTGAAGAAAGAATCCTTGCATGCAAGAGCCATCAATACTATCTATGTCTCTTTTCCCCCCATCTATTTCAACCAATTTCTTCTTGTGAGATGACCTATGAGTTATGGACAAAGTTATGTGCCACTTATTAGGGGACAAATCAAGTAAAGTAAAGTAGAGTCCACATGCTCAATGGTATCCTTGAGAATTTCAAGATGGGAAAAAAGGAAAGTGTAACAGGAATGTATGCTGGACTCAACACCATTATAGATGGTCTTTCCATCCTTGGTCATCCTATGGATTGAGGAAAGATAAACTCAGTGATCCTTAGGTCTTTTCCTAAATGGTGGGAAGAAAATGTGACTACATTTGAAGAAACATAGTCTCTTAGAGAAATTCCCATTGAAGAGATCATAGGACATATACAAGCCTTTGAAGTTAAACATGAAAAGCAAGAGGAAGAAGAAAGAGAAGAAAATAAAGAGCTCAAGAAAAATAAGCAAGATGAAATCAAAGCCACTTTGAAGCTTTTATGAATCAAGATTCTCCATTCTCTCAAGTTGAGGAAGACACTATTTACTCCAAAGGTAGACTTCATAATGGAAAGTTTTCTTTCTCCATCTGGTGTTTCAAATGTGAAAAGAAGGGTCACTTTAAGGAAGATTTTTCACAAGGCCAAAAGACCCATCATCACAAGAGAAGGGGAGATAAGCACAAGAAGAAGGGTAGATGGCACAAAAGCTCTAGTGACTCACCAACTCAAGCTCAAGTGAAGAATCTATCTCAAGATCTATTGATGGTGGAGAATATCATTTTGCTCTCATGAAAAATGCAATGAATATTAAATTGAGGTAAACATAAACTCCATAGATTAAGAATCTTTAAATGCAATTATTTATGTTGATTGTTCCTCTCTTGAGTCAACTAAAAAGAAAAAGAAAAACCTTGCTAAAATTATTGATAATATTAGCTTGCAAAATGATGTTGACAATATTCAAAGGTATTATCTAGAACTAGAATTGAAATTTAGTAGTGTTGAGATTGAAAACACTACTTAGTCAAGTGAATGTTCTAAAACTTGAAATGGTAGATTTCTTGAGAATACTATATTTCTAGAAGCTCAACCCCATATGACTAGTTCTAGTGAAGTTCATACTAAAATTCTGAATTATATCATGTTGATATTGATGTTCTAAGAACAGAAAATGAGGACAAAAGACTTTGTTTTGCAAGAAATATAATTTGAAAATAGTGTCTGTCTTTATAAGATTGCTTTGCTTGAAAAATAATATGTGTCCTTGCTTCATAAAATCCATGTCCTCATATCTTGTTCTAGTTCTACTAGTAGATAGAATAATGTTGTTGCTTTTCATATTGAAAAATATTCTTATATGACACAAGCTCTTTGCTTAGAAATCGATCTTTTACATGATGGAGACGATATCAATCAATTGTCTTCCACTATTACTTATCTTATGCATGATAATCATAGCTTGAGATCCTCTAAGAAAAGTTTCTTAGATGATAAAAAGAATCTTAATCAATGAAGAGATGGTATTGGACTTGATAGTATTCAAAGGAACAATAAAGACAAAGGACCTTTAATTTAAATGAAGAATCATCTAGATCCAAGGATATGGGCTCATGTAATCATTGTAATAAAATTTGTCATATCTTACACATTGTCCTTTTAGGAATGCACCCAAGAGAAATAGGACTTGGCTGCTAAGCTAACCCTCCGGACCCAAAATATGATTGGGGACCATTTCATATTTCTTCTTGTAGGTCACTTTAGAATGGATTGACTGAGCTATTGATTTGTAAATTGATTTCTCAATACACATAAACAAAGAAAGGTGATATTTGAATGGGTTGGCAACATGAGGAAAAAAAATGGTAAGAATAGAGGTAATGATATTCTTGTTCATAACCTTTCATAGCTCATTCTTGCCAAGTTTGTATGCACTTTTCTTGTGATTTTTTAGTCAAATTTAGTATATTGGGGTTTACATAACTTCCTTGCTCAAAAACTATCTCTGATACTTTCATAGTGCATTACCAACTTGGTTATACAAGTTTGGATATGGTTTATTTTTTCATCATGACTCTAGATATGTTTTTCTATAATATATGTACTTTTGACAACAATTGTAGTCGACTGAGTTTGTTTTGGGTTTTAGGGGAGACAGTGAAGGCAGCAAAAAAAAATTTTCCCAGAACCTAGTATAAAGGAATTGCATCAATGTCTATATAGTAGGAAGGATGGTTTGTCGAGGCGTACCTTGTCCTGAGGCTTGCTTGGCGACATTACCTTGCAGCTAGTGTGGTCTTCACCTCCGGTCTTAGATGGTGTCTGTTTAGCTCCTGGTCTCACTAGGACTGTCAGGATTGACAGCTATCCTCCGAGCGGCAGAAGTCTCCCACCTCTATAGTAGCCCATACAGACCACTTGGAATGCCGATCTCTTTGTCCCACAAGGAATCAGAAGGAGTTGTTCCCTCCTGTCAGTGTACTAGTCACCAACACACTCTCCTACCACCAATCACTTTTCTGTAGTTGTCTTTCCCTCACTGTGCCTCCCTTGTCGGGTAGCACTTGCTCGAGCTCGCTCAGTTACCACAACTAGAGAGAATGACAACTTTATAGAGCAACTGGTGTTCTGAGTTGTACTTGAGAATCCCCCAATACCCCTATATATATAGGAGAGTCATGGGACATGGTTGTCTACCCTGAGAAATGCAGGACTAAAGCAGGAGTAGAAGGGTCTGGAATTTCCACAAAACAACCAACTGTGCCAGCTTAACCGATTGTCTTAAGGGTTGGGGACCTGAGCCTATCAGTTCACATCTAAACTGGTCAGTTGGGGCACCTAAATTGGTCGGTTCACTTCTGAACCAGTCAGTTCACTGCTCTGGTCAATTCCCAATTGACTTTTCCTCTTTTGTTTTGAATTGATCCAAATACCAATCCTTGTTCCATTCAAATTGGACAAATGAAATGAAAGGAAAATTCTCACCAACCTGACTTTCCCAACTCGCTCGTTTGAACCAGTTGAGCCGATCAGTTCAAGCCTTGAACCGATCAATTCATCCTATCATGAGCCGGTCAACTCACTAACTGAGCTGATCAGTTGACCAAGCTGAGCTAATCGGTTCATCATATGAGGCGATCAGTTGGGAGTACAGACTGTGCAAAATCAGTCAATTGCAGTTTCAATCAGTCAACGTTCATTCACTTTCTTGATCTCAGAGTAGATTGGAGGAGATATGTATGACATCAATATCATATAGTGATTCACACATGCGTGCACACGCCTATCTCAATCCTACTCATCAAGTGGCCATGGATATCAAACTCCCTTAGGAGGGACAAATCCCATGTCTATCACTCACCCCCCAAAAGCCCCATGTGTCAAAGCCACCCAATCATCACCTTAATAACAAATCATGTTTTAGGACTGCGTTTGATGATGTCAAAGTGTACCCAATGACATGTGTTGAGTGTAGTGATTTTAGGTCAAAGAATCACACTCACAACCATCACTGTGAGAACGGACTGTGACTACCATGTCATGGTTCCATGTGTCAAACTCAAGGTGGGTCTGTCTGATACACTTGTTCTCTAATAAGTACCTATGTGTTTGGTTTGATATCTCCATATCATGACTAGTGAGATTCTATCATCAATCAACACAACAATCTAGTCGTGTGTGTCATTGTTATCTATCTACCTTCCTCAATGACATCTGACTAGGGACATGATAAGAATGTAAAAACTCTTAGCATATGTAGGATCTCATCATTTAGGTCTTGAACCGAAAAGCATACGTCATTAAGTACTATCATTCTCTAGACATTCAATTTGTTCTATAATTATCTCATATGACTGAACCAGAAAGAATTGGAAGCTTGCCTTTGATGTTTATCAAATCAATTTTAATGTATCCCACCAATCATCCCATGATTGGCTCTTAGGGCATACATACCAACAGACTCCCACTTGCACTGCGAGGCAATCACCCTTGAATCATATTCATAGTGATGTTCAAAGGTGTCCCACATGTTACTATGCTCTAGTGCTTACGCAGTGAGTTATGGCAACACCTTGCCAAAGTTGGTATTAACTGCATGTCTCTCATCTCTTCATTGTACGTCACATGTATGAGATGAAGTTGTCGTAATCCGTGATCTAGTGTTCCTTTGCTAACCTTTGGCCACATTGCATGACTAAGCACTCCTAACTTGTCATCAATGAACGAAATAACTATAAGTTCATCTCTTGAACTTCCAGATCCATATAGTATCCACTAATGTTCTCTAACACACGGATACTCTGCTTTTTCTTTTAAATGGCTTTATTGGAACGTTTCCATTTATCAACAAACATTCACTTTTATATATCCCATATATATTTTTTGATTAATTTTCTATCCTTTTCAGAAGTTCGTATCAGTGTAACTATTTATAGTGAACCTATAACACCCCTCCCTAGGGTTTCATACGTAACCAACAGAAGCACAGCCTAATCGCCAACATTATCCATGATGTGGGGTACTTGGCATATCGGGGAGGGAGTGTCACATACATGATCTCATATCAAGAAATGAACAACACTGGCATTCATAGAAATATCGATTCATACATAAAGTTCTTCTTGGAAAGATAACTACGTCATGATACTAAAGCTATGCTAACATAAACTGGATAATATATAAATGATAGGATCTCCATAGATGGACGTCCCACCAGGCAACAACTTCTAAGGTCTTGGATCCTTGGGATCTCCTCGAGATATCTCCTTCACTTTAGCTCCAACGTCTGCGGACATCTCGTCCCCAGCCATGCAAAGGAAAAACAAACATGGTAAGTAAGCGGCATTGGCATGTTATAAAACATAAAATAACATATAAAGGTGACTTGACATAAACATGAACATGCATAATCATTAATCATTTCTTGGCATCTTTTACATAAAGAACTTGACTAGAAGTATATGCTCCTCTTTTAATTCCCCATAAGGAGCCCATAATGCTCGGAAAGCCCATAATTGCTCGAAAAGCCCATAATGCTCGGAAAGCCCATAATAAGGTGCATATAAATCTAAATCAATTTCCATTAACCATGATCTTTCTTAGACTTAATTATCTTCTAAATGACTTAGGCTTGATGTTAATGGGATTTCTCCCTCTTAAACATAGTTGGGATTTCTCCCCATGAAACATAATGGGATTTCTCCCTCTTAAGCATGGATGGGAATCTCTTCTCTCTTAATCTTGGTTTCATGTATCTTAATCATAATTCATAACATAAATGTGGCTTCTATACTTAGACTTATATTATAGAAAACAAGCATTTAATAATCATATACTTGAAGGAAAACATGCATTTATCATGACTTCAACATAAAGTGCTTAACAATATTCATAAACATTCAATAAACCAAATGTTATCTATTCCAAGGGCATGGCCCGCTTACCTTGAGCTAAATCACCTAAGTCTAACCTTGTTTGACTGATTGGATCCTCTTAAACAACTGAAATAACATGTTTATCATTCATTATAAAACCTAAAACCCTAATTTGTGTCATATAATTATTGAGATGTGAAAATAGAGAAATCCGTTGATAAAAATCATAAAATCGAGTTCCTCATTAAAAATCTTTTCCAAAACATATTTTTGGGTATTATTCTGATAAACATACGATTTACTAGAAATTTTCAAAGAACAGACCAATAATAAATCGAGAAAATGCCACACATATATATGTATATCCAAATCCAGAAAATAGTGGGCCAGCATCTGACTTGGCCCAATCGGGCTTGGCCAACTAGGTTGCGATGCTTGCCTCAGCGATCAAAGAACAGGGCGTGAAAACCTGAAAATACCCTTGCGAGTGAAAAACATCAAAAAGGCTGACAGGGGTACCCAGGTCATCTCATGACCTGGATTGCTCCCTGCCTGCTCCATGGCTAGAGAAGCACCAGGAGGTTCATCTCCAATCAGAACCTGAGAAGGCAGAAAGTACACGTGGTATTTGGGATCTCCAATGCACTCACGGTACCAAGGCGAGGCCATTGAGCCTGAGATCGAGCCATGATGAGCACAGGAGCTCCAGACTGCTCTTTGCAGTCATGGCCATGGATGTCGGGCACGAGCATGGTTGCCAAAGATCAGGAGCCAAGAAAAGGTGTGGATAGCCCATAAGGGAGACTAGAGAAGATCCGCAGGGTCAGGCTGTGGCCAAGAAAGAAAGGGCTACAAAACAACAAAACTCATCAAAGAAAAGCAAGGAATGGTGGAAGGACGATCGAAGATCGGAATCAAGAAAACGGGCAGTAGCGGCCCAACTGATGATCGGAAATTAATCCTGGAGGCCCGGAGAGGTCGGAGGAGTCGTCTCTGAGACCTAGAAGCCATTGGAATGCTAGGGCGACTAGTGTCGGCAAGCATAGGCGGTGACTCTACAAGACCAGCTAGCAGGGGCAATGGCGAGGCAACCGGAGAAAGTAAAAGCAGAGCTTGGTGTCCAGGGATGCTCACCGTGAGAGTAATTGACCTGAGATGGCGTA
This sequence comes from Alisma plantago-aquatica, assembly GCA_963693085.1. Taxonomy (NCBI): domain Eukaryota; kingdom Viridiplantae; phylum Streptophyta; class Magnoliopsida; order Alismatales; family Alismataceae; genus Alisma; species Alisma plantago-aquatica. The sequence goes on along the minus strand of OY856410.1, from coordinate 923,204,359 downwards.
GGTTACCGGGGCGAAGCTTGGGTCGCCAGAGAAGAAGGAGGGATAGGTCTAGGGGCTCGAGGCCATTAGGGGTCTAATTGAGCGAGGAGGGGAGGCGATACCAGACCGGTGATGCTCTCGGGGGGCTTAAATAGGAAGCAGTAGCACGGTTGTGCCCTCTGCAACTCGAGGAGGCGAGGGTGGAAACCTGCCCTTTTGGGCATTTTGTCAAAGGGGCATGGGTGGAGGTGAGCAAGAGCTCATTCCATTCAGGAGAGGAGGATGGATTCAATGGTACATACCTCCCATTAAATGGACCAGTAAAAGGAGAGAGAGAGAGGTCGAGAAGGGCAGAGCTTTCAAGCTGACCCCTGTATATGAAACCATCAGGGGTAGGTGATGACCCCAGATCCGTTGGATCATTGGTTGATTAAAATCCGACCGTCAGATCACGCACTAGCAAGGGAAACGTGTGACATCAAATGAAATGTGGAACATTCAAGGAAAATCAATGTAATCAATGAAATAAAATTCAAATCATGGTCATATTATACTTAAATGTTCTTTAATTGATTAGAGGGTTCAACATGGGTCAAATGCATTCAAATTTGAACCATAGGTGTATTAGGGTGTCTATAATATTCATGTGGGGTTAGATTTTATGTTGTACACGTTTTAGGCCCAATTTAGCAAAAAATCATTACTTGCACTTAAATTACTATGATGAATGTAAATAAAGCCATTAACTTCTCAAATAAGAATTACAAAATATGAAAACGTGCACTAAACATCATTTCTTTTCATTTAACAATATGGAGGCCATTAAACAAGAAATTAAACATGTAAATCACTAATTATCACATGAGAGAGAAAATTTATATAAAAACATCCATTTCTATTTTCTAAACAAGAGTGCATAAATGTGCAAGGAAATACTTTCTAAAATTAAACCATGGTTAATATAGTAAGTGAACATAATTTTATTCTCATGAAACGAAATTATAAAGCTAATATGGGCAAATTGTATTTAAGTCCTCAACAATTATCTAATTAGAAAAAGAGCATGCAGGGAATAAAATAGTTTGAAAATTTTGCATAATAAGACTGGGGTGTTACAATACTACCCACCTTAAATATATTTCGTCCTCGAAATTTCCTAGAGTTTCTACCCACCTTAAGGATTTCACATAAATTGCAAAATTTCCATACAAATTTTATTATAAAAAAAGCATGCATAAACAAAGCATTATGATTCAACTTAACTACCCTTACCTTGATCATTTTCCTTTTCTCCATCAGACATTTGCATGGTGATGAGCCTTGGTTTAACCTTGGGTGGAGGATTGGGGTTCTTAGCTTGGTTATGGTTGGGATCCTTCTTTGCAAGCTTGGGGCAATTAGGCTTGACGTGCCCTTCCTCACCACAATAGTAGCAAACAGAAGTCCCAAACCTACAAGGACCACCATGATTTCTCTTACATGTAGGGCATGGGGTCCTCCCATTCTAAGAAGAAGGCTCAGGGGTTTTTCTATTGTGGTTGGAGGGTGGAGGGGGTTGATGGTGATGATTGTTTTGGGGTACCTCCTTCTTATGATTCCTCCTAGGGGATCCTCCAATTCTATGGCTGCATCCAAGGCGGATTGCATGGTCCTATGTCCTCTACCAGACAAGGAATAACTTTGGTTAGGTTTAAGCCCTCTAATGAACTTCTTGGCTCTCTTTTGTTCAGTGTACTCAAGACCATACTTTTTGAGCTTACGAAACTTCATGGCATACTCAGTGACAGTCATGTCACCCACTTGCTTAAGGTTGATGAACTCATCTTCCTTCCTTTCTAACATGGCTTCAGATACATAATGGTCATTAAAGACTTCTACAAACTCACCCCAAGAGAGAGGAGGGTCATCTTCATCCCTAGAGGCTAAGAGGTTTTCCCACCAAGTACGGGCTGCACCCTTGAGCATATGGGTGGCAAATCTAACCTTACTACGTGGGGGACACTCTAAGTCTCAAAAGCAATGTTCCATGTTGCTAAGCCACTCCTCAGCCTTGGTTACTACATCAACCTCATCTTCACCATGGAAAGCATCGCGTCTAATCTTCAAGAAATCTATGAGGGGGATCTCATGTATTCTAAGTGGAGCTCTAGGTTGGAGGGAATTGGTCAAGGCTACTACTAGGGCATCTAAGGTGACTGGTGGAGGGGCGTGGTTCATGTCTTCAGTCTTATCACCACTATAGGATCCTTGTGAAGGCCTTGACTCACCAACCTTCTCCTTCTTCTTAGGGGCCATATGAAAGGGTAAGCATAACATGATATTATGACATATTATGAATCTCTAATGTTGCCTTAGTAGACATCTATTCCTTTCTCTGATACCATTAATGTAACACCCCTCCCTAGGGTTTCATATGTAAGCAGCGGAAGCACAGCCTAATCCCCAACATTATCCATAATGTTGGGTACTTGGCATATTAGGGAGGGAGTGCCACATACATGATCTCATATAAAGAAATAAACAACACTTGGCATTCATAGAAACATCGATTCATACATAAAGTTCTTCTTGGAAAGATAACTACGTCATGATACTAAAGCTATGCTAACATAAACTGGATAATATATAAATGATAGGATCTCCGTAGATGGACGTCCCACCCGGAAACAACTTCTAAGGTCTTGGATCCTTGGGATCTCCTCGAGATGTCTCCTTCACTTTAGCTCCAACGTCTACAGACATCTCGTCCCCAGCCATGCAAAGGAAAAACAAACATGGTAAGTAAGCGGCACTGGCATGTTATAAAACATAAAATAACATATAAAGATGACTTGACATAAACATGAACATGCATAATCATTAATCATTTCTTGGCATCTTTTACATAAAGAACTTGACTAGAAGTATATGCTCCTCTCTTAATGCCCATAAGGAGCCCATAATGCTCGGAAAGCCCATAACAAGGTGCATATAAATCTAAATCAATTTCCATTAACCATGATCTTTCTTAGACTTAATTATCTTCTAAATGACTTAGGCTTGATCTTAATGGGATTTCTCCCTCTTAAACATAGTTGGGATTTCTCCCCATGAAACATAATGGGATTTCTCCCTCTTAAGCATGGATGGGAATCTCTTCCCTCTTAATGTTGGTTTCATGTATCTTAATCATAATTCATAACATAAATGTGGTTTCTATACTTAGACTTATATTATAGCAAACAAGCATTCAATAATCATATACTTGAAGGAAAACATGCATTTATCATGACTTTAACATAAAGTGCTTAACAATATTCATAAACATTCAATAAACCAAATGTTATCTATGCCAAGGGCATGGCCTGCTTACCTTGAGCTAAATCACCTAAGTCAAACCTTGTTTGACTGATTGGATCCTCTTAAACATCAGAAATAACATGTTTATCATTCATTATACAACCTAAAACCCTATTTTGTTTCATATAATTATTGAGATGTGAAAATAGAGAAATCAGTTGAACAAAATCAAAAAATCAAGTTCCGCATTGAAAATCCTTTCCAAAACATATTTTTGGGTATTTTTTTGATAAACATATGATTTACTAGAAATTTTTGAAGAATAGACAATAATAAATTGAGAAAATGCCACACATATATATGTATATCCAAATCCAGAAAATAGTGGGCCATCATCTGACTTGGCCCAATCGGGCTTGGCCAACTAGGCCACGATGCTTGCCTCAACGATCAAAGAAATAGGGCATGAAAACCCAAAAATACCCTCACGGGTGAAAAACATCAAAAAGGCTGATAGAGGTACCCAGGTCATCTCGTGACCTGGATTGCTCCCTGCCTGCTCCATGGTGAGAGAAGCACCAGGAGGTTCATCTCCGATCAGAACCTGAGAAGGTAGAAAGTACACGCGGTATTTGGGATCTCCACTGCACTCACGACACCAAGGCTAGGTCATTGAGCCTAAGATCGAGCCATGATGAGCACAGGAGCTCCAGACTGCTCTTTGCAGTCATGGCCATGGATGTCGAGCACGAGCATGGTTGCCAAAGATTAGGAGCCAAGAAAAGGTGTGGATAGCTCATAAGGGAGACTGGAGATGACCCGCAGGGTCAGGCTGTGGTCAAGAAAGAAAGGTCCACAAAACAACAAAACTCAACGGAGAAAAGCAAGGAATGGTGGAAGGATGATCAAAGATCAGAATAAAGAAAACGGGCAGCAGCGACCCAACCGATGATTGAAAATTAATCCTAGAGGCCCGAAAAGGTCGGAGGAGCCATCTCTAAGACCGAGAAGCCACTGGAATGCTAGGGTGACTAGCGTCGGCAAGCATAGGTGGATTCTCTATAGGACCCGCTAGTAGGGGCAACAGCGAGGCAACCGGAGAAAGTAAAAGCGGAGCTTGGTGTCCAGGGATGCTCACCGTGAGAGTAATTGGCATGAGATGGCGTAGGTTATCGGGGTGAAGCTTGGGTCACCAGAGAAGAAGGAGGGACATGTCTAGGGGCTCAAGGCCGTTAGGGGTCAAATTGAGCGAGGAGGGGAGGCGATACCGGACCGGTGATGCTCTCGGGGGGCTTAAATAGGAAGCAACAGCACGGTTGTGCCCTCTGCAACTCGGGGAGGCGAGGGTGGAAACCTTCCCTTTTGGGCATTTTGTCAAAGGGGCATAGGTGGAGGTGAGTAAGAGCTCATTCCGTTCAGGAGAGGAGGACAGATTCAATGGTACATACCTCCCATTAAATGGACCAGTAAAAGGAGAGAGAGAGAGGTCGAGAAAGGCGGAGCTTTCAAGCTGACCCCAGGACATGAAACCGTCGGGGATAGGTGATGACCCCAGATCCGTTGGATCGTTGGTTGATTAAAAGCCGACCGTCAGATCGCGCGCTAGCAAGGGAAACGTGTGACATCAAATGAAATGCGGAACATTAAAGGAAAATCAATGTAATCAATGAAATAAAATTCAAATCATGGTCATATTATACTTAAATGTTTTTTAATTGATTAAAGGGTTCAAACATGGGTCAAATGCATTCAAATTTGAACCATAGGTGTATTAGGGTGTCTAGAATATTCCTATGGGGTTAGATTTTATGCTTGTATAGGTTTTAGGCCCAATTTAGCAAAAATCATTACTTGCACTTAAATGACTGTGATGAATGTAAATAAAGCCATTAACTTCTCAAATAAGAATTACAAAATATGAAAACGTACACTAAACATTATTTCTTTTCATTTAACAATATGGAGGCCATTAAGAAAGAAATTAAACATGTAAATTACTAATTATCACATTAGAGAGAAAATTTATATAAAAACATCCATTTCTATTTTCTAAACAAGAGTGCATAAATGTGCAAGGAAATACTTTCTAAAATTCAACCATGGTTAATATAGTAAGTGAACATAATTTTATTCTCATGAAACGAAATTGTAAAGCTAATATGGGCAAATTGTATTTAAGTCCTCAACAATTATCTAATTAGAAAAAGAGCATGCAGGGAATAAAATAGTTTGAAAATTTTGTATAATAAGACTGGGGTGTTACAGAACCCTTCCTTATTTCCATAGAACTAGTACTTATCAAGTTCTTATGGTATTCCAGCAACCTTTACTAGAACTAGACAAACATCCATTCATCATGTCCCACATATGAGTTATCAAGATGAGCACATCATATTGTCATGTCCTACAAACTAGATGATGAATGCATTTTATTCTTGCTATGTCCATACATGCAAGATAATGGGATGATTACATACATGATAGATCCATATCTATTCTTAGTGTTCCCATTCTTCATAATAATTGGACACTTGGCCTTGGGATACTAACTCCATGTAACATGGACAAGTTTTCTCCCACTGAATCTGTGTATACTTAACTCTTCAGTATAGATTGTCAATGTATGCTCTCTCTTTTCAGGTCAAAAGGTTTTCGAGAACTATCTATATAGATGTCTATTCCTATCACATAGGAAATGTCTCTATCTTCCTTAAAGATAATTTCCACAAATGATTCCATTCTAGAACATTTCCATTTCACATCAACATGTGGAATGTGAATATGCTCCCACTAAATCACTGATCCCTTGTTTATCTTTGTCATATCAGTCAAACCCTTTGACAATATTATCAAAGTAATGATCCCAGTTCTGAGTTGCTTGTACTCAATCAATTACATTGATTAGTCCATTGTAACTTATAGACTTCATTTGCGTTAATGGATTCATAAACCTTATAGGTTGTGTCACGTACACATCCTTGAATTATTCCTAATAGGAATGTGGTTTTAGTATCTGTATGCCAAATCTCTTAGTCATTAAGTTGCAATCAAAAAGCATCATCCTTCTTAAAATGTTATCCATGTGTGTTAATGCTTAAGACTCATTTGCACTTATGGATTTCACCCCATTGGGTGCTACCATTAAGGTCATACCTTATGGTTCACATGGAAGTTATTTAGGATGTAATGGTCATAAACCATAACTCAAAATCCAATTCCTCAATGTAATCTAGATAGTTGACTCATCACATGACCAACTCATCGCATAGATAATCGAGGTGTATCTGTCAAGGATATAAGAACTCACAACTCCTTGTGATTCTTAATGTCCTTTATTAGTTTGGGGTATTTTTTATTTAAGAAGAACTTAGTTATTTGATAATCATCCTCTAACTCCTTTGAGTTTGACCCCTTCTTGATTTAGACATCACCATGCCTTAATCACGAGATCACTATGATATACTATCATAATTACTCATAAGGTTCTCAAATATTTGGTTCAAGTATTTCATTCATTGATCTCATCAAGAATTAACACTTTACCAAATTCATACTTCATCTATGATATTCTTGAACACTTCAAGATATTCATATTGGTATTCCTATAAACACCATTTGAAGTACTAGAATTAACTCTAATAGGTATGTAAATAAATCACATGTTTTATACCTAATAGGATAATCATTCTCGCATTACCACTAGTGAAGATTGATTAATCATGTACAAGAGATTCATGTTTCTTACTGGGTCTCTAACCAAAAGAGTCTAGATTTATCCATCGTATGGATGCTAGAGATGAATTTCTCATGATAATGATAATTCATTGTTTGAGTTATCAGTAACTTTTAGGTATTATTTTATCGTATGCATACCAAGTATCACAAGATAAACAAGGCATTGCCACAAAGATTATCTCTTTGAAATATCAACTATATTGATAGTCATCTTGTCTATACAAGATGCGACAATAAAGTGTTTCTATTGGAAAATTGAAACAATAGTTCCCAACTCTATTTCATGCCCTTTAGGCTGTAATAAACTAAAGGATACTCCTATCTATGGCAACAACACTTGCTCCAATAATGAGTACTCCTTTCTTGGTCCTTTCATAACGGCCATCACTTCTTTTTGGATCTTGCATATCATATATGACAACTCCATATCTTAGTATCATATACCTCAGATAAAGAAGTGTTTATTTCATGATACCTATGGTGGATATCTCCATCCCCTCCTTTCATCTTCTTCTAATTGTTCTTCCAGATATAGAGGGAAATTCCCTCGTTCCCTTTCCCCATGTGCCTTGATGTTGAAGACGACTTGGGCTACTGGCTAGCATCAGAACCCTTCTTAGCTTTGCCCTTGCCCTTGCCCTTGGACCTGCCTTTCTTTCTGTTGATCAACATCACAGACATAGGATTGTCCTTCTTCATCTCTGCCTCGAGGATGAAGACATCTTGGATTTTTGGCTAGCATCAGAATGCTTCTTTGCTTTGCCCTTGTCCTTGCCTTTAAAACTTACCCCTCATCGATCAAAGATTAGGGTTTGTCTTTCTTCATCTTTGCCTCTACTATCCTCAACATTATCCAATAACTTTGTCAACTCTTGTCAAAGTTATTCATGTCATAGTTCATCATGAACTATATGATTCTCACAACATTTGCAGTATCATACCAATAGCCAACTCTTGTCTTAGAGGGAATACTTCTTAGTCAGGTTTCTCCACATACCCAATCACATTGAGTGTCTGAATACCTTACTGGATCTCCTTTTGTCATGACATACTAGGACAGTGTCTGGGAGACATCATATGTCTCATGTTGTCTCTACAACTCATAGTTCAGAGAACACAACATCAATCACTCCAAATCAATGGCATCCTCAATATGCTTCCATAAGCATGCTTTCAGCCATTGGTGTGGTGGGATTGAGTTCATCTGGTTCTGGTATAACTAGGACTTAGAGCTTTCACTCTTTGATTGAGAACATTTCTCAATGTCCTAACCAATCGTGGAATTATTCTCATTTAATTTTTTGGTTCCAAAGACCGATCGCAAATAAAGTGATTATTATTTATTAGCAATTTATTGTACAAAAAAAGAAATATATGCAATTTAGTACAGAAACTCATTTTTGACTTGATTTATTTTAAAAGGTTTTATGATATAATTAGGACTTTGATTAATTACCGCTCCCACTATTTTTGTTCAAATTGATAGCCCTCACCATCAATTCGGAAGATGTAGCGTTCAACCTTCTAGTGGGTCAAGATCCTGAAATCCTCTGAGTCATGGACCAGCTAGGGCTGTCACCCACAACTTAGATCTTCCAGGTATGTAACTCTTACCAATTGCATCATATGAAACTCTTGAAAGATGTCATATGCAACTCCTTGCCATGATCACCTCCATGCCTCAAGGTGCTAGATCCTATGTAGGTCACCTTGTTATCTCCGACCCAAAGCCAACACGATGAATATGCACCTACTAGGGTAGACCCACATATTCATCCTTCACGCTTCCACGAGATAAACGATGCACCACGCTAGGATGTGCCCACACTTGGCCGATCAAGATTTTCACATGTGTCGCATTTGTCAAGCATCTAAAACTTTAATATGTAATGAGGGATTTGGTTTTATAGGTACATATACATATCCAATCACCACAATATATAGTATGTATCATATACATGCTATATCCCACCGAAAACATGCAAAATGATAAAAGCAATGATTATGGCCATCCTAATGTGATTCCTCGAGCCAAGAGGAATCACAGTCATCTAGGTCCACATCACATGCAGCCTGTATAAGATGAACTCTTTGCTATACCGTTCTGGGTTTGATCAACTCATCTCCATAATTGATTGGCTCACCATCTGGTCGGTCGGTTGGGTGCCACCAGTCGAATGATTGGTGCCTCCGGTCGATCGGTTTATTGGTCGTCATGCATCTCCTCATGGCCGCCACCCACTCATCTCACTCCGAAAACCGGTCATCTAGAACACAATTCGATCGGTTCACTCCTTGAACCGATCATCTCAGTTATCGTCAGGTTGTCCTCTGTTCTTTGACATAACATGAAATAAAAGTTCTATCCTATTTTACATTTGAATTGGGAAACCCCGAGTTACATTGGGGGGGGAGAAAATGTAGGAAAGAAATCTCGAGTTATCTCGAGTTACATCAAGAAAAGGAGGTAGGGATTCAATACGCAAATCGAGATGCAAGCAACCACATTCAACCATACACAAACATAGGGTTTATAGGTGATAACCACGCTATACATCCACCACAAAAACTTGTTTAAGGGCGACACATATCGAGTGCATTTATATTACATATCATATATGTACATTTAGAATTGTGGATTTAGAATTGGACATGCAAAAAGCCGATTTTATTCACATCGTATGCAATAAATAAAGGCGACACATTGATAATCCTAAAGTATAGAGCAGTTGACATGGCTCTGATACCACTGTTGGGTTTTAGGGTAGACAGAGAAGGCAGCAGAAACAAAAAAATTTCCCCGAACCCAGTATAAGGGAATCGCGTCAATGTCTATACAGTAGGAAGGATGGTTTGTAAAGGTGTACCTTGTCCCAAGGCTTTCTCAGAGACATTACCTCATAGCTAGTGCGGTATTCACCTCCCATCTTGGATAGTGTCTATGCAGCTCCTGGTCTCACCAGGACTGTCGGGATTGACAGTTGTCCTCCGAGCGGCAAAAATTTCCCGCCTCTGTAGTATTCCACATGGATGACCTGAAACTCCGATCTCCTTGTCCCACAGGGAATCAGAAGGAGTCGTTCCCTCTTGTCAGTGTACTAGTCACTGACACATTCTCCTACCACCTGTCTCTTTTCTGCAGTTGTCTTTCCCTCGCTGTGCCTCCCTTATCGGGTAGCACTTCCTCGTGCTCTCTCGGTTACTACAACCAGAGAGAACGACAACTTCACAGAGCAAATGGTGTTCTGAGTTGTACTTGAGAAGCCCCCAATACCCCTATATGTAGGAGGGTCATGGGATAGGGTTCTGTACCCCGGGAAATGCGGGACTAAAGCATGAGTAGAAGGGTCTAGAATTTCCACAAAACAATCAACTACGCCAACTGAACTGATCGTTTCAAGCATGAATAGGTCGGTTGGGGACCTGAGCCGATCGGTTCACATCTCAACCGGTCAGTTGGGGCACCTCAGCTGGTCGGTTCACTTCTGAACTGGTCGGTTCACTGCCCTCCCGATTGACGTTTCCTCTTTTGTTTCGAATTGATCCAAATACCAATCCTTATTCCAAGCAAACTGGACAAGTGAAACGACTGGAAAATTCTCACCAACCTGACTTCCCAACACGCTCGTTTGGACTAGTTGAGCAGATCGGTTCAACCCTTGAACCAGTTAGTTCATCCTGTCTTGATCTAGTTGACTCACCAACTGAGCTGATCGGTTCACCAAGTTGATCTGATCGATTCATCATATGAGCCGATCGGTTGGGAGTGCAGACTGTGCAAAATCTGTCAATTGCAGTTTCAATCAATCTGATACTCTAATCAATCGGTCCAATACCTTGAACACTACGATAATGAGCTATCAATTTATTGAGTGTTTAATTGAACTACTAAACTCCTTTAGTAATCAATCTTAATATCATTTGTGGATAAAATTCTGTTCTAAGTTAAATCCGATGTGTGTGACCCTGCAGGGCCATTTCACGTTGGCAGTGAAAGTACATAACACTTATGACTTCAAAAGCAAAGAGCGGTGCCTAGTTGCACATCAGTGCTACCCAAGTGAAAAGGAAAGTTGGAGAACTACTTTCAATCCTACAATATGTGAATGGTGTTACAGTGAATGTATAATTCCTTTGTCATTGATGTCCTGAATGAACTCAAAGTATGAAACTGTGGTGAACAAACGACATTAACTAAGCAGAAGCAATCATTAGCAGCAGATTATTGAAAATCACTAAAAATTAAAACCATTTACAAAAAGATCCATACACAGGAAAACCCTTTCAAAATGAACCACGATAATTCAATTACATTCTGGTTCACAAGTACATCTTTTGTACCATCTCATCTCAAGGATTACATGCATCAGTTTCCCTATCAAAACTATACATAGGCAACTAAGAACATCGAGGAATCAAACCAAAATCTCAGATCGATGCTTTAAAAGTACTAACTACTAACTCTGAGGACCTGAGAGTACAGAGATGACACATAAGACTCTATACATATATAGAAGACCTGACAACCAATGTCTCCACCTAAGAATTCACTATTGTCCCTGTTGTTGCTATCCTTCCCTTGTTGTGTGGCATCTACCTCCTCGTCCTCGTCCACATAAAAATGTGGATCCTACGGGGGTTAGACAATTGTAAATTGCCTCAGCGAGAGATATAACTCTCCGCAGAGAATATTATCATTGCAGAATAAATAATAGTATAAAATAGAGCAGATGATTCTTTATTATTAACAACGGGGTAAAACACTATTTATCAGAACAGAGCAATATCATCTTCTAAAGTATTGCAACTATAAATAAGGCAGTAAATCTTATATTATATAAGGAATATGAAGAGCATGTATAATATCTATCCATTTTTAGGATACATTAAACAATGCATCATCAACCAATGATTTTTGTATTTCATCCTCAAACAAAATAAGCTACATGGTTGATTACATTTTACATTCACAATTATGCCCTGAGGAGATGAGGTATGTCACTCATACTCCAACCGACCACTGCGAAGTCGAAATCGGTACCATACAAGGTTAATGGAAGATCCGGTTGCCATGACCTCCCACATCTCGATCAGTACGAGACCACATGTAGGACATCTTGTGACGCTGCTATATAACTTTCCAGGATATACTGGAAACGTTGCTATAGAGTTACAGCGGTGGCTGCACTCTCATCTGCATCGAGAGATTTAATGTTTATCTCACATCTATCCGGTAATAATCATCATCGGGAGATTAGTGATACATCCATCTCGACATACATAATGAAGAATTTGAGAGATTTAATGTTTATCTCACATCATTTCCCCCATTAGGGTGTAAGGATATTTTCACCCATCACCCCCGCATATTCAAAAATATGCAATCTCCAGGAGATCCCATAGGAAAACCTATTTCACCATCACCAACTACAGATGATGATGGGTCTATAGTCAGGGCTCTACATGATAAGGTTTCTCTTGATTAATTAAGTGCATTACCATATTCTTTTAGATCAGCCAAGTTTCCAAGCATAAATTATTATGACAAATGCTACAAGAAAAAGTATAATACATATATCAAGTACTATTCAAAACTTTATAGAACATTGGGATCTCAATCCCTTATCTCAATGCTAGAAATTCTCTTCCCTCAATAATGTCATCATCATGTTTACTGAATCTGGGTATTCTCACCCTTAGTTCATCACTGAACATTGTCACCACTTATCAGGTAACCATTACCTTCAGGTCATCTGACCAAAGTATTCATGATACTTGTTACACAAGCATCTCATATGGCTCATAAAGCCCATAAAACATCTTGTCACCCCTCACTAGGCAAAAATTAACTTAATGGCTCACAAAGCCCGTTAGACATCTTTATTAAATAAACATCATAGCTTATACATGGCTATGTTCATCATCTCATGATACCTGCATTGTTAGTACATATGATAACAGCCATATTAAGTACATATCAACACCATGCAATATAAGGGTAACAACATTATTCCAAATTAGGGTTAGGGTTTACTGTTCACATCAAATTAGGGTTTCTCATATCTCATTACCAAAATTAGGGTTAGGGTTTACTATTCACATCAAATTAGGGTTTTTCATATCCCATTACCCAAATTAGGGCTAGGGTTTACTATTCACATCAAATTAGGGTTTCTCATATCCCATTACCAAAATTAGGGTTAGCGTTTACTATTCACATCAAATTAGGATTTCTCATATCCCATTACCCAAATTAGGGTTAGGGTTTACTATTCACATCAAATTAGAGTTTCTCATATCCCATTACCCAAAATAGGGTTAGGGTTTACTATTCACATCAAATTAGGGTTTCTCATATCCCATTACCCAAATTAGGGTTTGGGTTTATTATTCACATCAAATTAGGGTTTCTCATATCCCATTACCCAAATTAGGGTTAGGGTATCCCAACTTATTCCAATTAGGGTTTCTCAATCAATTAGGGTTTCATGATCCTATAATCAAAGATCAAACCCTAATTCATAACCTACACTTATTTAAGGTATCAAAGTTGCACATTGCATTCTATACTTAAGTATGAGTTTCTCTCTCTCATCCTCTATAGGATATTGGTTAATCCATTCCTTATTAAGTTAACTCAACCTTTCCACAGGACACATATACCCATGATTATCATGGTGTATTGACTTTCTCACATTCATGGGAATCAAAAGACAATCATTCTAAGTGTACTCATTCACCTCAGTACCTTAGAGGTACCTCCATTATAATCAACCTTGAGTTACTTTAATAGTACTCATTGGGTTCTAAGATCAATTGATCCTTCATCTATTTTGGACTCATAAACCTTCAAACAGTTTTGTGGTTCATGCCTTCAAACGGTCTTGCTCATTAGACCTTCAAATGGTTTGACATTTGACCTTTAAATGGTTTTGAAACTGTTTCAACATTAAACGGTAATGATCATAGGTCACCAAATGCTTTTGAAACTGTTTAGACCTCCAAACGGTCAACCCTTCCAAACGGTCAACACCTCCAAACGGTTTTGAATCAACATCTTCAAATAGTCAACTCTCTCAAACAGTCAACTCTTGCAAACAGTCAACTCTTCCAAATGGTCAACTCTTCCAAATGGTTTGAAACTGTTTCATCTTAAATGGTCTTGATGAAACTGTTTAGCCTATTTATCATTGAAATCATTTGAACTAATTAGGGTTCTAAAATCAATCGATTTAGAGATTGAAACTATTGGACCCTCCAACATTGAGACCCTTGAAATTAGATCAAATTGGGATCATTGGATCTCCATCCAATCAAGACACTACCTGACCTCAAGCGGTCTTGAGACGGCATTGAGACCGTTTTGTGTCAAACTGTCTTGAGACCGTTTGACCACAAACGATCTTGACATCGTTTGGTCATCTTTTATTGAAACTGTTTGCTCAAGGTTAACCAATGATGATTGGTTATGATGAGGTCATCATCTTCAACCTTTGATCCTTTGTTCATAACACTACTAATTTTGTTGAATCAATATTTACAAGAATTGATCAAAAATAAAGAAGGATTCAATCATACTATGAAATATTGCATCAAATGATAATAAAAATGGGTTCAAGTTATATAACCCACCTTCAAAGAAGCTTCAAAACTCCAAGCTCCACGTATTTAATGGTGAAAGTAGTTCCTCCAACTATCCACAGCTCGTCCTCATCCTCAACGTTTTGGATACAAAAGGATGGGCAAGATTGAGAATCGGATGGAGGAGAGAAGAAAAGCAATATTGAAATTCGATTTCAACCATGAAATCAAGGTGAAAGAAGACCATGGAGCTTACCTACAGGTTGGGGGTCGTTCTCCTCCTGCTCCTAAGCTCCTTTGGTCGTTGGTCTAGCAAAGGGTGAAAGGAATTTTCGAAATAGCCTTTTTTTGCAAGTGAAAATTGAATTATATCCTTGTATTTTTAGGAGAGAGAAAGTAGGGAATAAATCACCCACTTCATGCCACTTGCCCCCCTACATGGCTTTCTCACGAAGACATCTCTTTTGCCTTCGAAATCCTCTCATTTATCCATGTATTAAAAGCAATCCATTTAAGCACCTTAATATATATAATAATAATATCCACTTTTAGTGGATATTACTTTTTAATATAAAATGCAACAGATATTTTTCACCTTCTTAAAGAAATTTCGGCACCCCCTTTTGTAATTTTGGTAGACATCCATTATAGGATATTACTCATAGCATTTTAATTAATGGGCACTTCATTTCAATATTTACTTTTGACTTAAAATAATTTAGGGTTTCAACTATGCTTAAATCTTGATTATATTAATATCAAGATCATCTCTCCTCAATTATGGTTCAAACAAGACACCCCTCTTATTTTCTTTCCTCTAAATGATATCAAGAATCAGTAGGAACATTATTGAGGTGGTATTTTGCATATCCAACCCTAGGTTTTGGGTAAATGACACATTACTCCAAAACTAGGTTTTAATGCACAAACATTGCTTAATAAGCTCTTTCTTGGTGCTCAGGCTTCCACAAGACATACCTCTACATCATTTTCATTCTTATTATGCTTCAACATTTTAGGAACATTTTATCATGTAACATTTGCAAGTTAACCCCTCAACTTGGGTAATTTGCACTTTTGTCCAAAACAAGCAAAACATTATTTCAACATTATTCAAAAAGGACTAAAATTGAAACTTAAGTTCCTCTTGAGCCTTAATTACTTTTCAAAAGATAAAGACAAGAATCTAAATAACTTACTCAAGAAAAACTTCCAGGGTTAAGGCATAACACATGTCAGGGATGTTACAAGTTATCCACCCCTTACAAGGATTTCGTCCCTAAAATCATCAAGAGAAAAGAGAAGGGTATTGTAATACCCCTGACCTGGGTTATGCCTTAACTCTAGATGTTTTTCTTGAGAAATTTAATTATATTCTTGCACTTATATTTCAAAAAGTGATTAATACTCAAGAGGAACTTACGTTTCAATTTTAGTCCTTTTTGAATAATGTTGAAACAATGTTTTACCTATTTTGGACTAAAGTGCAAATTACCCAAGTTGAGGGGATAACTTGCAAATGTTACATGATAAAATGTTACTGATGTTTTGAAGAATCATAAGAATGAAAATGATGTAGAGGAATGGCTTGTGGAAGCCTGAGTACCAAGAAAGAACTTGTTGATCAATGTTTGTGTATTAAAACCTAGTTTTGGTGTACTGTGCAATTTACCCAAAACCTAGGGTTCAATATGCAAAATATAACTTCAAGAGAGTCCCTAATGTTTCTTGGAATCATGTAGAGAAAAAAAATGAGAGGGGAATCTCATTAAGTCACTTTGGAGGATAGAGAATCTTGATATTGAAATAATCAAGATTTAAGCATAATTGGAACCCTAATTCGATTTAATGCAAAAATAAATATAATAATTGAAGTGCCCTTCAACAAAATATGAGATGGTTGATTTTATACAAGTATGGACTTCCTTGTTTCTTGCAACGACATCAAAATATCTAAAGTGAGTGGAGAGTCCACTCACATTAGTTAATGGAAAAGTAATATCCACTAACTTATGGATATTATTATTATATGATTAAGGTGCTAAATTGCTTTTCCTT
Organism: Alisma plantago-aquatica; assembly: GCA_963693085.1. Classification (NCBI taxonomy): domain Eukaryota; kingdom Viridiplantae; phylum Streptophyta; class Magnoliopsida; order Alismatales; family Alismataceae; genus Alisma; species Alisma plantago-aquatica. The sequence goes on along the minus strand of OY856410.1, from coordinate 923,187,727 downwards.
TAATTCATGGATAATGAAGAGGAATTCGAAGGTGGGGAATATGTATTTGCATGCAAGTAATTTAGGGGGATATGTGTCATCAATTTTGAGAATTAAATGATTTTTATAATCACTTTCTCTCTCATTGAATTTCTTTATAAAAACCCCATTTTCAACCCAAATGAAAGGCTTTTTCGACCCTTATTTCTTTCCTTTCTTTGGCCAAACTCAAGGGAGCTTAGGAGAAATAGGAGGACGTGACCCAACCTGTATTTGAGCTCCCTAATCATCTTTCACCATGATTTCATGGTAAAAATCGAAATTCAATGCTTGATTTCTTCTTTTCTCCATTCAACCTTCTACCTTGGCCATTCGTTTCATCAAAAGACTTGAGGACAAGCCTTGGGCAGTTGAAAAAGCTTCATACACCATTAGATCCGTGAAGTTGAAGCTTGGATTCAAGTTTGAAGGAGGTTTATATAACTTAAACCCTTAATGTTATTATTGATTCCATAACTTTCATCATATGTTGATGTCTTTTTCATATCTGAATTTCCAGTTGATAAGTTGATGAATTCACCACAATAATCACATAAAAGTTTGGAGGTTTGAAGCATGAAGATGATGATGTCATCCTAGCACACACCTCAAATAATATCATGGGCAAACAGTTTCACTTGAGACCAAACAATCTCAAGACCGATTGAAATCAAACGGTCTCAAGACTGTTTGGAGGAACCTATTGAGATAGTTGGATGATGATCCAAGGGTCCTAATTGATTTGGATCTTAAGGTTTCAATGGTTGAAGATCCTCCAATAGCAAACCCTAATCGAGTTGATTGTTGAAAACCTAATTGAGTTAGATTAATTTTATGATCAATTGGTCCAAACGGTCTCAAGACTGTTTGGAGGCCAAATGGTTTCAAAACCATTTGGGATCAAACGGTCTCAAGATCATTTGGAGGTCTGAAGTGGAGCCATGGTTGGTTGAATATCTAATGGCTACAATTGATGGGTTCAATTGATGGATGATCCAATGGTGCAAACCCTAACCCAATTTATTGATGAAAACCCTGGTTGGTCCAATCAGTTTTGAAGAAGTTTGAACCAAACAGTCTCAAGACCGTTTGAGTCCAAAGGGTCTTCAAACCGTTTGGAATAAAAGGGTTTCAATCAATTGAGTACCCAATTGGTTTCAATGACTAATCAAATGCAAGAATTGTTGTCCATTCGATTTCAGTGCTAAATTGCTCAAATGATTTCTAGGGTTGATTGCCCAAACAGTTTCCAAACCATTTGTAGGGAAAATGGTCTCAACCCTAGATGGCCAAATGGTTTCAAAACCGTTTGGAGGGTTGAGGGGTCAAACCGTTTGGAGATTTAAAGGTCAAAAACTAATTGAAGGTTTAAGATACCCAAACTCTTTTGGAGATTTTGGGTAAAGATACATAAATTGATTACATGAGTGATAATAACGATTATCAGAGATAAGTACAAGGATTGAATCCCTAAAGTACCTAAGTGATTAGTATCTTTAAAGTGGTTAACCCTAAAAGGTTTATGAAAATAACAACTCAATATACTATGTCAATCATAGATGTATGTACTTGCATGAAGGGTTGACCTGATCTAATCAAGTTTGATGTAATTGACATCCTATAAAGGTTGATGAGAGAGAAGAACTCATACATGACTGATAATCATGTAGTGATTAAGCCTCAACACTTTCAACATGAATTAAATATATGATTAGGGTATGATCCGTGATAAAGATATCACAAAACCCTAATTGAGAAGGTTGATTAGACCTAATCCTACTTTAGTGAAATGCTAAATGAAACCCTAATCTAGGGTGATGGTGAAACCCTAATTTAGGGTAAAGGTATGAGAAACCCTAATTCAGTGTGATATAATAAGAAACCCTAATATAGGGTAAAAGTATGTGGAACTCTAATACAAGGTGATATAATGTGAAACCCTAATACAGGGTAATGTAATGTGAAACCCTAATATAGGGTGATGTGATGTGAAATCCTAATACAGGGTGATGTGATATGATTCCCTAATATGGGGTAAAGTGATGAGAAGCCCCAATCTAGGGTAATGGTGTAACCCTCATCTAATGTGATGATATGAGCAACCCTAACTCAGGGTAATATAACGAGAAACCCTAATCTAGGGTGATTCCATGTGAAACCCTAATGCAGTAATATGATGTGAAACCCTAATCCATGGTAATGCTATGTAATGCTATATGAAACCCTTATATGAAACCTTAACCCTAATGAAGGGTGATGGTATGTGAAACACTTAAAGTGATTGATAATAGATAACCTTATATCAACAAAGCTTCAATCAAAGATGAGTCCATATCACTTGAAGGTGAATGGGTAATTCAAATATGTGACTTATGACCTATACACCATATGATAAAGGTGATAGGTTAGTGCATAAAGTAATAGGATGGGAAATACCCTAATACCAGATAAACTGATGAACCTACAAAAGTTAAATGTGATGAGGGAAGTGATACATCAATATATGATAGATATCACATTCATCACCACAAGGTTGATACACCTTAAGTATGCCTCAAATTCAATATGTCTGGATGAGTGACACATGTTTGTCTTATGTCAACTAATACATTGAGATGTAATGAACCATGAGAATGATTGTTGCCTAGCGAGAGGTGACAAGATGTTAAAGGTGCCCTAAGAGCCATGAGAATGATTGTTGCCTAGTGAGAGGTGACAAGATGTGGTAAATAGTGATGAGATGCACATCATTGGTAATAATCCAATACCTGGAATATTTGCACAGGATTGGTAATAATCCAATACCTGGAATAATTGCACAGGGTTGGTAATAATCCAATACATGGAATCATTGCACATGATTAGTAATAATCCAATACCTAGAATAATTACACAGTATTGGTAATAATCCAATACCTGGAATAATTGCACAAGATTGGTAATAATCCAATACCTGGAATAATTGCACAAGATTGGTAATAATCCAATACCTAGAATAATTGCACATGATTGGTAATAATCCAATACCTAGAATAATTGCACATGATTGGTAATAATCCAATACCTAGAATAATTGCATAGGATTGGTAATAATCCAATACTTGGAACAATTGCACAGGATTGGTAATAATCCAATAGCTGGAATAATTGCACAGGATTGCTAATAACCCAATGCCTGGAATGTTTGCACAGGATTGGCATAGTCTAATTCCTGGAATGTTTGCACAAGATTGGCATAGTCCAATGCCTGGAATGTTGGCATAGTCCAATACCTAGAATGTTTGCACAGGATTGGCATAGTTCAATGCCTGGAATGTTGGCATAGTCAAATGCCTGGAATGTTTGCACAGGATTGGCATAGTCCAATGCCTGGACATAATACGATGATAAATACTCATATGACTGGTATAATTTATTACCTGGTTAGCAGATTGGCTGAGGCCAATAGATAGAAATGAGAATGAATCATGGATGACATACTATGATAATGAGTATCACCGGAGAAGCTTGAGATATTGATATAGATGATTTAATGCTCTATTATAGATCGTGCAATGCTTTAAAAGATGAGAATGTTCTAAACTTCTTATCCTCTACTCAATTTAATATTATATATCTGTGATAATTATATTCTGGCGGAGAGTTATATCTCTCACTGGGACAATTACAATTGTCTCACCCCCGTGGGATCCAACATTTTTAGGTGGACGTGCACGAAGGAGATTGATAACATATTGCAGAGAAAGAATATCAGCAGCAACAGGGACATCATTGACAGATCAGATTGAGTGTACTGTTTGTCGTCTCTTGTAAATAGAGTCCTATGTGTCGTCTTTGTACTCTCAGGTCCTTGGAGTTAGTAGATAGTGCTTTTGTTATCGATCTGATATTTTGTCTTGATGCCTAGAGGTTTTATGTTGCCTATGTATAGGTTTAACAAGTAGTTGTTGTATGTAATCCTTGAGAAGAGATGGTACATGATATGTACTTTATGAACCAGGATGTAATTGAATTACTTTTGTTCCTTTTTGAAAGATTTTTCTTGATAATGGTTCTCTTTGCAAATGGTTTTAATCTTTTAGTGATTTTTAGTAATCCACTGCTAATGATTACTTCCGCTTAGTAAATATCATTTGATCGGTCGGTTCGTCTTAATTTAGTGGTATCAGAGCTTAAGGTTCACTGAGTCTACAGAGACATAGGACTAAGGTGTTGAGTCTGTTCTAATGTCATCCAATATATCTTATAGTGTCTCTTGCCTATGTAGAAGGAGGAATATAACTTAAAGATGTCTGGAGAACCCAAGGAGTATGTTGCTAAACGTAATGTTGCTGCACCAGTAGGAGGTGTAAGGGATCTGGAAAGAGAGGAATCAGTGCCTAAGAATCCCCATGTTGATGAAGTCATGATAGGAAATCCAGACTTTCCTACTCTTTTTCGACAATTCATGACCACCGTAATGCATATAGTAGATAGGATGCAAGCACCAACACCTAGGGCACCAACTCCTAATGAGGGATATGGGTCTGGTAAGACTTTGGAGCGGCTACGCCATGTAGGAGCCATAGAAAATGCCAGGACATCTGACCCAACAAATGCTGATCTATGGCTCACTGAGTTAGAAAAGGATTAAGATCCTTAGTATTCCAGAAGCTGACAAAGTCAAACATGTTGTATACCTTTTGAAGGGTAGTGTTGGCCATTGGTGGTCCATAGAAGAAATAAAAAAGAATGATGAAGAGGTTAGTTGGGAGGAATTTTGTCGAGAATTCGTCAACAAGTATTTTCCAAGAACATATTTAGACGAAAAGATCTCACAATTTGAGAAGGTTCAGTAGGGAACCATGACGATAAGTGAATATGAGGCTAGGTTTATGGAACTTTTACAGTTTTGTCCTCATACGACTGCTACTGAATAGGAGAAGATTCGATGTTTTGAGAAAGCACTGAATGCTGATGTATTTATCTCAGCATCTGCATTAGAAATTAGAGAGAGATTTGTCACATTCATGGAATCTGTCCAGAGGATAGAGAGGTCTGTGATAAATAAACATGAAGCAAACCTCAAAAGAAAGTCTACATAGTCATAAGAATTGTTGACTAGTGGTACTAAACAACCAAAACCTTCACCAGTTCAACCACAATATAGTACACCAATGCAGAGGTCATCAAGTGAGGGTCGAGCTTGCCATAAATGTGGACATATAGGACACTTTAGGCAACAGTGTCCCAGAAGAAATAATGAGGTGACCCAACAGTCAAGGCATAATATGCCCATAAGGACCTCAGTCCAGTGCAGCAGAAGGTTGAGGACGAAGAAAAGTGTCACAATTTGGTCCATCTACTTCTGGTAGTAGAGGACAAAGGCAATAATTAATTATAACTGACTCCATGTATTGGGTGAGATGAGACACTAGACAACTTGCAAGAGGTAACCATGTCTAGATAGAACTTTTTATTCTGAATTACCTTTCCTTTTCTACTTTCTGCCTAATAATTATAAGAAAGGTAGTTGTTGTTTGGTTCCTCTAATTAATCCTTTGAGAACATGAGGGAGAAATAAGAAGAATGAAAACTTATGTTCAGACTAATATCCTCTTATATGTTTTGAAATTTCTCTTTTCATGTCGAAAGGGAAAAGATGTAAAAGGAACACCCAGAGAAAATCTGAGATACTAAGTAGTGAAAACTTAAAGAGATAAAACATAATATAAAAATAAATAAATACTACCTAATTTCAATTCTTGAATACCCTGGCCAGGTATTCACCTATTGAAGGCAAGGTAAGTATGGAACTCTTAGATTGTTATCTTTCTAATTAATTTGATCAAGTACTCATTTGAGACAATCTAAAGAGACTAATGAGGAAGCGATGTGGCATGGATATTTATTGATATATAAATGAATCTGAGTTAATCATAGATCAACTTATAAACAAATGAAGACGTTTAGTATAATGTAAACATTGGTGTAAGGACCTAAAGGTAACAGATACCTGATGACAGGTAACCATATTCAGAGATGAACTGAGGGTTCGAATACCCAAATCTAGTAATTGTGATGATAATAATAATAAGACATGGTGACATGTAATCATCCTTATAATTCTTATGCAGATGGTAAGGAACCTAGGATGAGACAAGAATGATTGACTCATGAACAAGTTGAATGTTCATGTAATTGATAATTTCTTCTTTTTGATTAACAACCCTAACTGATGATGGGGAGATAAGAAGGATATATTTCTTTTTGATTCCTTCTTTTAGAGACATGGCAATCAAGTAAGTATTATGACACTTGATGTGCATGGATTAGAAATAATTCATTGATGGATACTTAGAGAAGTATTAGTCTACTTTGTACTTTGATTCTAATATGAAGATATATGGAACAAGCAACGTCCTAAAATTAAAGAAATACCCTTGTATATGTGTGTTTTTGGTAATAACAATAGTGAAATGGATATGATGAAGATTGGACGTGTTCTCAACACATATGATGAGTACCAAAGTAAGGATTCTGGTATCTGAGGAATATCAGATGATGTGGGAAATAAAAACATAACTTCTAATTAGATGAATTATGTTGGTTACTTTGATTGACTAACTGTGAAATCAGTCTAGTCACATAAAATTTGTATGGAAATTATATGTTAGGGGTTTATGCTATGCATAAACATAACATTGATAGAAAAATAATAATTGAAGGGATAATTGTAGAATCATTTGAAAAATGAATAACACTTCTTCGATATAGAAGGTATTACTTAACACAATATACATATCGTAAGTCAATGATGAAAAGGAAATTGAATATATGTTTTGTATGATTGATTCAAATGATAAATTTGAATGGAAGAATATGGTACTGGACAAAGCTTTATGTAATCTCCATGACATTGTGATATTATCTAGAGATTTGTTGACATGAGTAACAACTACTTCCTTTATCTGGGATTTCGGGGACAAAATTCTTGTTAGGGGTTTATAATTGTAATACCCCTGACCTGGGTTATGCCTTGACCCTAGATTTTTTGCATAAGAAAGTTAATTATATGATTTCTCTTATCTTTTGAAAAGTAATTAAGACTCAAGTGGAATTTATGTTTCAATTTTGGTCCTTTTTGAATAATGTTGAAATAATGTTTTACTTGTTTTGGTCTAAAGTGCAAATTACCCAAGTTGAGGGGCTAACTTGCAAATGTTAAATGATAAAATGTTCCTCAACTGTTGAAGAATCATAAGAATGAAAATGATGTAGAGGAATGGCTTGTGGAAGCCTGAGTACCAAGAAAGAACTTGTTGAGCAATGTTTGTGCATTAAAAACTAGTTTTGGTGTAATGTGCAATTTACCCAAAACTTAGGGTTCAATATGCAAAATATCACTTCAAGAGAGTTCCTAATGTTTCTTGGCATCATGTAGAGCAAATAAAATGAGAGGGGTGTATCATTTGAGTCACTTTGGAGGAGAGAGAATCTTGATATTAAAATAGTCAAGATTTAAGCATAATTGGAACCCTAATTCGATTTAATGCAAAAATAAATATAATAATCGAAGTGCCCTTCAGCCAAATATGAGATGGTTGATTTTATACAAGAATGGACGTCCTTGTGTCTTACAAAGGAATCAAAATATCTAAAGTGAGTGGAGATTCCACTCACATTAGTTAAAGGCAAAGTAATATCCACTAACTTATGGATATTATTATTATATGATTAAGGTGCTTAATTGCTTTTCCTTTAATTCATGGATAATGAAGAGGAATTTGAAGGTGGGGAAGATGTATTTGCATGCAAGGAATGGAGGGGGAGATGTGGCATTAATTTTGGGAATTAAAAGATTTTTATAAACATTTTCTCTCTCATTGAATTTCTTTATAAAAACCCCATTTTCAACCCAAATGAAAGGCTTTTTCGACCCTTCTTTCTTTCCTTGCTTTGGCAAAACACAAGGGAGCTTAGGAGCAATAGGAGGACATGCACCAACCTGTAGGTGAGCTCCCTAATCATCTTTCACCTTGATTTCATGGTAAAAATCGAAATTCAATGCTTGATTTCTTCTTTTCTCCATTCAACCTTCAACCTTGGCCATTCTTTTCATCAAAAGACTTGAGGACGAGCCTTGTGCAGTTGAAAAAGCTTCATACACCATTAGATATGTGAAGTTGAAGCTTGGATTCAAGTTTTAAGGTGGGTTATATAACTTAAACCTTAATGTTATTATTGATTCCATAACTTTCATCATATGTTGATGTCTCTTTCATAACCGAATTTCCATTTGATAAGTTGATGAATTCACCAAAATAATCACAGAAAATTTTGGAGGTTTGAAGTGTGAAGATGATGATGTCATCTTATCAGACACCTCAAATAATATCATGGGAAAACGGTTTCACTTGAGACCAAACGGTCTCAAGACCAATTGAAATCAAACGGTCTCAAGACCATTTGGGATCAAATGGTCTCATGACCGTTTGGGTCCAAATGGTCTCAAGACCATTTGGAGGAACCTGTTGAGATAGTTGTATGATGATCCAAGGGTCCTAATTGATTTGGATCTTAAGGTTTCAATGGTTGAAGATCCTCCAATAGAAAACCCTAACTGGGTTGATTGTTGAAAACCTAATTGAGTTAGATTAATTTTATGACCAATTGGTCCAAACGGTCTCAAGACCATTTAGAGGCCAAACGGTTTCAAAACCGTTTGGGATCAAATGGTCACAAGACCGTTTGGAGGTATGAAGTGGAGCCATTGTTGGTTGAAGATCTAATGGCTACAATTGATGGTTCAATTGATGGATGATCCAATGGTGCAAACCCTAACCCGATTTGTTGATGAAAACCCTAGTTGGTCCAATCGGTTTTGTAGAAGTTTGGACCAAATGGTCTCAAGACCGTTTGAGTCCAAATGGTCTTCAAACCGTTTGGAATCAAATGGTTTCAATCAATTGAGTACCCAATCAGTTTCAATGACCAATCAAATGCAAGAATTATTGTCCATTCTGTTTCAGTGCTAAATTGCTCAAACAGTTTCTAGGGTTGAGTGCCCAAATGGTTTAAAACTGTTTGGAGGGAAAATGGTCTCAACCCTAGATGCCCAAATGGTTTCAAAATTGTTTGGAGGGTTGAGGGGTCAAACCGTTTGGATATTTAAAGGTTAAAAACTGATTGAAGGTTCAAGATACCCAAAATCTTTTGGAGATTTAGGGTAAAGGTAGATCAATTGATTACATGAGTGATAATGATGATTATCAGAGATAAGTACAAGGATTAAATCCCAAAAGTACTTAAGTGATTAGTATCTTTAAAGTAGTTAACCCTAAAAGGTTTATGAAAATAACAACTCAATATACTATGTCAATCATTGATGTATGTACTTGCATGAAGGATTGACCTAATCTAATCAAGTTTGATGTAATTAACATCCTAGAAAGGATGATGAGAGAGAAGAAATTATACATGAGTGATAATCATGTAGTGATTAAGCCTCGACACTTTCAACATGAATTAAATATATGATTAGGGTATGATCCTTGATAAAGAGATCATGAAACCCTAATTGAGAAGGTTGATGAGCCCTAACCCTAATTTAGGGCAATGCTAGATGAAACCCTAATCTAGGGTGATGGTGTAACCCTAAATTAGGGTAAAGGTATGAGAAACCCTAATTCAGTGTGATATAATAAGAAACCCAAATATAGGGTAAAAGTATATGGAACCCTTATACAGGGTGATATAATGTGAAACCCTAATACAGGGTAATGTAATGTGAAACCCTAATATAGGGTGATGAGATGTGAAATCCTAATATAGGGTGATGTGATATGATTCCCTGATCTGGGGTAATGTGATGAGAAACCCTAATCTAGGGTAATGGTGTAACCCTAGTCTAATGTGATGATATGAGGAACCCTAACTCAGGGTAATATAATGAGAAACCCTAATCTTGGGTGATGCCATGAGAAACCCTAATGCAGTAACATGATGTGAAACCCTAATCTAGGGTAATTCTATGTAATGCTATATGAAACCCTTATATGAAACCCTAAACCTAATGAAGGGTGATGGTATGTGAAACACTTAAAGTGATTGGTATTAGATAACCTTAAATCAGCAAAGCTTCAATCAAAGATGAGTCCATATGACTTGAAGGTAAATGGGTAATTCAAATATGTGACTTATGACCTATACACCATATGATAAAGGTGATAAGTTAGTGCATAAAGTATTAGGATGGGAAATACCCTAATACAAGATAAGTTGATGAACCTAAAAAAGTTAAATGTGATGAGGGAAGTGATACATCAATATATGATAGATATCACATTCATCACTTCAAGGTTGATACACCTTAAGTATGCCTCAAATTTAATATGTCTGGATGAGTGACACATGCGTGTGTTATGTCAAATAATACATTGAGATGTAATGAACCATGAGAATGGTTGTTTCCTAGTGAGAGGTGACAAGATGTTAAAGGCGCCCTAAGAGCCATGAGAATGATTGTTGCCTAGTGAGAGGTGACAAGATGTGGTAAACAATATTGATGAGATGCACAGGATTGGTAATAATCCAATACCTGGAATAATTGGACAAGATTGGAAATAATCCAATACCTAGAATAATTACATAGGATTGGTAATAATCCAATACCTGGAATAATTGCACAAGATTGGTAATAATCCAATACCTGGAATAATTGCATAGGATTAGTAATAATCCAATACTTGGAATAATTGCACAGGATTGGTAATAATCCAATACCTGGAATAAATTCACAAGATTGGTAATAATGCAATACCTGGAATAATTGCACAGGATTGGTAATAATCTAATACCTGGAATAATTGCATAGGATTGGTAATAATCCAATACCTGGAATAATTGCACATGATTGGCATAGTCCAATGCCTGGAATGTTTGCACAGGATTGGCATAGTCCAATGCCTGGAATGTTGGCATAGTCCAATGCCTGGAATGTTTACACAGGATTGGCATAGTCCAATGCCTAGAATGTTTGCACAGGATTGGCATAGTCCAATGCCTGGAATGTTTGCACAAGATTGGTGTAGTTCAATGCTTGGACAAAATATGATGATGAATACTCATATGACTGGTATAATTTAATACCTAGTTAGTAGATTGGCTGAGGCCAACAGATAGAAATGAGAATGAATCATGGATGATATACTATGATAATGACTATCACCAAGGAAGCTTGAGATATTGATATAGCATGATGGGTAAATGTCATACATGTTCTTCATATTCCTTGAAAAAGTGATTAGAGGATTTACTGCTCTATTATAGATAGTGCAATGCTTTAAAAGATGAGAATGTTATAAGCTGCTTATCCTCTACTCAATTTAATTTTATATATCTGTGATAATAATATTCTGGCGGAGAGTTATATCTCTCGCCGGGACAATTACAATTGTCTCACCCCCGCGGGATCCAACATTTTTAGGTGGACGTGCACAAAGGAGATTGAGAACATATTGTAGAGAAAGAATATCAGCAGCAATAGGGACAATAGTGACAGCTCAGGTTGAGTGTACTGTCTGTCATGTCTTATAAATGGAGTCCTATGTGTCGTCTCTGTACTCTCAGGTCCTTGGAGTTAGTAGATAGTGTTTTAGTTATCGATCTGATATTTTGGCTTGATGCCTCGAGGTTTTATGTTGCCTATGTATAGGTTTAACAAGGCATATATTGTATGTAATCCTCGAGAAGAGATGATGCATGATATGTACTTTATGAACCAAGATGTAATTGAATTACTTTGGTTCCTTTTTTAAAGAGTTTTCTTGAGAATGGTTCTCTTTGCAAATGGTTTTAAATTTTTAGTGATTTTCAGTAATCTGCTGCTAATGATTACTTCCGCTTAGTTAATATCATTTTATCGGTCGGTTCGTCTCAGGTATTTCCTCCTCATTTCTTCCTCCAGATCCCACATAGCCTCTTCAACACCACGATGATGCCAGAGAACTTTCACAAGAACTATGTCTTTCTTTTTCAACTTTTTGATTCTTTTGTCAAGAATCAACATTGGTCCTTCTACATAAGATATATCTTCATTTAATTCTACTTCCATAGGTTGCAAAACTAACTCAGTGTCAGGATGACACTTTCTCAGTATGGAGATATGGAACACTGGATGCGATCTATGAAGTTCATGTGACAACTCCAACTTATAGGCTACCTTTCTGATCCTTTTAGTGATTGGATAAGGCCCCATAAATCTAGGAGCTAACTTGTCCTTCTTCCCAAATCTAAGAACACCTTTCCAAGGTGAGACTTTGAGATATACTTTGTCTCCAACTTGGAATTCTAAAGGTCTACGATGCTTATCAGCGTACGACTTCTGTCTATCCTGGGCAGATTTCAACTGTTGTTGTATTACTTTAATCTTTTCAGTTGTCTGTTGCACTAACTCAGGACCCAAAAGTTGGTATTCTCCTGTTTCATACCAGCACAAAGAAGATCTACAACGTCTACCATATAATGCTTCATATGGTTCCATGTCAATATTGTGCTGATAACTATTGTTGTAAGCGAATTCTATTAAGCTCAAGTGTAGATCCCAATTTCCTACGAACTGAAGGACACATGCCCTAAGCAAATCCTCTAAAGTTTTTATAGTCCTTTCAGATTGTCCATCTGTCTATGGGTGAAATGTGGTACTAAATCTTAACTACGTACCCAAACCTTTATGTATTCATTCCTAAAAATGACTCGTGAACTGGGTACCTATATCAGAAACAATTGTAGCTGGAACCCCATGTAACTGCACTATCTCATCTATATAGATCTGTGCAAGCTTCTCAGCAGAATAGGTTGTTTTGATGGGAAGAAAATGTGTTGTCTTAGTCAACCTATCAACTATCACCCATATGGAATCATGACCTTTGGTTGTTCTAGGCAAACAAACCACAAAGTCCATGGTCACATGATCCCATTTCCACTACGGTATGGGAAAAGGTTGCATTGTTCCTATGGGCTTTTGATGTTCAGCTTTAACCTATTGACACACCGGACACCGCATAACAAACTCAGCTACATCCTTCTTCAATCCTGGCCACCAATACATATCCTTCAAGTTATGATACATTTTGGTGCTCCCTAGATGCATCACATACATCGAAGAATGAGCTTCCTCCAAAAATAACTTCCTTAAGTCATTGGCATCAGGTTCTACCATCCTACCATGGTAACAGACTACTTGATCTTCTAACTCATGAAAACCATCTCGTTTCTCACTACCATACTCTAACTTGATCTGCTGAACCAAAGTATCAGCTTGCTATGCTTCTTTAATCTATTGTCTCAGAGTAGCTTTCACTTGCATCTCAGCTAACAACCCGGCTAACAAAGACACCTTAAGTTGTACATTGTTTTGCCTCAAAGAGATAAGCATGTCTCTTTTAAAGCACACTAAGGCTTGTGATGATGATTTCCTACTTAGTGCATCAGCCACTACATTAGCCTTCCCTGGATGATAATCAATGGTACAATCGTAGTCCTTGATTAACTCCATCCAGCGGTGTTGTCTCATGTTCAACTCATGTTGAGAGAAGATATATTTTAAATTCTTATGGTCTTTGAAAATTTGGAATGTTTCTCCATAGAGATAATGTCTCCAGATCTTCAAGGCATGGACCACAACAGCTAGCTCTAGATCATGTGTCAGATAATTCTCCTCATGTTTCTTAAACTATCGAGAGGCAAAAGAAATCACTTGATTATCTTGCATCAACACACATCCTAGGACATTTTTAGAAGCATCACAAAAAACTATGTACCCCTTCCCTTGCTAACGTAACACCAGCACAGGTGCACTCGCTAACCTTTCTTTCAACAACTGGAAAGAATGTTGACACTTATCATTCTAGACAAAAGGAACCTCCTTCCTGGTCAACTTGGTTAGGGGTAAAGCTATAGAACAGAAGTTCTTAATGAACCTCCTATAGTAGCCTACAAATGCCAGAAAACTGCATATTTCTATTGGTGTCTTTGGCTGTTCCCATTGTAGGACAGATTCTACCTTCTTAGGATCAACACAGATACTTGAGGCAGATATTACGTGTCCTAGAAAAGACAATTCTGATAACCAGAACTCACACTTGCTAACCTTAGCATACAACTTATGATCTCTTAGAAAAGTCAAAGCTTGACGGAGGTGCTTCTCATGCTATTGAGCATCTCTACTATATATCAAGATGTCATCTATGAAGACTACTATGAACTGATCAAGAAAAGGCTGGAAGATTCTATTCATGAGTTCTATGAATGCAGTTGGTGCATTAGTTAGTCCAAATGACATAAATATGAACTCATAGTGACCATACCTTGTCCTAAAGGCAGACTTTAGTATGTCACTCTCCTTTATACGCAACTGATGATATCCCGACCTCAGATCTATCTTAGAGAAGATAGTTGCACCACGTAATTGATCAAATAGGTCATCTATCCTTGGCAGAGGATACTTGTTCTTTATGGTTACTTTATTTAACTACCTATAGTCGATGCATAATCACATTGACCCGTCCTTCTTTTTAACAAAGAGGACCAGAGCACCCCAGGATGAAGTACTCAGTCGAATAAAACCTTTCTCAAGCAACTCATGTAGTTGTTTCTTGAGCTCTGCCATTTCAGCAGGTGCCATTCTATATGGTGTTTGAGCAATTGGCTGTGTACCTGGGATTAGATTAATCTCAAAATAAATCTCGCTGGGCGGTGGAACACTTGGAATTTCTTTAGGAAATACATCCTAAAATTCCCTAACAACTGGAACTTCAAAAAGACTACAACATTCTATTCTGGTATCTACCACATGTGCCAAGAATGCAAAGCATCCTTGTCTCATCATCTTTTCAGCTACCATAGCTGACACTAAACTGGTTGGGAGAATCTTTCTGTCTCCCTGAAAGATCCATGTGTCACCATTATCTGTGAACACAACCTACTTGGATCTACAATCCAAGACAACCTTATACCTTTCTAGGGTGTCCATCCCAAGGATTATGTCGAACCCATGCATCTCAAGTGGTATAAGATCCACCTAAATACGATGATAAAAAAAGGAAAGAATGTAGGGAGAACATACCTCCCGCAATATTGCAGATCCAACTAATAAAGTTTCTAACAACAAGTCATCTACTATACGACTGACAGTCATATTGCAGTCATGAATCACTTCTCGAGTGATAAAAGAATGTGTAGCACCTGAATCAATCAAAACAGATACATAGAAAGATGAAGACATATCAGAATGAAATAGTTCCATTTGACCTGTCACGACTCGCAGGTTAACCACTGCCTCCGGCTGATTCATTGCATAGAATCTTGCCGTTGCTAGTTGTCGACTACGCACTCTGTTGTTGGATGCAGATGAACCAGCTTGGGACGCCTGTCCACGTCCTCATGTGCCACTACCAAACTACTGCTTCTAAGAGCCTTGTTGACTCTGCCTCTGTGGTTGAGTCACATTCCTGACCTTCTCAAGACAATCCTTCACCACATGTCCCACTTTTCGATATCTATAATAGGTTATGTTCCCCCACTGTGGCCTGGGTGGTCCTGTTACTAACACTGATGTTGAGCTATGAGCTCCCTCCTATGGTAAACTACAACCTCTACCCTTACTTGACGTCCACTGCATCTGGATATTGAACCTCAGTGGTGCTGTTGGTGCAGAAAATCTTAATTTCTTAAATCCCTCGGACCTTTGTCCTTAAAACTGAGTATGTTCTTTCTTTCTTTTGGTTTGACGTTTATCAATCACAGACCTTTCTACCTGCCTTACGGACTCCACAAATGTGGCAAACCTCTTCCTATTTTCTAAAGAAGATGCAGGTTTGGTCAAATTAGCGTTCAACCCCTTTTCAAAATGTTGAATCCTTTCCTCATCTGTAGCAGCCATATGCGGACAGAATCATGGAAGCTCCATAAAATTAGCTTCATACTCACTAATGTTCATAGTTCCTTGCCTTATCTGCTCAAACTGAGTGATTTTATCGTCCAGAAAAGTCTTAGGAAAGTATCTCCAAACAAATTCACGTCAAAATTCCTCCCATATGACTTCAACACCTGGCCTTTTGCCTTCTTCAGTAGTCCACCAATGGCCAAAACTCCCTTTCAATAGATACACCACATGTCTAACCTTCTTAGTTTCGAGAATATTAAGGATTCTAAAAGCCTTCTCCAGCTCAGTCAGCCATAAATCTGCGTCTACTAGGTCAGCTGTTCCAACATATTCAATGGCTCCTACCCATCGAAGCCTTTCAAAAGTCTTGCCAGCTCCATGTCTCTCATCAGGAACTGGTGCTCTTGGTGCAGGTGGTGACATCCTATCCACCATATGTGTCATAGTCGCCATGAACTGCCCAAACAGAGCATGGAAAGTTGGATACTCTAATGCAGCTTGGTCAAAGTGAGGAATCTCAGGTACTGGCTCCTCCCTAGCTTGGTCCCTTGCACCTCTTCCTGGTGCAGCAACACTGCTCTCCGCAGTGTGTTCTTTGTGTGATCTAGACATCTTCAAGTTCTTCTTCTCCTCCTATATGAGCATAAATCACTATCTGATTACTGAAAGACACTAGAAAAGACTCAACAAGATTAATCATATGTCTCTGTAGACTCAACGAACCTAGAGATTTGATACCAACTTAAATGTGGAGAACAAACGACATTAACTAAGCGGAAGCAATCATTAGCAGTGGATTATTGAAGATCACTAAAAATTAAAACCATTTACAAAAATATCCATACACAGGAAAACCCTTTCAAAAAGAACCTAGGTAATTCAATTACATTCTGGTTCACAAGTACATCTTTTTTACCATCTCATATCATAGATTACATGCATCAGTTTCCCTGTCAAAACTATACATAGGCAACTTAAGACCATCGAGGCATCCAGCCAAAATCTCAGATCGATACTTTAAAAGTACTAACTATTAACTCCGAGGACCAGAGAGTACAAAGATGACACATAGGACTCTATACATATATACAAGACCTGACAGCCAGTGTCTCCACCTGAGAATTCATTGTTGTCCCTGTTGTTGCTTTCCTTCCCCTGTTGTGTGGCCTCTACCTCCTCATCCTCATCCACCTAAAAATGTGGATCCCATAGGGGTGAGACAATTGTAAATTGCCTTAGAGAGAGATATAACTCTCTGCCAAGAATATTATCATTGCAGAATAAATAATTGTATAAAACTGAGAAGAGGATTCTTTATTATTAACAACATGGTAAAACACAGTTTATCAGAACAGAGCAATGCCATCTTCTAAAGTATTGCAACTATAAATAAGCCAGTAAATCTTCTATTATATAAGGAATATGAAGAACATGTATAATATATATCCATTTTTAGGATACATTAAACAATGTATCATCAACCAATGATTTTCATATTTCATCCTTATACAAAATATGCTACACGGCTAATTACATTTTACATTCATAATTATGCCCTGAGGAGATGAGGTATATCAATCATACTCGAACCGACCACTGCGAAGTCAAAATCGGTACCATACAAGGTCAATGGGAGAGTCGGTTGCCATGACCTCCCACAACTCGATCAGTACGAGACCACATGCAGGACATCTTGTGTCACTGCTAAATAGCTTTCCAGGATATACTAGTAACTTTGCTATAGAGTTACAGTGGCAGCTGCACTCTCATCGGCATCGAGAGATTTAATGTTTATCTCACATCGATCCGGTAATAATCATCATCGGAAGATTAGTGATACATACATCCCAACATACATAATGAATGATTTGAGAGATTTAATGTTTATCTCACATCATTTCCCCATTAGGGTGTAAGGTTGTTTTCACCCATCACCCCCACATATTCAAAAATATGCGATATCCAGGAGACCCCATAGGAAAACCTGTTTCACCATCACCAACTACTGACGATGATGGATCTATGGTCAGGGCTCTACATGATAAGATTTCTCTTGATTAATTAAGTGCATTACCATATTCTTTTAGCATCAGAAAGTTTCCAAACATAAATTATTATGACAAATTCTACAAGAAAAAGTGTAATACATCTATCAAGTACTATTCCAAACCTTTTTAGAACATTGGGATCTCAATCCCTTATCTTAATGTTGGGAAATCTCTTCCCTCAATAATGTCATCATCATGTTTACTGAATCTGGGTATTCTCACCCTTAGTTCATCACTGAACATTGTCACCACTTATCAGGTAACTATTACCTTCAGGTCATCTGAACAAAGTATTCATGATGCTTGTTACACAAGCATCTCATATGGCTCATAAATCCCATAAAACATATTGTCACCCCTCACTAGGAAACAATTAACATAATGGCTCACAAAGCCCATTAGACATCTTTATTACATAAACATCATAGTTCATACCTAGCTATGTTTATCATCTCAAGATACCTGCATGGTTAGTACATATGATAACAGCCATATTAAGTACATATGAACACCATGCAATACAAGGGTAGCACCATTATTCCAAATTAGGGTTAGGGTTTACTATTCACATCAAATTAGGGTTACTCATATCTCATTACCCAAATTAGGGTTAGGGTTTACTATTCACATCAAATTAGGGTTTTTCCTATCCCATACCCAAATTAGGGTTAGGGTTTATTATTCACATCAAATTAGGGTTTCTAATATCTCATTACCCAAATTAGGGTTAGGGTTTACTATTCACATCAAATTAGGGTTACTCATGTCTCATTACCCAAATTAGGGTTAGAGTTTACTATTCACATCAAATTAGGGTTTTTCCTATCCCATTACCCAAATTAGGGTTAGGGTTTATTATTCACATCAAATTAGAGTTTCTCATATCTCATTACCCAAATTAGGGTTAGGGTTTACTATTCACATCAAATTTGGGTTTCTCATATCCCATTACCCAAATTAGGGTTAGGGTTTACTATTCACATCAAATTAGAGTTTCTCATATCCCATTACCCAAATTAGGGTTAGGGTTTACTATTCACATCAAATTAGGGTTTCTCATATCCCATTACCCAAATTAGGGTTAGGGTTCACTATTCACATCAAATTAGGGTTTCTCATATCCCATTACCCAAATTAGGGTTAGGGTATCCCAACTTCTTCCAATTAGGGTTTCTCCATCAATTAGGGTTTCATGATCCTATTATCAAAGATCAAACCTCAATTCATACCCTACACTTGTTTAAGGTATCAAAGTTGCACATTGCATTCTATACTTAAGTATGAGTTTCTCTCTCTCATCCTCTCTAGGATATTGGTTAATTAACTAAACCTTTCCACATGACACATATACCTATGATTATCATGGTGTATTGACTTTCTCACATTCATGGGCATCAAATGACAATAATTCTAAGTGTTCTCATTCACCTCAGTACCTTAGAGGTACTTCCATTATAATCAACCTTGAGTTACTTTAATAGTACTCATTGGTTTCTGAGATTATTTAATCCTTCATCAATTTTGGACTAATAAACCTTCAAACAGTTTTGGGGTTCAGACCTTCAAATGGTCTTGCTCATTAGACCTTGAAACGATTTGACATTTGACCTTTAAATGGTTTTCAAATCGTTTCGACATTAAATATTCTTGATCATAGGTCACCAAATGGTTTTGAAACCGTTTAGACCTCGAAACGGTCAACCCATCCAAACGGTCAACACCTCCCAATGGTTTTGAATCAACATCTTCAAACGGTCAACTCTCTCAAATGGTCAACTCTTCCAAACAGTTAACTCTTCCAAATGGTCAACTCTTCAAAATGGTTTGAAACCGTTTCATCTTAAACGGTCTTGATGAAACTGTTTAGCCTATTTATCATTGAAATGATTTGAACTAATTAGGGTTCTAAAATCAATCGCTTTAGAGATTGAAACTATTGGACCCTCCAACATTGACACCCTTGGAATTAGATCAAATTGGAATCATTGGATCTCCATCCAATCATGACACTACCTGACCTCAAACGGTCTTGAGGTCATTTGACCTCAAACATTCTTGAGATCGTTTGACCTCAAACGGTCTTGAGACCATTTGGTGTCAAACGGTCTTGAGACCGTTTGACCACAAATGATCTTGAGATCATTTGGTCAACTTTTATTGAAACCATTTGCTCAAGGTTAACCAATGATGATTGGTTATGATGAGGTCATCATCTTCAACCTTCGATCCTTTGTTCATAACACTACTGATTTTGTAGAATTAATATTTAAAATAAGAATTAATAAAAAAAGAAGTATTCAATCATAAAGTGAAATATTGCATCAAATGATAATAAAAATGGGTTCAAGTTATATAACCCGCCTTCAAAGAAGCTTCAAAACTCCAAGATCCACGTATTTAATGGTGAAAGTAGTTCCTCCAACTATCCAAAACTCATCCTCAACTTTTTGGATACAAAAGGATGGGCAAGATTGAGAATCAGATGGAGGAGAGAAGAAAAGCAATATTGAAATTCGATTTCAACCATGAAATCATGGTGAAAGAAGACCATGGAGCTTACCTACAGGTTGGGGGTCGTCCTCCTCCTGCTCCTAAGCTCCCTTGGTCGTTGGTCTATGAAAGGGTGAAAGGAATTTTCAAAATAGCCTTTCTTTGCAAGTGAAAATTGAATTATATCCTTGTATTTTTAGGAGAGAGAAAGTAGGGAATAAATCACCCACTTCATGCCACTTGCCCCCCTACATGGCTTGCTCACGAAGACATCTCTTTTTCCTATGAAATCCTCTCATTTACCATGGATTAAAAGCAATCCATTTAAGCACCTTAATATATATAATAATAATATCCATTTTTAGTGGATATTACTTTTCTATATAAAATGCAATAGATATTTTTCACCTTCTTAAAGCAATTTTGGCGCCCCTTTTGTATTTTGGGCAGCCATCCATTATAGGATATTACTCATAGAATTTTAATTAATGGGCACTTCATTTCAATATTTAATTTTGCCATAAAATAATTTAGGGTTTCAACTATGCTTAAATCTTGATTATTTTAATATCAAGATCATCTCTCCTCAATTATGGTTCAAACAAGACGCCCCTCTTATTTTATTTTCTATAAATGATATCAATAATCAGTAGGAATATTATTGAGGTGGTATTTTGCATATCTAATCCTAGGTTTTGGGTAAATTGCACATTACTCCAAAACTAGGTTTTAATGCACAAACATTGCTTAATAAGCTCTTTATTGATGCTAAGGCTTCCAAAAGCCATACCTCTGCATAATTTTCATTCTTATGATGCTTCAAAATTTGAGGAACATTTTACCATGTAACAGTTCCATGTTAACTCCTCAACTTGAGTAATTTTCACTTTAGTTCAAAACAAGCAAGACATTGTTTCAACATTATTCAAAAAGGACTAAAATTGAAACATAAGTTCCTCTTGAGCCTGAATTTATTTTAAAAAGATAAATAAAAGAATCTAAATAACTTACTTAAGTAAAACTTATAGGGTTAAGGCATAACCCAGGTCAGTGATGTTACAGGAACAATCATCTTGTCAATGTTCATTCACTTTCTTGATCTCAGAGTAGATTGGAGGAGATATGTATGACATCAATATCATATACTGATTCACACATGCATGCAAATGCCTATCTCAATCCTACTCATTAAGTGGCCATGGATATAAAACTCCCTCAGGAGGGACAAATCCCATACATATCACTCACCCCTCAAAAGCCCCATGTGTCAAAGCCACCCAATCATCACCTTAATAACAACCCATGTTTCAGGACTGCTTTTGATGATGTCAAAGTGTACCCAATGACATGTGTTGAGTCTAGTGATTTTAGGTCAAAGAATCACACTCACAGCCATCACTGTGAGAACTGACTGTGACTACCATGTCATGGTTCCATGTATCAAACTCACGGTGGGTCTGTCCGGTACACTTGTTCTCTAACAAGTACCTATGTGTTTGGTTTGATATCTCCATATCATGACTAATGAGATTTTTTCATCAACCAACACCACAATCTAGTCTTGTGTGTCATTGTTTTCTATCTACCTTCCACAATGACATCTGACTAGGGACATGATAAGAATGTACAAACTCTTAGCATCTGTATGATCTCATCGTTCAAGTCCTAAACCTGAAAGCATATGTCATTGAGTATTGTCATTCTCTAGACATTCAATCTATTCTATCATTATCTCATATGACTGAACCAGAAAGAATTGGAAGCTTGCCTTTGATGTTTATCAAATCAATCTTAATCTATCCCACCAATCATCCCATGATTGGCTCTTAGGGCATACATACCAACATACTCCCACTTGCACTGCGAGCCAATCACCCTTGAATCATATTCATAGTGATCTTCAAACGTGTCCCACATGTTACTATGCTCTAGTGCTTACGCAGTGAGTTATGGCAACACCTTGCCAAAGTCAATATTAACTGCATGTCTCTCATCTCTTCGATGTATGTTAGACGTATGAGATGGAATTGTCGTAATATGCGATCTAGTATTCCTTTGCTAACCTTTAGCCACATTGCATGACCAAGCACTCCTAACTTGTCATCAATGATTGGAATAACTATAAGTTCATCTCATGAACTTCCAGATCCATATAGTATCCACTAATGTTCTCTAACACACGGATACTCGGATTTTTCTTTTAAATGGCTTTATTGGAACGTTTCCATTTATCAACAAACATTCACTTTTATATATCCCATATATATTTTGCGATTAATTTGTTGTCCTTTTTGGAAGTTCGTATCGGTGTAAATCTTTACAGTGAACCCTTCCTTATTCATAGAACTAGTACTTATCAAGTTCTTATGGTATTTCAGTAACCTTTACTGGAACTAGACAGGCAAACATTCGTCATGTCCCACATATGAGTTATTAGGATGAGCACATCATATTGTCATGTCCTCCATACAAGATGATGAATGCATTTTATTCTTGCTATGTCCATACATGAAATATAATGGGATGATTACATACATGATAGATCCATATCTATTCTTAGTGTTCCCATTCTTCATAAGAATTGGACACTTGGCCTTGGGATACTAACTCCATGTAACATGGACAAGTTTTCTCCCACTGAATCTGTGTATACTGAACCCTTCAGTATAGATTGTGAATGTATGCTCTCTCTTTTTTGGTCAAGAGGTTTTTGAGAACTACCTCTATAGATCTCTATTCATATCACATAGGAAACTTATCTATCTTCCTTAAGGATAATTTCCACAAAGGATTCTATTCTAGAACATTTCCATTTCACATCAACACGTGGAATGTGAATACGCTCCCACTAAATCACAGATCCCTTCATTATCTTTGTCATATCTGTCAAACCCTTTGACCATATTATCAAAGTAAAGATCCCTCCTCTGAGTTGCTTGTACTCAATCAATCACATTGATTAGTCCATTGTAACTTATAGACTTCATTTGCATTAATGGATTCGTAAACCTTATAGGTTGTGTCATGTACACATCCTTGAATTATTCCTCATAGCAATGCGGTTTTTGTATCCGTATGCCAAATCTCTTAGTCATTAAGTTGCAATCAACAAGCATCATCCTTCTTAAAATGTTATCCATGTGTCTTAACTCTTAAGACTCATTCACACTTATGAATTTCATCCCATTGGGTGCTACCATCAAGGTCATACCTTATGGTTCACATGGAAGTTATTTAGCATGTAATGGTCATAAACCATAACTCAAAATCCAGTTCCTCAATATAATCTAGATAGTTGACTCATCACATGACCAACTCATCACATAGATAATCGAGGTGTATCTGTCGAGGATATAAGAACTCACAACTCCTTGTGATTCTTAATGTCCTTTAATAGTGTGGGGTATTCTTTATTTAAGAAGAACTTAGTTATTTGATAATCATCCTCTAACTCCTTAGAGTTTGACCCCTTCTTGATTTAGACATCACCATGCCTTAATCATGAGCTCACTATGATATACTATCATAATTACTCATAAGGTTCTCAAACATTTGGTTCAGGTATTTCATTCATTGATCTCATCAAGAATTAACACTTTACCAAATTCATACTTCATCTATGATATTCTTGAACACTTCAAGATATTCATATTGGTATTCCTCTAAACACTGTTTGAAGTACAAGCATTAACTCTAATAGGTATGTAAATACATCACATGCTTTATACCTAATAGGATAAACATTCTCCTACTAGCACTAGTGAAGATTGATTAATCATGTCCAAGAGATTCATGTTTCTTACTGGTTCTCTAATCAAAAGAGTCTATATTTATCCATTATATGGATACTAGAGATGAATTTCTCATGATAATGCTAATTCGTTGTTTAAGTTATCAGTCTAGATTTATCACTTGAGGAATCATCTACTAGTAGTTCTAGTCTCGATCATCAATTTGTATCTAACACATCAATTAGTATACAACAAAAAGTGTTGCAGACAACTAATAAAATGTGATTTTGACCCTTACATTGAAAGAATTTGTTGGTTAGTTACAATATCAAGTATCAATCATAAGAATTATCTTTTACTCAACTAGCTATTTCCCACAAGTATACGGGAGTAGTTGTAGTCAAGATCAAAGACAAGGAGCTTTAGCAATCAGTTAAACACAATAGTGCCAAGGTTTAACATTCCAGATCTTTTTAAAGAGTAATTTGGTTGATTAAGCTAAAATTTCAGAACTAAACAAAATAGTAAATGCATTACTAAGATAGGGTCGATTTCAGGTATGGAAAGATCTTGGATTTAGGATTTCACCAACATAGCATACCATAAATAGGAGCATGAAATTTAAACATACTAACCACCTTCTTTAAAGGAGAGGTATATGTTGCACTTCACCTCTCGGTACAAGTACAACGATCCTAACTCAATACACCATTCTCATGTATGAAATTCATTTTGGATCACAAACCTATTCATGAACTCCATAATTTCCACTCTCATGGTAAAGGAGGAGTTTCCAAGAGAGTACCTCCTTACTCTCCTACCTATCTTCTCAGATCAAGCAAGAAAGCATAAAACATGCACACATAGTGGCCAACCATACATGAAAGAAGTAAGAAATCGATACTCGTAAGGTAGAAAAATAAGCAACTTAGCATTTAGCAAAAAATTATAATGTTCCATACATGCTATGACATGGGAGATACTCTCCCATGTCCAAGATAAATAGTCTACTCGTCCATGATGATGTACAATAGAAAATATGCAGAATTTTCAGAGTTTAACATGATTTAGAGTAGGAAAAGCTAAGAGAACCAAAAGTGTAACCCAAGAAGAGTATAATTCCATTTTGGGGATGAAATTTCACTCCTACAACTACTCCAAACTAGACAAACTTCCCTCCTAAGAAGCTTGGTGGAGGGAAGAAGCTCTGCTACACCTTCAGAGAAGAAAATGGAGAAGAAGAGAAGAAGAATGGAAGTTGTTTGGCAAGTAACCACCTTCTTCCATCCAAAATCACCCTCCTTTTCTCTATACGTTCTCTTGGATGAAAGACTATTGATTTATGACCCTCGATAACTGCTCCATAAGTTGGTTTCCTCTTTAAAAATGAGAGAAATCGTATTTCAAATTTACTGAAACTGACAGAGACACGACGTGTCTTTCTTGGGACATGTCGTGTCTGGTCTTCGATAGTTTGCTCCAAGTGTAAGGTACGCGACATGTCTGAATTATAACATGCCGTGTACGTTACCAAAAATACAAATTTGGCTCTGAATCCTGAGGTGCACACTGTGTCCTTTATGATCACGTCGTTTGTTTATTTTTTCAATAGGAAGTATGGCCGACTAGAGTCGCTCATGCCGTATCTTAATTCAGACATGTCGTGTGCGATGCAGTATCAGCAAAAATAGAACTCTAAATGTCTGCAATGTGTGGAGAAGCCCCAATGATGCCAGAGTTGAGTTAGGCTATCTCCAATTTGACCGTTTTCAAGCATATTTGCAATACACATCAAGCGATAAGCAAAGTAACAAAAAGTTGACAAGAATCACATTAATAGAGGCTTAATGAAAATAAAATGAACTAAATTTGTGTGTGAAATCATATCAAAAATTGATGTGGGAAGAACACAACAAATCCCCTAAGCCTGAACCATTGCTTGTCCTCAAGCAAAAAGAGTACAACCACACAAATGAAAGAATATTCAAGCTCATGAACAAATTAAATGAAGTGAAGATATGCAATAAACTCAACCAACCATGTAAATTTGGTTTATATTCATATCTATCATCTCAATTTAAACATCCAAATAGAGAAGTTTTAGTTCAGCAATGGCGGTCACAAATTAAACGAAACAATCAACTAAACAACACTAAACAAGATTTGGATAATCAAGCCAAACAACTAGTGGATGTACTACCCAAAAGTTTCAACTATTATGGATATAAATGATGAAATCTTAGCTAACTTTAACAATCTCAACCGTTCTCTCTTGTTGAAAAGATATAATAATGGATTTTTGGGATTTCGGCACTCGCCTGCTAATTTAGGCTTATGCGCATGTAGAGTGTCGGTTGCGGTGTTATTTTTATCCTCTTTTGATTTCATACCACCAAACCATCGTTACCGGATCGGACTCACACTAGGCTAGCATGATATGTGGGTTGTAAGCCATCTTTTATTGGGTAAAGAGAGAAAAGGATAAAAGAAATTTTTGCACAACACAAGAGAGTCA
The DNA here is from genome assembly GCA_963693085.1 of Alisma plantago-aquatica. NCBI lineage: Eukaryota > Viridiplantae > Streptophyta > Magnoliopsida > Alismatales > Alismataceae > Alisma > Alisma plantago-aquatica. The sequence goes on along the minus strand of OY856410.1, from coordinate 923,161,000 downwards.
ACTAGAAAGTTAAGTTAACAAGATTCCATTCATTATTTTGCAATTTTTTCAGTAAAAAATCAATTGTATATGCACTAAGGGTTTGGCAAGAGTATCTCCTATTCTAAGTAGTGTTGTATTGTTGGTTTATTCACTAAAATATGAGACTTTTACATGTATTTAGCAATCAAAGATGTGAAAATTGAATGTTCAAGCTACAATTAGAAACCAAGATCATGTACATGGGGAATTTAATTTTCCATTTGATTCATGTATGTTGTTCACTAATTCTTTCATATGGCCAAAATAATTACAAGGGACGACATGGTTCAAACATACAAGGTACATGAGTTTATTCCATCACAATAACCTCATTTGATATTAAACTTTCCATGAAAAGAAATACAAAACATGAAACAGGGTGAAATAAAAGATAAAAATAAAAGACTGACATGTCTAACAAAAGCAAATAAAAAAAACTACATTACGAGCTGGTTGCACCCCCCTAAGATTGTAATATGTAGTGTCCTCACTGCATCAATCAAACTCATGGAGGTAACAACTGGATACCTATCATGGATAAAATAAAAAAGAGGGGCCAATGTCCCCATGGTCTGGAAGAAAGAACTGGCTGACAAAATCATTATTAGGAACATCAATTGGCATGGGTTGTGGGATGGACTTGGGCTACTGAGGTGGAGGGAACTGATACGTCTATGGGATGGAGTAGTGGCCCTTTGAAATGTGCCACAAATTCATGCAGTGGAACATGTCATGCATTGCAATATACTGTGTACCCAGGTGATCCAGGAGGCCATCAATGTGATCAAAATATTGTTGCACATAGCCATACAGATGCCTGACATCAAGCATCACCCAGGAGTACTCTATCTGTGTGCTGTTGGAGGGAGGTGGTGGAGTAGAAGGGGATGCCTTAGTATCATCAGCAGCTCTAGCTGCATCAAATTCTTCATCAGTGTTCAACACGATCTTCCAATTATCCTTGTTCTCCAAAGTTATATACTCAGAATCTAGAGTGTCAATGTACTGATCATCATCGAAGAATTGCCAAAACTTGGTGTCACTGTTGGCAACTCTTGAGAGAAACCCTGCAGAAAGAAGGTATTGAATGTTCACTAGGTTTCCACTTCGTGCAGCCTCAAGACTTGTCAAATCAACATCTAGCTTTTGTGCCATCAAAGTAATCAAACTACCACACATGATATCGCCAGGACCCCTCATCTTCACTTTCTCAATGTCTAGGAAACGTGTAAGAATACAATAAGCAACATTAATCTGATGCTCATACATCATTCCCTACAAAAAGAAAATATATTGTGTTCCAACAACCCCTTGGGTTTCTTTCTTAGCAAACACTCTAGTACAAAGAAGGCAGTGTATGTACCGGAAAATAGGGTTGTGGATAGTAGACGCTCTGGCATGCTTAGCCTCATGGTGTTATTCATCCAATATCTCAAACCAAAACTCATCAATGTTAAAAATAGGTAGGTAACTAATCTCCCCGTCATAGTGGAACTCCAACAACTCACATAAATGCCTAAAGGTAAGCTTAAAACCACAACCCAAAAGCTAGAAATGAATAATACCATAAGGATCCAACTTATTTTGTGGGTCTTGTGATGAATGCATATTCATCATGATTTCAAGTCTCCATCTTGGGCCAAATGCGACTCAATACTTTCACTTTCATCTCCTAAATCTTGCAAAATGCAAAATTGCTTAATTTATTTAATTATCAAGATTATTAACTAGGTTTATATGAATTTCAGGCAGATCATGTAGGACACATTGAGGATGAATCTTCAACTAAGGGCCACATTTCTCAACCCTTTACAACATAATCCTTCACCTCCACCTTCATCGATATCTTCATCTCCATCAGCAACCACCACCACCTGCCCTAGCGGTCTTGACCCATGCGGTCTTGACCCTAGCAGTTTCCTCCATTCGGTTTGTTTACCCTTGCGGTCTTGACCTTACTCAGTCTTGGCCCATGCAGTCTTGCACCTCCTCCGAAGCGGTCTTCAAACCGCTAGGACCCCAGAGGTCCTCAAACTGTGAGGGATCCTTCTCAAGTCCGCGAGGAGCACCCTCACAATCTCCTGACACTATGAAGACCACCACATGCCGACTCCTTATGTGACCTACATTGCTGCCTCCTTATGGTCCTCATCCCTTACACCTGCTAGCAGTCCTCAAACCGCAAGGAGCAGTGTCTCCCTGCATCTCTCTTCCCCCTCCTCATCAGCACCCACACCACCTGTAGCCTCTCCCACCACCATCGCAAGTTGCCGCAACCAGCAACCCTAACCTCAACCTTCCTGCCACAAGCATCGCGACCACTATAGCTGCTCTGACTTGCTTGCGATCTCCTTTACTGTGAAGGACCTTGTAGTCTTGAGACTATAAAATGGGGCCATCATCTTCAACACCGTGTGAGTGCAATCGAGAGGCGACCAAACCATGAGGGACTGCTTGCCCAAGACCGCTAGGTCTGTGTTTGTTCTCAAGACTGTGAGGAGACTAAAGACCGTTTGGAGTGATGACCACATGAAGGAAGGAGTGAAGAATGCTAGGAAGGCAAACAATGAAAGCGAGACCATGAAGACTCTCACTGTCTCAAGATCGTGAGAAGGGCTCTCAGTTTCCAAACCATGAGGAATTATCAAAAGTTCAAATTGTGAAGATGTTAACGGTTCTCCCAAACTGTTTAATATTAAACCAGTGCCTATAAATAGGACCAAAGAGGTCCTCACTTGGGCATCGGATCTGGGACACCGCCAAGCTGCTCCTTTGAGAGATCGACCCCTACTCCCTCAGATATATAACAAAAACACCATCACCAGGCTGCACCTAGCATGCTCAACCCCTTGGAAAGTGACGAGCCTTAAATGTGGGTCCATGAATGGAGTCATGTCTAGGTTATCAGACTTTTGAAATTTATAATACCTGAATGTTTAAGACACCTACAACTAGCACAGGGGAGAAGTAGTTCGGGGTCGAACGCAGGGATAGGAAGAACGATAATTCAAAACTTGAGTTTCACTTGTCTAAGAACATCAAATGGGTCGCAAGAAAAAGGGTGTTGTAACATGAAAGAATCACAAAGAATCAAATGAAAAACCTATCTCCAACAGGAGTTACAAGGAAGACTTAAGTTTTTGGGTTAGCAATTTTTATTGGGGTTTTGTATATCAGAATCCAAGAGAATAAAACTATATCGAGGTAAGGCATGAAGGAAAAAAGCTTAGGCACAACAAGCGACAACAAAAATCTTCCAACATCCTCTTCCTTCAAAGGGAATGCCTCTAACTACATTCCATTACCCTTTCTCAAGAGTAATGGACATAGATTAGAGTGGAAAGATAAATTTGGGAGGCCCTAACCCTGGGTACTCTCGTACACCCAGATCAGTCCAAGCTCTAGAGTTATGACAACCCTTTCTCAAGGGAGTCAAAAAGGGAGACACGATTTGATATCTAGTCAAAAGCGCAATCCAAAAGAAGGAACTAGAGTTCAGATGCTATAAAGAAATCATCTAACATGAAGGAACCATACACAGAACAATATGAGATAAACTCCATGGATTCCAATAAGATAAGGATATATAAAGAGGGTTTAGTTACAATGCAATGATAATTGAAAGTAAGATGCTGAAAAAGGAAGATATGTATCAGCCTCCTTGATATAGGAGGTCAATATACAACACCAGACCCCTAAGGGACTGCTAACCTGATACCAAGAAGGAACTCTGCTCGATACACTCATGTCGAGCTCATGGCTATGTCATGCCGTGAGATGTGATGGCTGGGAGCATATCGAGAAGGACCCCTACCCGATATGATCGTATCGGGCTGCCATCCCTCTCAGGCGACAGACCGTGACAGGCACTCCATATCGGGTTTAGTATCATGTCGGGTTAGCGTTCCTTTAGGTTCTTAGGTTCCTTGTATCGGGTGTAGAGGGCGAGCCATCTCGGGTTGAAGCCCATCTAGGAACCCGACACATTGGGGATGCCTTCTTAATTTGTCACGTGTTGCTGCAGCTATTGGGATGGGTTATAAGTGAACTCCTCCTACCCCTCTCGGGTGGGGGGTGTGCTCACCTAGTATCACTTGACACACCTGGGAGCTCAACGCACTAGCTCCGCTTCCAAAGTTAGCTCTCATGAGGTTCCAACCCATCCCATTGAATTCCTGTAGCTGCTATTTATAGGCAGAGGCTGGTAGGAGTTGCGGTCTTCATTGAGCCACATTTTCTTTGTCTGCTTTGTCTCCTTAGCTTTGGGGAGAAGGCCGACATGTCCATTTCCCGATACGGGTTGGTGGGGGCCATCGTGTGTTGGGTTGTGAGTGAGTCACGCTAGACTGTGTCGAGTAATTTCTCTATCAGGTTATCGCACTGAAGGGTGGCCTTGTCAATCGGTAGACTCCATCAGGCTGATGGGTTGTGGCAGGCAAGACTCCATATCGGGTAAGTAACGTGACGCTTGGCAGAGTCCCTCGCGTGACATGCCCGTGTCGGGTTACTACCATGGAAGGCAGTTACCGCGATAGGTAAAAGGGGTGTGTCATGCAGCCAGTGGAAGGGTCGGTGCAGATGCTCATTGTAGGTGGGTCGGGACATGCCCATTAGCAAACCTTGGGCGGAAATATGAAAAGATCAGAAATATTGTTAGGAGCATAGTGTGGGTCATTTCTGTACAAATAATAAGATAAAATGGAGAGGAAGATAGTTTAGGAGGTAGATTTGATAATAAAATATAGGCTTTAGCAGCCATAAAATGGGTGTTATCAACTCCCCCAAAATTAGCATTTTGATTGTCCTCAATCAATTTGTACTTATTTTAAAACTTTGTTTGCGATACTTCTTCATAACCCGACATAGTCTTTCAGGCAAGGGGTTTAAGAGAGTTTTTGAGACGTCCCTAAGGAAAATTATGTCTTACTACGAACAACGAACTTTATTTTTCCTGCCTTATTTAAGAAAAAAAGTTCTCTTTAGTTTCGGCGAGACTTTGGTGCATGATTTCGAAGTTAACTTTCACACTAAACAACTTGGGAGTAAGAAATTGGGTTTTTTGGTAGGCTTAAGGCTTTTGGGGTTTTTCTTGTTTTTCATCGGTCCATCCAAGTACGTGTTCGTTAGTGGGCAAGTTGTCCCTGTAGTCCAAGCTAGTTGGCTTTAGAGTAGTGATTTCACATCCTACATACCACTGCCCTGGATCTACCATGCCTAAAGATGGGTACTTGTGGAAGGATAAGTGTATTTTTTTTCATTTGGCACAACTCTCATGTTTTTATTCATTCTCATAAGGCTTTTCTCTCTTTTTGGGATTTTTGGTGGGTAGGGGAAACAAAAAAGAGTTCGCTGTTTGGGAGCTTCTTTTTTCACATCCGTATGTCTTGGTTGTTGTGAGATTATTTTTCAAAATTGGCGTAGAAAAGTTGTAGTCTTTGTCATTGAGACTGCGTTTTTGAAAAGAACATAACAAAAATGTGCATCGCCTTAGACATAGAGAAAACAAGCTGGAAGGAGTTGTATCAAGTTTTTACTATAAATTGTTTTTGTACATTTGTTGAGAGGTAAGCAGTTGTATATGTACACAAGGTATGACACGGAAAAGAAGAAAGACAAAAAGGGAAAAATTTTAGTACCTCCTTCACTGATATATAGTATCCCCCCAAACTTACCCCACACTCTGTCCCAGAGTTGTGAGATAGATAAGGTAGGGTAGTGATAAGTCAGTGAGGGTTTAGATGGTATGTGTACCTTCATCTAATAGAAGCTCCATCACATACTCTCCTCATTCGCTATGATAGTCAATGTTATGGAGCTTTTCTGGTGTTTGTTTTAGTGCCACTGAACTATAGATCCATTCTAGCACGTAGGTGCTACAATCAGTTGATTATGGAGCTTGTTGAGGACTGCAGTGGCAGATTTGAAGCTCGTGCCACTTGGCTACCGGGTCCTCTAGGTGTGGATGGAGCAACGTCGCCACCTTGATGAAGTATTTCGTTGCTAAGTGCTCGAGGGACGTCAGCGGGTTGATGTACACTATCCCAGATAGTCTTTGTTGGCATCGGAGCTGTTGTAGAAGGTGGTTGCTCATGGGTGAGTGTACACCATTAGGAGTATCCAATGGTTGTCGTGCAACATTAGAAGGTAGACGATGTGCGACATGCTTTTCTGTATCTGGTGCAAAAATATCACTTTTGCTCCTGACTTGTCAGCTAGGCAGAGGTTGTTGAACAACATCAGATGGGTGATGTAGGCATGTTCAAACTTCTTATGTATAAGCGGGATGTAGGCTGACGCTACTAATAGCGTTAGGCTTCCCCCTGCCTTAACTAAGTCCCAAAGGTCGTCGAGGGGGATTATTACACTCCTTGTCTGATAGATGACGTCTATGAGAATATAATCAACAAGTCTGAGAAGAACTTCATTGACCTAATCCTACGATAGAGTAGAGCATACAGAGCGGTCAAAGTTGCTGATCAACTCTTCAGATACAATAGGTGAAGTGGAGCCATCATTTATCAGTATATTCTGAAGGATTTTGATCTGCTTGCCTATCCCATAGACGCCAGTGGCCATTTGGGCTTCTTCTCCTGGAGGGATGTTGGGTTGGGAAGATTCAAGTTCTTGCTCAGTGTCTGGTAGCTTCTCTAGTACTCCTACATTTGGGAAATAGCGTTTGTCCTTGATCAGCAGCAACACGGATGTGCTTTTGAGATGAAAGTAATCTTGGCCCTGGAGATGCCTTATATATCCAAAAATGCTGAGCAGCTCCATGGCGCGTTGGATGATGAAGGTGCTATTTCTGCTTCCCGACTCTTCTTGGATGGGGAAGTCTTCAAGGGAGAAGAATTCCAAACACTGTTGTGGCATTGGACTCCTTACTTGATGGCGTGGAGAAGACAGATCAGAAGAAGCATGAGATGCTTGTCTTATGGGCATACAAAAGTATGTCCTGAGCATGGGACCTCTTGGTTCAACAACTGATGAGCTAGACGTCGTGGTTGCAGGGGTCTGCCACACAGAGGAACTAGTTTTCACTATACATGTAGGGGATCAACACCAAGATTGGATTGTGATCTTTAATGTATTGTAGCATGTTGGCCACCTAGATGTAATCGTACGCCCCCTTCATTAATCTTCTTGCCAAGGCCAGGGTGGCATTGTAAATTGGCTGTCGACCTGTCCTGATGCCTATGTTCTTGATCATGGCACTTTCCAGAACCCAGAAGATAACCTTCCCTATGATGGATGGGGAACGAAACATGCTTTTTAGTGCTTACCGTCATACAGAGAAGTAACCGTCACTCCATACGACGTACACTTCATCTGCATGCGACCTCAGGACCACGTTTAGAAGCTTTTGGTCTCTGATTGTCAGGTAGCTGATGGCCCGTCGATCAAAGTCAGCCATCTCGAAGGAAGGAATCTTTGATAGTGCAGAAAATGCGTCTTCTATCAAATTCCTTTCTCTAGGGGGGTTTCTATTGATGGAGGAGTCTATATCTCCCCCTTCTCCCTCTGATTCTATAGAAGAGCCCTCCTCTAGGACGATGGATATGTCTGCATCTTCAACTTCATCTAGGGAGGCTGAGGGAGCAGCTATGTTGATGATGCGGGTGCTATCTTGTCCTGTTGGAGCCCCGTCGTCAATTTTGTCCATCGTCTCATCCTCGGGCATTGTGGAGGGCCTGCTGGAGGAGGAAAAAGACGACCCTGATGAGGATGTTGATGAAGAAGGTTGAGAGCCAGAGCTTGGAGGAGATGGTGATCTCCACGAATTCCTTAAGAAGGGGTGGTCGTCTCTCTAGTTTAACCTCTATTCAATGGCATCAAGGCGTTGAAGCACCTTCTGCATCATATTATTCAGTGCCTCTAGTTGGCTGGGTAGGCCAACTAGAGTTAGCAGTTGGTGCTTCTACTCACATAACCTCCTCTGGAAAGCATTAAACTCATGGGTTAGGAAAGAAAATGAATTTGTGTGGTTGCTTGTTACCTCTTGCAAGTTGTCGAATTCTTGGCTGAAGACATGCCCCAGTGATAGGGGGCTGTAGTTGATCGGCTACTCGTTCTTGTAACGTTTCGCACGTGAGAAGCTCGACCCGAAGAGTGTGCATCCTCGATTGGGGTTGAGTCCATATGAACAGTGCGTGAGGGTGTTACTTCAGGGTGGGGTGTTGGCACCTTTGTGGCCGCCTCTTCCTTTTTAGTTTGGAGTGGTGGGGATGCCCCAAGTTGATCATGTGGACCTCCATCATATGCCACATGAAGTGGAGTTATTCAGTGTACAAGTTGCTTGTTTTGTACTAATTGAAGAGCAGGCACACCACGATCTTGTATACAATTCTCTAGAAGCAGGAGTGTCCCACCGCCACCTTGCTTCCCAACTTGAATGATGACTTGCCGGTCAGCCTCCTCCAGAGTGTGACTTGGTTGAACCCGTCTCCTTCAGTGATCTTTACACCGTTGTTGAGAAGGTCTCTTTTAGCTTTGATGGAGGAGAAGATCTCATTGAGCAGTCTTTTGGATATATCATGCTCATCATTGTAAAGGTGCCTCTTCAATCTGTCTGCCCTGCCAAATTTCTTTGCCTCCCCTGGTGCATTCTTGACCCGAAAAAGGGAAGAGATAAAATCCTTCGTTAGCTCAGTGTAGGATGCGGTGTAGATGAAACAAATCTTTCTCAGCCCAGCAGCCTTTAGGACATTCTCGAGCCTATTGAAAACACCTATTTGATGGAAGGATGCCTGGTGGAAGAAGCGGGTTTGCCAGTAGACTTTGGCTACCAACTCTATGTATCACGGCCTATGCTCTTCGTCTCTGGGCACGAACTAGCCCGATGAGTGGTCCAGAGGCTCTGGTTCGGCCGCCGCGGTTGAGGTTGTTGCTGGGGCTGGTGCTTCTTCTACTCTGGGCTGCCTCTCATCCTTAGAAGGCCCCGCTGCATCGGGGTTTGGGTGCTTCTGCCCGGTTGTGGTTGCTTCGGTTGTGGCCTCAGGATTGATCCTTCAGCCTTGCTCATCAACCTGGACGATAGTTTGCTTGGTGCGGTCCATTTTTGTAATGTTTAAACAAGAATGGGGTAAGAGATAAGATCACTGACTGGATCACCTTACCCGATATTGGGCGACAGACCAAGATAGTCGTGTCACTCGATATAAGATAAGTGACACTCAAGAGACCGATATCAGGTTAGAGCCTATATAAAAAGAATCCAGAATGATACGAAAATACCCGATATAAGCATGTCAGTATCGGGAGGAGATAAACACATCTTGTCTCCCGACATGAGGTCTGGTCGATAGGGCAGACCAATATTGGGTTGTTTAATCAAAAGCAGGCCCTGCCCGATATGGGTGCTTGACAAAGGTTTTGCACAATAAACTATCGTGTCAAACAACAACTTGTGTCGCCTGAGCAAACATATTGCGCGACACACATGTTGCACGATAGAGGCAAAGATTGATACATTAATTCAAAGCAGCAAAGAAAACATATCACATGATAAACAAAGAACAACACAAAGGTCGTTGCCCGACACGGGCTCATAAGAAAAGGTGTAGCCCGATACGATAAGGTGTCAGACGATACAAGTCAAAGCTTCTTCATAAAATAATATTGGGTGATATGAGTCTTGCTCAGTATGATTCATATCGCTTGGGCATTTTTAGCGTGCGACAAGCGTGTCACGCAATACATGTAAAAGACTGATGAAACAAACTCAATAGAAAAAACTTGGCACAAAGCAAAGGTCGGTGCTCGACAAGGGCTTCATGCAAAGGGTGTCACACGATACAAGCTTTGGCCAATACGATCTGGGCAGTATACAAACTCAATACAAAGCTCAAGCCTTATGCCCGACACGGGGCTTACTATGGGAAAGACGTCGTGCGATACGTCTTGCCCAATGCGGTCCGCATGACACGATCAATTGAATCACACGACAAGACGTATATGGTTATACCTGTATAGGGAAGAGATAGCTAGTGTGCGACACGAGTATTGGGAAAGGATGGCTGACACAAGAGCTGGAGTAAACACAAGGATGCACGATATAGAAGTTAGTGAAAAGTAAATGCGGTAACCGACAGAGTTAAACTCAAGTTACAATATATAGAGGTGGTGAGTGGGGGTAAATTAGGTAAAGTAAGGACATGTGTCGCGTGAAGAGGCAAATCGTCTCCCGAGAAATGGTAAAATCAGTCTAATCTATCTCGTCGTGGGTGCGATTTGGCTTCCTAAGCACGCTTTGCGCTATGCGATACGCGTGTCATGCGATATTGGTGTGTCACACGATACACTTCCTTCGGTACACTCTACTACCCGACATGGCTAAACACATGTTATGCCACATTGTACACCATCCCAATATGGTCTTTGCCTTTTTCCACACGCGGGCGCACTGCCCGATATGGACAAGGCGATAAGGTAGTTCGATAAGCTATAGTGCGCGACACGGTACTTTGCCCGATACACCACTCAAGAAGTTGAGGTACCACCTGATACAAGCTATAGATGGTCTGGGCGATACAGTTTATAAAATGCCTATCGTACAGGGCGAGAGGGAAATAAAAAGGTTAAAACATGCCCAAAGTTGATGGGTAAAACATCATTGGCCTAAAAGGAGACTTTCAGCCTCAGATAGTATTACTCACCAAGGCTATAAAAACTAAGTCGGTGGCCCATAAACCAAGAGAGTCTGTACATGCGGCGCATGCACTGACTCAGGCCTTATTACAATGATAATGTTCGTAATGTTTTTCTACAGGAAATGAAATAACGTCCTATGCTAGAAAAATAAAGATTCAGGATGCCTCCTGAAGAGCGCTGGTGTTTGCGTCGTCAGCTCAATATATTCAAATCCTTCTACTCTGCCTGAGTAGTTGTAGCTCTAGCTTCCAGTAGGGTCATCTATGATCTTCTCACAAACAATTCATCTTCATAAATCCTCTTGACTCTATGCCCATTCACTGGAAAAACTTTTGCCGGATCTTCTTTTCCATAGAGCTCCATCATCCCGAATGGATTGATCTTTGCAACGGTGAAAGGCTCAGACCATCTGGTTTGCATCTTTCCTATAAAAAGATGGATAGAAGATTTAAATAATAAAACTTTGTCACCTTCATTTACATCCTTCTTCCTCAAATGTGAATCGTGCCAGATCTTGGTTCTCAACTTATAGATCCTCACATTTTCTTAGACATGGATCCTCAACTCTTCAAGCTCCTGAAGTTGAAGAAACCTTTTCTTCCCAACCAACATCTGGTCCATATTGAGTCGCTTGATCGCCCAGAATGCTTTATGTTCCAATTTAAAGGGAAGATGACAGGCTTTTCCATTAATCAAGCGGTAAGGTGTGGTGCCCAATGACGTCTTAAAAGTAGTCCTGTATGCCTAGAGATCATCATCTAACTTAGCCGACTAGTCCTTGCAGGACTTGCCAACCATCTTCTCCAAGATCTGCTTGATCTGTCAATTGGAGACTTTCACTTGCCCAGACGTTTGTGGATGATATGGTGTTGCAACCTTGTGACGAATGCCATACTTACGTAGGAGCGATTCAAACTATTCTTCCACAAGGTGAGAGCCGCCATCACTGATGACGGTCCTCAGAACTCCAAATCTTAGAAAGATAATGTTAGTGAAAAGCTTGATTACTGCTTTTGCATCATAGGTCGTAGTCGGTATTGCCTCTACCTACTTAGAGACATAATCAACTACGACGAGGATATATTTAAAACATTAGGATGAGGGGAAAGGTCCCATATAATTTATACCCCACACATGAAGATCTCAACCTCGATTCAATCTTAAAGCGACATCTCATTTCAGAGAGAAATGCTTCCTATTCTATGGCATTTGTTGTAGAATTTTAGAAATGTATGAGCATCCTTGAACAAGATTGGCCAGTAGAAGATAGATTGGAGGATCTTAGTGGCAGTCCGTTCGCCTCCCAAATATCCCCCATACGGGGAGGAATGGTATTCAAATAGAATTTTTAGGATTTCCACCTCTGGTATTCATCTTCTATATAGCCCATCGGCACAACACCTGAACAGTAAAGGGTCATCCCAATAGTAGTTCTTCAAATCAAATAAGAATTTCTTCTTCTAATTATAGGACATATCTGGGGGTAACTATTTATAGGCCAAGTAATTGCAGAAGTCTGCATACCACAGCCCCTCAGGGTTGGCTGACTGGTGAGATGACTCAACCACGAATCAGACCGTCTCAAGTGATGATTAATGCAAAAGAAAACATTAGCAGCGGATTACTAAAAATCACTAAAAATTTAAACCATTTGCAAAGAGATCCAACTCTAGGAAACCCTTATAAAGAGAACCAAATTACTGCATACATGATGGTTCATATTGTACATACCATGTACCATCTCATCTTGAGGAATATATATACAATAGTTGTTTTGCCAAACTATACAAAAACAACACAAAAACCTCGAGGCATTCAATCCAAAATCTCAGATCGATCATAAAAACACTAAGTACTGACTCCAAGGACCTGAGAGTACAAAGACTATACATAGGACTCATATTTACATGACACGACAGTCAGTATCTCCACATGAGATATTACTGTTGTCCCTGATGCTACTGCCCTTCTCCTGTTGTATGGTCCCTACCTCCTTGTCTGTGTCCACCTAAATATGTTGGTGACCAATGGGGTCAGACCCATGTCCCAGTGAGAGATATAACTCCCCGCAAACAATATTATTATTGCAGATAAACAATAATAAACTAAGTAGAGGATTCTTTTATATTAAAAGCATGATTTAATCACTGTTAAGAAGAATTGAGCAATATCATCTTTTAAAGCATTATAACTATATATGATAATGCAGTAAATAATCTATTCATTTTATTAAGGAATATGAAAAACATGTATAACATCTATCCTTTTAGGATACAATAAGCAATGTAACATCAACCAATGATTTTCATATTTCATTCTTAAGAAAATAGACTACACGACTGATTACAGTTTACGATCATACTTAAGCCCTGAGGAAGTGAGTCGTACCACTCAAACCCAACCTTCGGTTGCGAAACCCAAAGCTGGTGTCATATAAGATCAATGGACGAGATGGACTCCACGATCTCATCTGTCTCGGTCAGTGTGAAACTATAAGCAGGACCACAGTCTCTTGCTTAAGTGACCTCAGTCATAGGGTTTGCTCCCGTAGGCTACCCTTTCTCTAGCCCTCCTTGGTACAGGTCCCGACGCTAGTATATCTGAGCCACGGGCCAGTTCACCGTGCTCCTTGAGCCATGAATGCATTCATGCTCTATCATACTCAGCCATGGGTCTGTTCACCATGGTCTTGTACACCTCTTGAGTCTATAACCAAAGTTGCACTCTAATCCTCCTATTTTCGGCTAGGAGAAACCCTGCATATTCAATAATATACACTCTAGATTAACGAGAAGGAGAATCCATTTCACCATCACCAGCTACTGACGATGATGGATCTATGGCCAGGGCTCTACATGATAAAATTCCACTTGATTAATTAAGTGCATTACCATATTCTTTTAGCATCCGTCAACTTTTCAAACATAATTTATTATGACAAATGCTACAAAGAAACATGTAATACTTCTATCAAGTACTTTTCAAAACTTCAGAGAACATTGAGATCTCAATCCCTTATCTCATTACTGGGAATTCTTATCCCTTAACAACATCATCATCATGTTTACTCGATCTGGGTATTCAAACCCTTAGTTCATTACTGAACATTATTACCACTTATCAGGTAACTATTACCTCCAAGTCATCTGACCAAGGTATACATGATACTTGTTACGCAAGCATTTCATATGGCTCACAAGGCCCATTAAACATTTTCAACAAATAAAACATCATAACTCATACCTGGCTATGCTCATCATCTCATGATACCTGCATGGTTAGTACACATGATAATAGCCATATCAATTACATATCAACACCATGCAGTACAAAGGTAACACCACTATTCCCAAATTAGAGTTAGGGTTTCTTTTTCTTATCAATTAGGGTTTCACATACCATCACCCTATATTAGGGTTTCTCTTTCTTATCAATTAGGGTTTCACATACCATCACCCTATATTAGGGTTATTTGATCTTACACAATTTTGAGACTATTTGGTCTCTAAACGGTTTGAGACCATTTGAACCTTAAACGGTCTAATCTTCAAACAGTCTTGACCCTCAAACGGTCTTGACCCTCAAACAGTTTTGACCTTCAAATGGTTTTGACCTTAAAATGGTCTTGACCCTCAAACGGTCTTGACCTTCAAATGGTTTTGACCCTCAAACGGTCTTGACCTTCAAATGGTTTTGATCTTCAAATAGTTTTGACCTTCAAACAGTTTTGACCATCAAACGGTCTTGAACTTCAAATGATTTTAACCTTCAAAAGGTTTTGACCTTCAAACAGTCTTGACCTTCAAACGGTTTTGACCTTCAAACGGTCTTGACCTTCAAATGGGTTTTGACCTTCAAACGGTTTTGACTTTCAAACGGTCTTGACCTTCAAACAGTTTTGACCTTCAAATGGTTTTGACCTTCAAATGGTCTTGACCTTCAAATGGTTTTAACCTTCAAATAGTTTGAAACTGTTCGATCTCTAACGGTTTTGAAACCATTTTATCACTAAATGGTTTTATGTTGAAACCATTAGGTCTGAAATCATTAGAGTTTTAAAACTGATTGGATATCTAAACATTTGAGATCATTTGATCATCCAAGGTTGAAACCAATTGGACTAGATTAGGCTGTAACCATTTAGGTTCTAAACAGTTTTGTAACCATTTGGCCTCTAATGGTTTTGAAACTTTTTGACCACTAAATGGTTTTGAAACCATTTGGTCTCTAACGGTTTTGAAAATGTTTGGTCTCTAACGATTTTGAAGCCATTTGGTCATTCATGAAGGAAACTATTTGATGTTGATATTATAGTGGTGTGTGCTATGATGATTTCATCATTGTCAAGCTACATACCTCCAATTTTGATGTTCATACAACGGTTGGATTCATCAATTATTCAAGAAAAATTTGGGAAGAAGAAAAGATCATCATATATTGCAAGATTGAAATCAATAATAATATTAATGGGTTCAAGTTATATAACCCACCATCAAAGTAGGTTCAAAGCTCCAAGCTTTTCATCTTCAATGGTGAATATATCTCCTTCAACTATACATGACTCGTTTTCAACTCTTTTGATACAAAAGATAGCCAAGATTGAGTATTGGATTGAAGAGAGAAGAAAAGAAGTGTTGAATTTCAATTTCAACCTTCAACCCAAGGTTTAAGATGGCCATGGGACTTACCTCCAGGTTGGGGAACGTTCTCCTCCTAATCCTAAGCTTCTTGGTCATTGTCCAAAGTTAAGAGTGGAAGTGATTTGCAAATAACCATTCTAGTAGGTGAATGGTTGTGTATATATATAATTGAATTTCAAGGAGAGAGAAAGTAGGAGGATAATCATCAACTTTCCTTGCCACATGCCCCCTCCTTTCCTTGGCTTCAAAGCCATCTTCCTTGCCCTCAAAATACTTTGCATTATACTTGAATTATAAGAAACATTTTAAGATCCTTAATAATTATAATACTATTATCCATTTTAGTGGATATTACTTTTCAATTAAAAATGTAATAGATATTTTTCACCTACTTAGGATAAAATTGGCACCCCCATTGTGTTTTGGAAGCCATCCATTATAGGATTTCACTTATAGCATTTTAGTTGATGGGCACTTCAATTAATATTTATATTTTTGCTACAAAATAACTTAGGGTTTCAAGTTTGCATATTTCTTGATTATTTTATTATCAAGATTATCTCTCCTCAAATATGGTTCAAACAAGATGCCCCTTTCTTTTTCTTTTCTCTAAAATATACCAAGAAATGGTAGGGACACTCTTGAGGTGGTATTTCACATATTCAACCCTAGGTTTTGGATAAATTGCAAATTTCATCAAAACTAGTATTCAATGCACAAGTATTATTCAAACAAGCTCCTTCTTGGAACGTAGGCTTCCACAAGCCATCCCTTAGAATCATTCTCATTCTTATAATGCTATAGTACTTGAGGAACATTTATTAGGTAACATTTTGCAAAGTAGCCCCTTATATTGGGTAAATTGCACTTTAGTCCAAAAATAAGTAAATATTGTTTCAACATTATTCAAATAGGATAAAAATTGAAACATAAGCTCTCCTTTAGTCTTAATTACTTTTCAAAAGATAAAGACACAAATCTAAATGACTTACTTAAGAAAAACTCCTAGGATTAAGGCATAACCCAGGTCAGGGATGTTACAAATTATCCACCCCTAACAGGAATTTTGTCCCCAAAATCATCAAGAGATAATAGAAGGGTACTTCCTCCTCATCTCTTCCTCCAGCTCCCACATAGCCTCTTCAATGCCACGATGATGCCAGATAACTTTCACAAAAACAATGTCTTTCTTTTTCAACTTTTTGATTCTTCTGTCAAGAATCATCATTGGTCCTTCTACATAAGATATATCTTCATTTAACTCTTCCTCCACAAGTTGCAATACTAATTTTTTGTCAGGGTGACACTTTATCAACATGGATATATTAAAAACTGGATGCAATCTATGTAGTTCAGGTGGTAACTCCAACTTATAGGCTACCTTTCCAATCTGTTCAGTGATTGGATAAGGCCCTGTAAATCTAGGAGCTAACTAACCCTTCTTTCCAAATCTAAGAACACCTTTCCAAGGTGAGACTTTGAGATATACTATGTCTCCAACTTGGAATTCAAAAGGTCTTCTCCATTTATCAACATATGACTTTTTTCTATCCTATGCAATCTTTAACTATTGTTGTATTACTTTAATCTTTTCAGTTGTCTGTTGCACTAATTCAGGACCCAAAAATTGATATTCTCCAGTTTCATACCAGCATAATGGAGATCTATAATGTCTACCATATAATGCTTCATATGGTGCCATATCAATATTGTGCTGATAACTATTGTTGTAAGAGAATTCTATTAAGCTAAAGTGTATGTCCCAACTTCCTAGAAACTGAAGCACACAAGCCCTAAGCAAGTCCTCCAAGGTTTGTATAGTCCTCTCAATTGTCCATCCGTCTGTGGGTGAAAGGCGGTACTAAAAATTAACTGTTGGGGACCTGTATCAGAAAAAATTGTAGCTGGAATCCCGTGTAATCACACTATTTCATCTATATAGATATGTGCAAGTTTCTCAGCAGTATATGTTGTTTTGACAGGAAGAAAATGTGCTGACTTCGTCAACCTATCAACTATCACCCAGATGGAATCATGACTTTTGGCTGTTCTGGGTAAACCAACCACAAAGTCCATGGTTACATGATCCCATTTCCACTGTGGTATAGGTAAATGTTACATTGTTCCTGCGGGCTTCTGATGTTCAACTTTGACCTACTGACACACTGGACACCGCATAACAAACTCAGCTACATCTTTCTTCAATCCCGGCCACCAATACATATCTTTCAAATTATGATACATTTTGGTGCTCCCTGGATGCATTGCATACATGGATGAATCAATTTCCTCCATGACTATCTTCTTTAAGTCATTAGCATCTGGTATTACCATCCTACCATGGTAACATACTACCTCATCATCTGACTCATGAAAACCATCCCGTTTCTCACTACCATACTTTGATCTGATCGGTTGAATCACAATATCAACATGTTGTGCCTCTTTGACCTATTGTTTCTGAGTAGGTTTCAATTGCATTTCAGCTAATAGTCCATCTTACAAGGATACTTTAAGATCTACATTGTTTTGCCTCAAAGAGACAAGCATGTCTCATTTAAAGCACATTAAAGAGTTCAACTGTTCCTTGTCCACGGTTGGCGACGATGATTTTCTACTTAGTGCATCAGCCATTACGTTGGCCTTTCCTGGATGATAATCAATTGTATAATCGTAGTCCTTGATTAACTCCATCCAGCGGCGTTGTCTCATGTTAAACTTGTGCTGTGAAAAGATGTACTTTAAGTTCTTATGGTCTGTGAAAATCTGGAATTTCTCTCCATAGATATAATGTCTCCAGATCTTCAATGTATGAACCACTGCAGCCAATTCTAGATCATGTGTTGGATAATTTTCCTCATGTTTCTTTAGTTGTAGAGAAGAAAAAGAAATCACTTATTTATCCTGCATCAACACACACCGTAGACCATTCTTACAAGTGTCACAGAAAACAATGTATCCCTATCCCTACTCTGGTAAAGCTAACACAGGTGCACTGGTCAACCTTTCTTTTAACAACTAGAAAGAATGCTGACACTTGTCATTCCAGACAAAAGGAACCTCCTTCCTAGTCAACTTGGTTAGGGGTAAGGCTATAGAACTGAAGTTCTTAATGAACCTCCTACAGTAGCCTGCCAGTCCTAGAAAATTGCATATCTCCGGTGGTGTCTTTGGCTGTTCCCACTCCAAAACAGATTCTACCTTTTTAGGATCAACACGGATACCTGAGGCGGATATTACGTATCCTAGGAAAAACACTACTCATAACCAGAATTCACACTTGCTAAACTTTGCGTATAGATTGTGCTTTCTCAGTAATGTCAGAGCCTGACAGAGGTATTTCTCATGTTGTTGAGCATCTCTACTGTAAATCAGGATGTCATCTATAAAGACTACTATGAATTGATCAAGGAATGGCCGAAAGATTTTGTTCATGAGTTCCATGAATGCAGTTGGTGCATCAGTCAGTCCAAACGACATAACTATGAACTCATAGTGACCATACCTTGTCTTGAAGGCTGATTTAGGTATGTCACTCTCTTTGATGCGTAACTGATGGTATCCTGACCTCAGATCTATTTTAGATAATATAGCTGCACCACACAACTGGTCAAACAAATCATCTATTCTTGGCAATAGATATTTGTTCTTTATGGTTACTTTATTTAGCTGTCTATAGTCGATGCATAATCGCATAGACCAGCCTTCTTTTTCACAAAGAGAACCAGAGCACCCCAAGGTGAAGTAATCTGTCAAATGAAACCCTTTTTAAGAAACTCATGTAACTTTTTCTTGAGTTCTGCCATCTCAGCAGGTTCCATTCTATAAGCTGTTTGAGCTATTGGTTGCGTACCCAGGATTAGATTAATCTTGAAATCAATCTCTTGGGGTGGAGGAACACCTATAATTTCCTTAGGAAACACATCCTCAAACTTCTTGACAACTAAAACTTCATAAGGACTAGGACTCTCTGCTCTGGTATTTACCACATGTGCCAACAATGCTTCATATCCTTGTTGCATCAGTTTCTCAGCTATCATTGCTGACACTAGATAGGTTGGAAGAATCTTTCTGTCCCTCTGAAAGATCCATATATCACCATCGTATGTGAACATAGCTTGCTTGGAACCACAATCAAAGAAAACCTTATACTTTTCTAGGGTGTCCATTCCAAGAATTATGTCGAACCCATGCATCTCAAGTGGTATAAGATCCACCTGAATGCGGTGATCAGAAAAGGAAAGAACACAGGGAGAACATACCTCCCACAACACTACAGATCCAACAAACGGAGTTTCTAATAATAAGTTATCTACTCTATGACTAACAGTCATATTGCAATCATGAATCACTACTCGAGTGATAAAGGAATGTGTAGCACCCAGATCAATCAAAATAGATACAAAGCAGGATGAAGACATATCAGAATGCAATAATTCCATCTGACCTATCACGACTTGTGGGTTAACCACTACTTCTGGCTAATTCATAGCATAGAATATTGTCGTCGCTGGTTGTCGACCACTCATCCTATTGTTGGGTGCAGATGAACCAGGTTGGGACACATGTCCTCATCCTCGTGTGCCACTACTAAACTATCACCTCTGAGAGCCTTGTTGACTCTACCTTAGTGGTTGGGTTACACTCACATCTCCAGCTAGACAATCTTTCATCAGATATCCCATCTTCCCACATTTATAACAAACTTTATTCTCCCACTGTGATCTAGATGGTCCTGTTGCTGACATTGATGTCGAGCTGTGGGCTCCCTCTAGTGGTAAAATACGACCTCAACTCTTGTTGGATGTCCACTGCGTCTGAGTATTGAACCTCTATGGTACTATTGGTGTAGAAAACCTTGGTTTCTTAAAACTTTCAGACCTCTGTCCCTAGAACTGTGTATATACTTTCTTACTATTAGCTTGACGTTTCTCAGTCACAGATCTCTCTATCCGCCTAAGTGACTCCAAAAAGTTGGCAAACCTCTCTCTATTCTCTAGAGCAGATGTAGGTGTGGTCAAATCAGCATTCAAACCTTTCTCAAAATGATGAATCCTCTCCTCATCTATAGCAGCCATGTGTAGACAGAACCGTCGAAGCTCCATAAACTTAGCTTCATACTCACTAATGTTCATTGGTCCTTGCCTTATCCGCTCAAACTGAAAGATTTTCTTGTCCAGTTAAGTCTTGGGAAAATATCTACTAACAAACTCTCGTCAAAATTCTTCCCGTCCAACTTCAACACCTGGCCTTTTGCCTTATTCAATAGCCAACCAATGGCCAGCACTCCCCTTCAATAGGTACACCGCATGCCTAACCTTCTCAGCTTTGAGGACGTTAAGAATTCTGAAGGCCTTCTCCAACTCAGTCATCCACAAGTATGCGTCTGATGGGTCAGTTGTACTACCATAATCAGTGGCTCCTACCCGTCGAAGTCGTTCAAAAGTCTTGCCAACTCCATATCCTTCATTGTGAGATGGTGCCCTAGGTGCAGGTGGTTGCATCCTATCCTCCATATGTGTCATTGTCGCCATGAACGACCCAAATAGAGCATGGAAAGTTGGGTTTTCTAGCATATCTTGGTCAATCTGGGGATGTTCAGGTACTAGTTCTTCTCTAGCTTGATCCCTTACATCTCCTCCTGGTGCAGCAACACTACTTTCAGTACCATGTTCTTCATGTGTTTCAGCCATCTTCAAGCTTTACTTCTTCTCCTGAGAGAAAAGTCACTATCAAATAAATTGAAAGACACTAGAATAGACTCAATGACCTTAATCATATGTCTCTGTAGACTCAGCAAACCTTAAGCTTTGATACCACTAAACTTGAGATGACATGACCACGAATCAGATCGTCTCAGGTGATGATTAATGTGAAAGAAAACATTAGCAACAAATTATTGAAAATCATTAAAAATTTAAACCATTTGCAAAGAGATCCAACTCCAGGAAACTCTTATAAAGAGAACCAAAGTACTTCATACATGATGGTTCATATTGTACATATGATGTACCATCTCATCTCGAGGAATATACATACAATAGTTGATTTGCCAAACTATACAACAACAACACAAAAACCTCGAGGCATTCAATCCAAAATCTCAGATCAATCATAAAAACACTAAGTACTGAATCCAAGGACGTGAGAGTACAGAGATGACACATATGACTCATATTTATATGACACGACAATCAGTATCTCCACTTGTGACATTACTACTGTCCCTAATGCTGTTGCCCTTCTCCTACAGTATGGTCCCTACCTCCTCATCCGTGTCCACCTAAAAATGTTGGTGACCAATAGGGTGAGACCCATGTCCTAGTGAGAGATATAACTCTTCGCCAACAATATTATTATTGTAGATAAATAGTAGAGTAGAGGTTTTTTTTATATTAAAAGCAAGATTTGATCACTGTTAAGCAAAATAGAGCAATATCATCTTTTATAGCATTACAGCTATATATGATAACATAGTAGATCATCTATTCATTTTAATAAGGAATATGAAGAACATGTATAACATCTATCCTTTTAGGATATATTAAGCAATGTAACATCAACCAATGATTTATGTATTTCATCCTTAAGAAAATATACTACACGGCTGATTACATTTTACAATCAGACTTAAGACCTGAGGAAGTGGGTCGTACTACTCAAATTCAACCTTCAGTTACAAAACCCAAAGTCGGTGCCATATAAGATCAATGGAAGAGCTAGACTCCACGATCTCATCCATCTTGGTCAGTGTGAGACCACAAGAAGGATCGCAGTCTCTTACTAAAGTGACCTCAGTCACAAGGTTAGCTCTCGTAGGCTACCCTTTCTCTAGCCC
This sequence comes from Alisma plantago-aquatica, assembly GCA_963693085.1. NCBI lineage: Eukaryota > Viridiplantae > Streptophyta > Magnoliopsida > Alismatales > Alismataceae > Alisma > Alisma plantago-aquatica. The sequence goes on along the minus strand of OY856410.1, from coordinate 923,138,854 downwards.
GCCTTGGTACAGGTCTTGGCGCTAGTATATCTGACCCATGGGCCAGTTCACCATGCTCCTTGAGCCATGAACACATTCATGCTCTATCATACTGAGCCATGGGTCTGTTCACCATGCTCTTATACACCTCTTGAGTCTACAACCGAAGTTGCACTCTAGTCATCCTATTTTCAACTAGGAGAAACCCCACATATTCAATAATATATGCTCCGGATTAACCAGCAGGAGAATCTGTTTCACCATCACCAGCTACTGACGATGATGGATCTATGGCCAGTGATCTACATGATAAAATTCCACTTGATTAATTAAGTACATTACCATATTCTTTTAGCATCAGTCAACTTTTCAAATATAATTTATTATGACAAATGCTACAAAGCAACAAGTAATACTTCTATCAAGTACTTTTCAAAACTTCATAGAACATTGGGATCTCAATCCCTTGTCTCATTACTGGGAATTCTTATCCCTTAAAAATATCATCATGTTTACTAGATCTGGGTATTCAAACCCTTAGTTCATTACTGAACATTATTACCACTTATCAGGTAACTATTACCTCCATGTCATCTGACCAAGGTATACATGATACTTGTTACAAAAGCATTTCATATGTCTCACAAGGCCCATTAAACATTTTCAACAAATAAAACATCATAGCTCATACCTGGCTATGCTCATCATCTCATGATACCTGCATGGTTAGTACACATGATAATAGCCATATCAATTACATATCAACACCATGCAGTACAAAGGTAACACCACTATTCCCAAATCAGGGTTAGGGTTTCTCTTTCTTATCAATTAGGGTTTCACATACCAGCACCCTATATTAGGGTTTCTCTTTCTTATCAATTAGGGTTTCACATACCATCACCCTATATTAGGGTTTCTCTTTCTTGTCAATTAGGGTTTCACATACCATCAGCCTATATTAGGGTTTCACTTTCTAATCAATTAGGGTTTCACATACCATCACCCTATATAAGGTTTATTTGATCTTACATGGTTTTCAGACTATTTGGTTTCTAAACGATTTGAGACAATTTGAACCTTAAACAGTCTGATCTTCAACGTTCTTGACCCTCAAACGTCCTTGACCCTCAAATGGTTTTGACCTTCAAATGATTTTGACCTTCAAATGGTCTTGACCCTCAAACGGTCTTGACCTTCAAATGGTTTTGACCCTCAAATGGTCTTGAACTTCAAACAGTTTTGATCTTCAAACGATTTTGACCTTCAAACGGTCTTGACCTTCAAACAGTTTTGACCTTCAAACAGTTTTGACCTTCAAACGGTCTTGACCTTCAAATGGTATTGACCTTCAAACGGTCTTGACCTACAAATGGTTTTGATCTTCAAACGGTTTGAAACCGTTCGATCTCTAATGGTTTTGAAACTGTTTGGTCACTAAACAGTTTTGAAACCGTTTGCACCATATTATGTTGAAATTGTTAGGTCTGAAATCATTAGAGTTTTAAAAGTGATTGGATCTCTAAACGTATTGAGATCTTTTGATAATACAAGGTTGAAACCAATTGGACTAGATTAGGTTGTTACCATTTAGGTTCTAAATGTTTTTGAAACCATTTGGCCTCTAGCGGTTTTGAAACCATTTGGCCACTAAACGATTTTGAAACCGTTTGGTCTCTAACGGTTTTGAAACCATTTTGTCACACATAAAGGAAACTGTTTGATATTTATATTATAGAGGTGTGAGCTAAGATGATGTCATCATCATCAAGCTACATACCTCCAATTTTGTTGTTCATACAACTGTTGCATTCATCAATTATTCAAGAAAAATTCAGGAAGAAGAAAAGATCATCATATATTGCAAGATTGAAATCAATAATAATATTAATGGGTTCAAGTTATATAACCCACCTTCAAAGTAGGTTCAAAGCTCCAATCTTTTCATCTTCAATGGTGAAGATAGCTCCTTCAACTATCCAAGGCTCATTATCAACTCTTTTGATACAAAAGATAGCCAAGGTTGAGTATTGAATGGAAGAGAGAAGAAAAGAAGTGTTGAATTTTAATTTCAACCTTCAACCCAAGGTTGAAGATGACCACGGGACTTACCTCCAGGTTGGGGAACGTTCTCCTCCTACTCCTAAGCTTCTTGGTCATCAGCCAAAGTGAAGAGTGAAAGTGATTTGCAAATAACCTTTCTAGTAGGTGAATGGTTGAGTATATATATATATAATTGAATTTCTAGGAGAGAGAAAGGAGGAAAATCATCAACTTTCCTTGACATATGCCCTCTCCATTCCTTATCTTCGAAGACATCTTCCTTTCCCTCGAATTCCTTTGCATTATCCTTGAATTAAAAGCAACATTTTAAGCTCCTTAATAATTATAATACTATTATCCATTTTAGTGGACATTACTTTTCAATTAAAAATGTAGTAGATATTTTTCACCTACTTAGGATAAAATTGGAACACCATTGTGTTTTTGTAGCCATCCATTATAGTATTTCACTTATAGAATTTTAGTTGATGGGCACTTCAATTAATATTTATATTTTCGCTACAAAATAACTTAGGGTTTCAATTATGCATATTTCTTGATTATTTTATTATCAAGATTATCTCTCCTCAAATATGGTTCAAACAAGATTCCCCTTTCTTTTTATTTTCAATAAAAGATACCAAGAAATAGTAGGGACACTGTTGAGGTGGTATTTCACATATTCAACCTTAGGTTCTGGATAAATTACAAATTTAATCAAAACTAGTATTCAATGCACAAGTATTATTCAAACAAGCTCCTTCTTGGAACTTAGGCTTCCACAAGCCATCCCTTAGCATCATTCTCATTCTTATGATGCTATAGTACTTGAGGAACATTTATCATGTAAAATTTTGCAAAGTAACCCCTTATATTGGGTAAATTGCACTTTAGTCCAAAAATAAGCAAATATTGTTTCAACATTATTCAAATAGGACCAAAATTGACACATAAGCTCTCCTTTAGTCTTAATTACTTTTCAAAAGATAAAGAAAAGAATCTAAATGAATTACTTAGGAAAAACTCCAAGGGTTAAGGCATAACCCAGGTCAGGGATGTTACAACTGGGCAAGTAGGTGGATTCATCAGGATAGATTTTGTTGACGGGTAGTGGGTGATCATCTTCCACCCAAATCCTTCATAAATGGTCAACAACCACATTCTCTGAACCTTTTTTATCCTTTATCTCATGATCAAACTCTTGCAACAACAATGCCCAACGTAGCAGTCTGGGCTTCACATCCTTCTTCTACATCAGGTACTTGATGGCCCTGTGGTTGGTGTGAACTACCACCTTGGAACGCACGAGGTATGATCAGAACTTGTCAAAATAAAAAATGATAGCAAGCATTTCCTTTTTGATAGTCATGTAATTCCACTGGGCTTCATCTATAGTCTTACTCGTGTAGAAAATGACAAGATGTTTCATGTCTTTCTTTTGGCCGAGTACGACCCCTGTGGAAGAATCACTAGCATCGCACATAAGTTCGAATGGAAGACTCCAATCAGGGGCTGGAGAATGGGTGTAGATATTAAAGTGTCCTTCAGAGTGGAGAATTCCTTCCTACACTCATCTGTGAAGTTGAACTTCATGTCTTTCATCAAATGGTTAGAGAGTGGCTATGCTATCTTTGAGAAATATTTAATAAACTTCCAGTAGTAACTGACATGACCCATAAATCTACAGATACCCATAACTGATGTGGGCAGAGGGAGCCTTGCAATTGCCTTGACCTTAGATGGGTCGACTTCAATACCTTTGTTGGACACCTTGTGCCCCAGAATTATCCCCTCTTGTAAAATGAAATGGAACTTTTCCCAATTGAGGGTGAGGCTCTGTTCCTCACATCTTCTCATCACAAGCGATAGATTATTGAGGCAGTCATCAAATGAACTGCAATAAATGTTGAACTCATCCATGAACCCTTCCATTTTGTACTAATGAAGATCTACAAAGATGGTGTTCATACACCTCTGGAAGGTAGCAGGTGCATTGCATAGCCCAAAGGGCATTCTTCTGAAGCAAAAGTCCCATAAACGCAGGTGAAAGTCATCTTTTTTTGGTCATCAGGGTGGATCAGGATCTAATAGAAACCTGAATACCTATCCAACTAAGAGAATTAGTAATGATGGGCCAGAGGTTCTAGCATTTGATCAATGAACGGAAGGGGAAAATGGTCTTTGCGACAACATTGAGTTTTCGATAATTGATACACATCTGCCAACCGGTAACCATTTTGGTGGCAACTTCGACTCCGTCATCCCCCTTAACCAAGGTCATACCTCTCTTCTTTGGGACCACCTAAATTGGGGTCACCCACATGCTATCACTGATAGCGTATATAATTCTGGCATCCCAGAGCTTCACTACCTCTTTGCTAACAACTTCTCGAAGCTTCTCATTCAGCTTTCTCTATGGCTGGGCATACGGCCTAGAGTCTTCCTCTAGATGAATTCTGTGCATGCACACAGAAGGACTTATCCCCCTTAGGTCTCTGATTGAGTAACCCAGGACTTTGCTCTACTTCCTTAACTCTTCGAGCAGTTGATCTTTCTGGCAATCAGTTAATCCTGCATTGATGATTACTTGGTGCATCTTTTCTTTATCTAGGAAATGGTATTCAAGGCCTCTTGGAAACACTTTCAGTTCTGGCGGGACTTCCTTTTTCTATTCTTCAGTAGGGTCTCAGGAGAGAGAGGCATACCTAACTGTCTCAATAGGATCATCATCTTTCGGACGTACCTTTGACATATAGATAGGCCAATAATTCCTCGACCTCAGGATCATTGACCTCTTGTGCTTCGCCGGATAAGGCGCGTATAAGCAGTTCTAGCATGGCCTTCTCTTCTTGTACTTCGTTGCAAAGTTGCTGATAACTTTTTAACAAAGTAGGAGGATTCAAAGAATGAGGGTGCCCTCATACAATCACTAATGTTGAAATTGATATGATCTCTTCCAACCTGGATCGTAGTCATTCCCACTTTGACGTCAATAAGGGATCATCCGGTCACAACGAAGGGCCGCCCAAATATAATGGGGAAACTCAGATCTTCTGTGGTATCGATTAAAATAATATCACAAGGGATAAAGAATCACCCCAATTGAATGGGTACATCTTCAACAACCCCAACTGGCCTGGTAAAGGTGTGGTCTGCCAGTTGTATCCTCATGTTGGTGCTCACCATGTTGGTGAGCCCCACTCTCTTGGCAAGGGATATAGGCATTAGACAGATGCTGGCCCCTAGGTCTGCTAAACCTTTTTGAATTACATTATCTCCTACTTGGAAGGGGATTACGAAGGCCCCAGGATCCTTCTTCTTCGATGGCATACTGTCTTTGATGAAAGAACTAGACATCTTGGCGAGTTTCATAGTCTCTACATCCTCACCTCTCTTCTTTCTCGATATCAGATCCTTTAAAAACTTCACATAGGTAGGCATCTCTTCAATGGTGTCCAGAAATGGGATGTCCACGTCTAGCTTCTTTATCACGGCCATAAACTTTTCATACCTCTTTTGCAGCTGGGATTTCACCAGCTTATGCGGGAATGATACATAGGGTGCATATTTATCTGGACACTCTTCATAAGAAACGTCGTTGACCTTGTCTTTAGTTACCTTCTTTGACTTTAGCAGAACTTCTTCCTCGACATTCTCTGGGTTGACTTCTTCGAAAGGCTCTATTGTTGTCTTCTCGATGACTGGTGAAACTATCATTCCTGACCTCAAAATGGCCATTTTCACTGTCTGATGTCCTCATGGATTAGCTTCAGTGTTATAGGGGAAACTCCCTACCTGATGGTGATAGTTTGGATGAGGCTCACAAGCTGTTGGTCAATCTTCTTATTATGTTGCTAGAGCTCCCAAATCTTGGCTGAAAAGCCCCCCATCTATTTCTGCATTAGTTTAAGCATAGATGTGCTATCCACAGAGCTCTTATGCATCTTCTCATTGAGGTCATTTTGTTTCTTTGTGAAGGACATCAACTCTGTCATCATGGATGGTCTTTTCTGCTAATTCTGTTGGAAGGTCCTCTGCTATTGAAACCTTGTCTATCGTTGCTGATTCGACAGTCCTCCCAAAGGGTTTCCACCCACCAGCTGGTGGGAGTTCTCAGAAGTACTAGTGTTCCCATAAGAGAAACCAAGATGGTCAGGTCGTCGGTATTGAACATAACTCACATTCTCTGTATTGTCCCCTTCGAGATCTTCTTGGGGTGCTGTGTGTGGGTAGAAATCTAATAGATGGTCAGGCTCTCCACATGTGAAACAACTCTTCTTGACCTCCTGTCAAACCTTCCCTTTGTAACCTTACTTCTTGAGGGTCTGGACATCTGTCATCATCTTGTCAAGCTTGGCTGTGAGGGTGTCCATAGCCTTAGATTCTCTTGGAGTAGTGTGACTCAATGACTCTCAGTCATATTCTCCATCTTGTTTATTTGTAGCCATGTTCTCAATAATCTCCCTGGCCCTTTGAGTACTAAGTCCCAAGAAATCACTACCAACCACTGCATTTAAAGATTTCCTTTCTACAGGACACACCCCATTGTAAATTGTGGTGATCAGCTTGGGTTCAGAAAATCTGTGAAGTGGGCACTCGTACTGGTAGCTCTAGAACCTTTCCTATGTCTCATTAAGATTTTCCAAAGGCTTCTAAGAGTACCTTGTTATCTTGTTTTGACATTTTATCTTCCTTTTGATGGGGCAGAACTTAGAGATGAAGGCATTTGCTAAATCTCCCAATCAAGTAGGCTTCCATCCTGAAGGTTGGTGTACCATTCTAGAGCCTTGTCTCTTAGGGAGAAAGGGAAGCATTGGATGTAGATATGCAATAACGGAACCCTGTTGATCTTGAATGTATTGCATGTCCTCTTGAATGTCATCAAGTGATTATACCGATTTTCCTCAATAGTGTTCTCACTGAACCTGTTATGTTGCATGAGCTGGAGGAAAGAGGGCTTCAGTTTGAAGTTGGTGACGTTCAGAGGCTGCATTACAACCGAGTTTCTCTCTTCATTAGCTCAAACTTAGACGAATGAGTAAAGAGAGCGAGCTTCAGGGGCTGGGTCGTCCATGACTTGTCAAGAGCTTGGATGACCTAGAAAGAGGGAAGGAAGTACCTAGATAGAAGGAAAAATGTAAAAGTATTAGTATGTTGCATAAACTATGCGCAATAAGTATTATGCTCGGTAAATATTTGCAGTATTATATACATATTTACAAGGTTTTGGCAAAGTGCAAGTAAAACTCAAGTTTGTAGAATGGTTTTCGTTGCCTATCCCTGGCAATGGCACCAAAAAGTTGACGAGCCTTAAACGTGGGTCCATGAATGGAGTCATGTCTAGGTGATTGGACTTTTGAAATTTATAATACCCAAATGTTTAAGACACCTGCAACTAGCATAGGGTCAAAGTAGTTCGGGGTCAAACATAGTGATAGGAAGAACAACGCTTCAGAACATCAGGTTCACTTATCTAAGCACATCAAAAGGATCACAAGAAAAAAGGGGTTTTGTAACATGAAAGAATCACAAAGAATCAAACGAAAACCCTATCTCCAACAGGAGTTACAAGAAAGATTTAAGTTTTGGGGTTAGCAATTTTTATAGGGGTTGTGTATATCAGAAGACAAGAGAATAAAACTATTATCGAGGTAAGGCACGAAGGAAGAAAACTTAGGCATAACAAGTGGCAACGGAAATCTTCCAGCATCCTCTTCTCTCAAAAGGAATGCCTCTAACTACATGCCATTACCCTCTCTCAAGAGTAATGGACATAGATTAGAGTGGATAGATAAACTGGGGCGGCCCTGACCCTAGGTACTCTCGTACACCCTGATCAGTCCAAGATCTAGAGTTTTGACAACCCTCTCTCAAGGGAGTCAAAATGGGAGACACGTTTTGATAGCTAGTCAAAAGCGTGATCCAACAGAAGGAACTAGAGTTCAAATGCTATAAAGAAATCATCCAACAAGAAGGAACCATATAAACAACAATATGAGATAAACTCCATGGATTCCAATAAGATAAGGATATGTAAAGAGGGTTTAGTTACAATGCAAGATAATTGAAAGTAAGATGTTGAAAAAGAAAGATATGTATTGGCCTCCTTGATATAGGAGGTCGGTATATAGTAGCGGACCCCTAAGGGATTTCTAACCCAATACCGGGCAGGAGCTCGGCCTGATACACCCGTGTTGGGCTCATGGCTATGTCAGACCGTGAGTTGTGACGGCTAGGAGCGTATCGGGAAGGACCCCTACCTGATATGGTCGTATCGGGATGCCAACCCTCTCGGGCGACATATCATGACGGGCACTCCATATTGGGTTCAGTATTGTGTCAGGTTAGCGTCACTTTAGGTTCTCGGGTTCCTTGTATTAGGTGTAGAGGGTGAGCCATCTCGAGTTGAGGCTCATCCAGGAACCCGACACATTGGGGATTCCTTCATAATCCGTAACGTGCTTCTGCGGCTATCGAGACGGGATCTAAGTGAACTCCTCGCACCCCTCTTGGGTTAGGGATGTTCTTGTAAAGAAGTGAAATCAATCCACCTCTCTACTATTAACAATGGTAAACAAAATCCAATTTGGATAGTAGTAGAAGATACAATTTTGACTACATTCAATTTAAATAAAGTCTACATAAAAAATTTCCCCAATATGGGTTTACATGCTTTATACAAAAAGAGGATCTAAGTAGAGGGAAGTCTGGACTACTCCACTTTTGTCTCCAAGAAACAAATCCATCAGCTACATCCATGCCAACACTAAGATCTTCACACCTTGTCCATCACCTTTCTCCACATCTGGGTGGTTGGGAAGGCACCCAGCAAAAGGGAAAGGAAGGCAAAAGTATGTGTCACTAAACTATACTAAAGGTGACAAGATAATTGTAACAAGTAAAACAGGCTAGGGAATCATCAAATGATGAGACATCAAGAGAATGAGGCTATATATAGAAGAAACTTCCAATAGATGCTTGCCATAAATAATATATAACAAAGGATTGCATGTATGATTAATATTGACTATCTTAACTATGTAGGGTTGAGGCACCTACCGGACCTTCAACCAAAGGGTGAGGGGAGAGTAACACATTCCCAGTCACCTGCACATATTTCATGTGTAGGGGAGAATACGACGTTCTGTAGGGGAGAAATAACACATTCCCCAACTATGGGTGGTTGTACATACAAGTACCACTACACTAGTTAACTAGTCCAATAAAATCAACATGTTAGAATAGATGGCAAGTAGCAGTAATATCAAATAGAACAAAGCAGTGGGGTACCAAGACCCAAGAACAATATTCCAAACTGATCATGAGGCAAGTATAGCAAGAGAATCATGAAGATGGGATATAAGGTACAAATAAGCCTCATTATAGAAAAGCATAGGTGAAGGCACAAATAATTCCCCACTGAGGTGTATTAAACACATACCTTATTCTTTAGAATCCTAGAATCACTTTTCATAACCATTACACGATATCAGATCCACTTGCCCTAATTTCATCATTATATCCATGTATTAGATCTATGTATATTCATTAAAGGATTAAAACCTCAAAACCATCGACTTTTTACACAAATGATCGCATTAGACTTTGAAAACCTCACTACTGTCTTAGTTACGTTCTTTTAGGCTATTTTCCATATTTATTAGTTAATTAAATCAACTCGAAAAATACATATTCGAAAAACACAAAATCATGCTTCGATATTATTTTTATTTGAAATATCATCTTTTTCTGATTCTAGAACATATTTTAGATTTATTTTTGGATGCACGGTTTTGGAGTTACGAATTTTTGAATATCGACCAATCAAGAATTTAAGAAATCAGCGAGAAAGAGGAATAGAGAGGAAGGGCAAAAAGTAAACTAACATGAGCGTTCGTCTCCTTCGCGTAAAGCAGCCATGGCGGTGTCTGAAAAGAAGGTTGGGTGTGATTTAGGGCGATTCCACAATTCACCACAAAACTCAAAACCAAAGGTACCGAGAGAAAGATACGACAAAAACGAACTCAATCATACCTTCAATTTTGTCGATGCGGATGAAGGACGAGAGCAGCAAGCACCACAAGACAGAGCAAGAATCAAGCTTCTGATGGCTATGCGTGGAGATCTGGAGAAAATCGATGTGACATATTCATTGTAGGGAACCTAACGGAGACTAGAGTACCTATACATGGTATCGACTTTAAGCAAGGTGGACATGACAGAGCAAAAAAGATGTCATTGGGCGTTTCTAAAATAGCCAACAAAACGACACAAAAAAGGAATTAATAGATGTGGAATCTTAAATTCAAAGTGTAGGCAAAGAAATCATTCGATTTCGTTGAGAAATGAATGAAAAATCACGAATAAAAAATGTAGCTTTTGCGGTGCTACAGTACACGCCGACTCAAGGAGGAAGATGAAATTTATTTGATTGCCAATCCAATTTGGAGTATAGTCTTATTCAATTATTTAACTTTCTCTCTTTTCTTATTTGAGGTTCCAAACGAACTCTAAATAAATCTAAATTTAGTAGGTCTACTAATTTTAGGGTGGGGAATCTGAATATAAAATTAGATTTTCTTTTTGAAAACTTTTAATGTGTCAAATAAATTAATTACTATTTTCTCTTTCCTCCTTTACGATTTATGTTAGGATTATCAAAAAATTATAGAAATTGACCCACAAGTCACATTTAATATGTTGGATACGAATTTAGTATTATTTCCATTTGTTGATATTGTTTATTATTTTAATTAGTGATTTTAATATTTTACACACTTTCTCTCTCGTAAATTCACCTTCGTATAAAATATTTTTCAAATTGATTCAAAATTCATTCAAACGTATATTTTAACATATAAAACACGAATTTGCATTATTTTATTTTTTTGAAAAATTATATTATTTTATTTAATTTATTTGAATTTTATAGAGGCATCTAGAAACTTCCTAAAAATATAAAACATGGCCTATAAGCAGTACTAAATGTGTGGAACACAATTTTGACATTAATTAATTTTTTTTCAACATCTATTTGATGTATTTGGTCTTTTAAGTCATTTTCTCTCTCCTGCTTAAGATAAAATACTTAACATTGACCAAATTAAATGCAAATTTGTGCAAAGGATTATTTTTATGTTTACATCAAGAATTTGGAATTATTTTTTCAATTTTAGGGTATTAAATATTTTATCTCTCTCTTTTGGCTTATTTCCCATTATCTTGTATTAAAGGCATTATATATTTATTTATTAACCAAATTAGATGATACTTGTCCATTAAGTATCTTTTAAGTCAAGAAAACGAAATTGATATCCAAATTATCTTCTTGGGTTTCTATTTAGGATTTTTGGAATAATATATTCCTCATTATCTTCTTTTATCCATAATATTCCATATTATCCCCGATTACCACATTTATCATTTCCTTTATGCATATTTCGAGAATTATTTCCTTTTACATATTCTAAAGGATACTAGAAAGTTCTAGGACGAAATATTTTATTATTTTTATTACTTAGTGTAAAATTTGCACTTCGGGCCCATTATTTAAATCCCAACTGAGTATTTGTGCATATAACCCATACATTGAGAGAAAAGGTGAACAAATGTTCATGAAACCATCGTATTCTCCACAAATTAAACAAAAAGGCCAAACAGGATATAAATGAAAGGAAAATATGGAAAAGAGGGTCAAAAGACAAAATGTCCAGAATTCTCAATCATTAAGTTGTTGACGTTCATCACCCAGTGCAACCTCTTCCCATCAACACTGCAAATTTTGAGATAAGGGCACATGGGATCACCTTGCTTCAAAATAGCCCATTCTATGCTAAGCAAGGAGAAGATAGTCAGGAGCACCTTCTGAGATTTATCAATCTATGTGCCATGACAAAGAAATATGGAGTATCTGACCATGCCATCTGACTCCGTCTCTTCAAGTATTCTCTTGCTGATTAAGCTATAAGTTTGTAAAACTCCTTGCAATGCGAACCCATCACAACTTGGGAACAACTTCAAAATTTCTTCCTAGAGAATTTCTATCCTCCTTCTCTCACCTATGAAATCAGGGGACATATAACTCAATTCACTTAGGTCCCTAGAGAATCCCTAGATGAATCATGGGAAAGATACAAAGAGCTTCTACGCAAGTGTCCACACCATGGCATTCCTAAGAATAAGCTCATTGAGATCTTCTATAGGGGTTTGGATGATGATTTCAAGAGGGTTTTGGACTCCTCATATGGAGGAAACTTCATGCGTCAAAGTTATGGTAGCGCATAGAAGGTTGTCACCCTTGGAGCTAAAAATCAAGCTAATTGGGGTAGATCTGTAGGCAAAGGAGTATTGAAGGTAGCTATGGCTGAAACTATTCTTGAGTACAAGTCTATCGTTGAATCCCTTAAGATCTTAGTTTCCAAGCAAGACCATCTTCAATCATCTCTTGTAGCCTATGAAAGAAGACGCTCACCTCCTCAACAACAAGAATAGGTCAAGTCATCATTCACTATTTTGTGAAGCATGCAAAGGCACTGATCACTCTACCTTATCCTGCAATGTTCTCTATGATGTTGTTTTGACCAAAGACAATGGATGAGGAGATATTGGCCAGATGGAAAGTCTGAATGCTGTCAACACTATCCCTAGTCAAGGACACTACAATCCAAGTTAGAACTGGAACCATCTCAGTCGTTTTCAATATGAAAATCCTTTAGGAGCGGTAAACTCACATCAACTTGGTTCATATAATGAACAACAAAATTTCAGAAATCAAGGAAACTTTAGGGGTAACTTCCAGAACAGGAACTACGACAATTGCCAAAACAATAATATGTTCTATGATCCAAACCAAGTTCCTTACCAAAATCATCAACAAGGACATCAAGCCAGTCCCATCTCTCCTAATGACAAGCTATAGGCCATTGAGAAGATGATACAGTCACAGCAGAAGATGACAGCTAACTAGCAAGCCCACCAGAAGGCCATTGAATCTCAACTAGATCAACTTGCAGCTACCCTCAAGCCACCTGCTGGAGCTTTAGATGGACAACCTGAAGACAATCCAAGGCACAAAGAACAACTTAAAGCTGTGACAACATGTTCAGGCTTTGTCTTGCTAGAACCCATGACTCCTGCAACCGTGACAAATGTCCAAGCTGCTGAGCATAGTGTAGTAGCAACTCAAAATGATATGACAAACAAAATGATTTCTGAAGAACCAATTATTATTGATGTGGAAGACTCTCTTTGTAGTGTACAAACCTCATGTGTGATTTATGAATCGATTGAATTTTACCCAGCTCGATACTAGGTTCAACAAATTCGAGGAAATCATGAGAATGTTGTATGTCAATGTCCCGCTCTTGGATGTTGTGGCTAAGATTCCCCAATGGTTAAAGTTCTTCAAACTCCTACTCAGTCAGAAGTACAGAACTAAAGAGCATCAGACAGTGAAACTGGGAAGAACACCATCTGATTTAGTGATGGATAGGATAAGACACAAGCATAAGGATCTTGGATCTTTTGGAATTACCTGCTCAATTAGCGATTCAAGCAACTGACCAGGTCTAGCTGATCTTGGAGCTATCATTTCTATCATTCCTCTTAGCCTATGCAACAAACTAGGCCTCACCAACTTCTTACCCACTAGAATGTCCATCTAGCTTGCTGAATCCTCAATGATCAAGCCAGTTGGCATCATAGAGGATATCCCTGTGAGGCTTGGGGATCTATATGTCTCATGTGATTTTGTAGTTATGGACATCAAGGAGAATCCACACTACCCCCTCCTTTTTGGAAGACCTTTCCTCTCAACCGCTAGAGATCTAATCGATGTTGAAGCTGGAGTTTTGACCCTAAGGGTGGGAAACCAATCTTTTGATTTCCATGCATCCAAAAGTGCTAAGGAGTGCACTGAAGAAGAAGAAGCATATTTTGTTGACTGTGTTAATCAATTCACTGAAATGCAGCAGCAATTCCTTAGTCAAAATCTGATATTCCCTCAGAAAAGGATCATGATAAAGAGGAGACTGAGAGTGAACCAGTCTATGTAGAGATGAAAGAAATGTCGTCGACTATGGAGGAGACACCTCTCAACCCTATTTCTACATAGCTGAACCTTCTTTAGGTGTCCATGAGCCTCCTCATCTGGAAATAACTATCCTTTGGTATGCACCAGTAGCCCAACAGACAGAGACTACTAATTTCATCTTCCCACCGCAATAAGATTTGGACTGTAGTTTCTACCCAGAACATCCCCCAGATCCATATCTGATAGACAACATTGACCATCATTCCTACAGTGAAGGGATAGTGCATCAACATATGAACTCTTATTTTGAGTCTCAACAACACTATATTATCAATGATACCATTCAGATTCCCTTCAAAAATTCTCCGCCTCGCATTGAGTGACAAAACTCGAGTTGTTTCCCTATGTGTTCTTTCACTGTTCGCTCTGTATGGGGAAGAATATGAGTGGCCAGAATCAAAGCAAGGATAAATGAATGGCAGAGAAAGAAACCACCAAGAGAATATGTCAATCCAACTCAAGCCCCAATTAGAGCCCCACCATAGTGATGATATCACCATGTGGAGCTGACAACGTAAAACAAAGGTGCTTGTCAGGAGGCAACCCGATCAATAATTTCATTTTACTTTTCATTTTAAATTAGAAAATTTCCTTAATTTTGTTTTTACTTTTTAGAAAATTTGGCACTGAATAAATATTACATCGCAAGATACTATCTTGAGTTTTGATTAGTCTTCATTTTTTAGATTTTCAGATGGAGGACACACACTGATTGGAATGCAACCACATCTGGTGGTCCAACCAGCATGATTTTTTCCCTCCATCTCGTATTTAGAGTTTGCTTGGGACGAGAAAATTTCTATGTTTTGAATGGAGGTTGGGTGGTATTTACTTTACTTTCCACCTACACCCATCTATTTCAGACTTAAGATTTCATCGTTGCATCAAAATTTTCAAAATTTTTAAAGTTTTCAATGAAATAGAACATAAACTTGATGAAGTTTTGATGTTTTTTTGCTCCTATGCATTTTGAGTCACTATACCCTCCTTATTCGAAGCATATCCTCAAAAGGATCACTTTATGAAACTAGCCTATTGATTGAAATCATATTGTGAAGCTTATGAATCCTAACATCATGATCGTTCTACAAAAATGGCAAGTGTCTATCGAACCGATAGGGATCAAACATGTCGTGCTTCCTAACTGACTAATGGAACAATAGCATGGAATCTCCACCTAATCCTCATCAAGTCATCATTTGAATAGAGTACGATAAAGAGAATGACCTGATACACAGAATTATAAATCAAGATGCATTCTGATTTGAACTGTCTTCTACACTTCTTCTATCATCTTCTTACCCCTCCATCCATCAAAATGAAACAAAAATTGCCAAAATAGTGCCAAACCAAGTTTGGGGTGGCATGCCACCTCTCTCTTTATCCACTTCTTCCATACCCCTCGCTATCTAATAGGGGTGCACCACTAAGAAAAGATGCCAATGTACACACACAAAAATGCAATCTCAAGTCGAATAGAAGAGAGATTCACACACAAAAAATGCAATCAATGAAATTACAACCATATAATAAAAATCGTGAGTCGAATAGAGGAGAGATTTATTTATTCCTTCCATATCACGCTTCACTCCCTTTTCCACCTAAAGGCACAATGAATGCCTCTCCCTATCCTAAGAAACACAAGTGTCAGATCAGAAGCACACTTGTTGTTCAACGGGTATCTCTGGACTATTACGAAACTCTTAGAAATGCTTGTTATTGGAAAAAGTAAGGAGGAAGTGATGTTGGGAAATGAACTCAGGAATGAAGATATGGTAAGATGTGTTTGGTGATCTCAGGAAGTTGAGATGCTTAGTCATACTGAACAAAAAGGAAACAATTGTGATGCGAAGATGAGGCAACCACACGAGTTGAAAGTATTCATTTGGTGACTCTTTCAAATTTTGTGTTACTCGAGGATGAGCAATGCTTAAGTTCAGGGTGTTTTGATGAATGCATATTCATCATGATTTCAAGTTGCCATCTTGGGCCAAATTTGACTCAATACTTTCACTTTCATCTCCTAAATCTTACAAAATGCAAAATTGCTTAATTGATTCAATTATCAAGATTATTAACTAGGTTTATATGAATTTCATGCAGATCATGCAGGACACATTAAGGATGAATCTTCTAATAAGGGCCACCTTTCTCAACCCTTTACAACATCATCCTTCACCTCCACATTCATCAACATCTTCATCTCCATCAGCAACCACCACCACCTGCCCTAGCGGTCTTGACCCATGCGGTCTTGACCCTAGTAGTTTCCTCCATTCGGTTTGTTTACCCTTGCGGTCTTGACCTTACTCAGTTTTGGCCCATGCAGTCTCACACCTTCACCCAAGTGGTCTTCAAACCTCTAGGACCCTAGTGTTCCTCAAACTGTGAGGGATCCTTCCCAAGATCGTGAGGGGCACCCTCACGATCTCCCGAGACTGTGAAGACCACCACCTATCAGCTCCTTGCGTGACCTACAATGCTACCTCCTTACGGTCCTCGTTGCTTACACCTACTTGGAGTCCTCAAACTGCAAGGAGCAACATCTCCCTACACCGCTCTTCCCCCTCCTCATCAATGCCCACATCACCTATAGCATATTCCGCCACCATCGCAAGTTGCCACAACCTGCAACCGTAACCTAAACCTTCCTGCCACAGGCATCGTGACCACCGCACCTGCTCCGACCTACTTGCGGTCTCCTTAAACTGTGAAGGGCCTTGTGGTCTTGGGACTTTAAAAGGGGGCCATCGTCTTCAAGATCGTGTGAGCGCGATCGAGAGGCAACCAAACCGTAAGGGACCACTTGCCTAAGACTGCTAGGTCTGTGTTTGTTCTCAAGACCGTGAGGAGACTAAAGACCGGTTGGAGTGAAGACCGGGTGAAGATAGGAGAGAAGAACTCTAGGAAGGAAAACTGTGAAAGCGAGATTGTGATGACCCTCATGATGTCAAGACCGTAAAGAGGGCTCTTGATTTCCAATCCGTGATGAATCATCAATAGTCCAAACCGTGAAGATGTTAATGGTTCTTTCAAACTGTTTAAGATCAAACATGTGCCTATAAATAAGACCAGAGGGGTCCTCACTTGGGAATCAAATTCAGGATGCCTCCAGGCTGCTCATTTGTGATCTCGACCACTACTCCCCCCGATCTACAACAACAACTCCATCACCAGGCTACACCTAGCGTGCTCGACCCATGGGAAAGATCCTCCACCTCTGCTTCTCCTCATACTACACTCCACCACTAGGTTGTGCCTAAGAAGCACTCGACCCCTGGTGGAGGATAATCTCCACACCCTAGATGAGTGGTAGGCTTGCGCATCCGCTCATCATCTACTACACCTACACATCCACAATCTGCTCCTCCTACTGCGAGCAAGGAGGTCAAGATGAGAAGAAAGGTGGAGAGAGGAAGTCTACCCCGTATGCCATGGTCTCCCTTACTCCTCGTCTAGATCTGCTTCAACGTGGTGTAGAAGACCATATCTTCACCAAGCTATGACTATCTACTACATCACGCTCATGGTGGAATCTTCCCTCTCTCTTATTCTTCTTGTTCCTCGCATCATGAGTGAGTAGTTTCATTCCACTGGGGTGCGGGGACTGGCCTTGTTTCCCATGATTATATGTCTTTTCATTAAACATTCCATGTCATGTATATAACTTTTCCCTTTGTTGTTAATCATCGATGTGTGCTTGTAGATTGATCACCTTCTTGCATTTATCTTGTTCATTCCTATGATGTGAGAACTTCAATATGTAGGTTTGAATGTCAATTAACGCGGTTGACTCAGTGATGAGAAATCATATGGGATTCCCTGAGGTCATTAGTGTGTGATTCGTGAGGGGACAATCCATCTAGCCCACGGTGATGCTTTTGTGTGCCTAAACATCCTAATAGAGGGCCACAACTTCAGTTGGATATATGTATCTTCAAAACTGTTAGTGCATGATCTGAATGCAACGAGAAATCTGATGCCTAAGGTGATGCTTACGTGAACCTAAACATCCTTCTGGGAGGGTTCGTAGAAGTTATATTTGGATAGTTAGATATTTCCTAGATGTTTGTGATTCGATGTGGTTGCATGTGTAGCATGGTGAAACCCAAGACCATCCCAGTGATTCCACATCATTAATCTAGATTCAACTTTAATTCTTCTCTTTACATTCTTGCAA
The DNA here is from genome assembly GCA_963693085.1 of Alisma plantago-aquatica. Taxonomy (NCBI): domain Eukaryota; kingdom Viridiplantae; phylum Streptophyta; class Magnoliopsida; order Alismatales; family Alismataceae; genus Alisma; species Alisma plantago-aquatica. Next base: position 923,120,561 of record OY856410.1, on the reverse strand, counting down.
TTGGTTTAGTTAAACTCAAAATCAACCTTTGTTGTAAATATTAGTATTACTTGAGCTATATTAGACAAGCAAAGATTCTTAAAAATATTGTCCCTTGGGATTCGATCCTTAACTATACTGTGATAAGACCCGTCCACTTGTGGGTGGTATTATTGCACAAGTTTTGGTTAAAAACTTGGGGATTTCAACCCCGAGTGAATTTGTTGGAGTGATAATAGACCACATCATCTTACTCTATGGTGAGCATCATCAAAAATTCATAGACTAGGTAGGGGTAAGTATTTGATACCGTACAACAAATGCAACTTAGCCCCAAGTTTTGCAGGTGCATGAGAAATTCATCCTTGAAGCCTAGAGTTGTGAGAGTCTGCATGTAGGTGAACTATGTCGGAAGCACCCACCTTGCAATAAAGAACTAATATGTCAGGTCTTCCTCAGGAGTGACCCGAAATAGAGTGGTAGAGATGAATGTTGGTCGTGGGAGGAGCTGGAACCATGCTTGCAGTTGGATGTTTGCTTAACATGTGCCATTTGTTGTTGACAGCTTCAAACACATCGTGTGCTAGAAGGGACACGACGTGTGTAGATGTGAAGATGATGTGTGTCTAGAGAATTTCTGCTGTCTACAAATGGGGATGGTGGCTTTTGGGGAAAGATGAAGAGAGTGGATTGATGGTGATGCTCTTGGTGTTATGAGCTTGTGTGATGAGGGAGATTGGTGGATCTTCTTCTTGGCGTCAAGGATGGTGGTTTTTCTCACTTTCTCAATGACACAATGGTGGCTTGAGCTTGAAGAAAGGTTGGCGGCGATTCAGTGCTTTCTACAAGCACAGTTACGACGGTGTGGAGCTTTCTTCTCATTGACACAAGAGTGTGGTAGCTCGAGTAGCTGGAACACGGTTGGGTCACAACGACAGTGTGTCGAGAACACACGACTAAATAGAAAATGAGCACGTCGTGAGCAAGTCAGGACGTAGGCTGATTGAGCTTAAAGAAGACACACCCAATGACACGGCGGTGACACTACAAGGTGTGTTAGGGTACACGATGGCTAAGTTGCAAGGGGGCACATGGCGCTTGCAGAGATATCACATGACTTGAAAGAGAAGTGTGGGTGAGAAGGGAAACTGTGTGCTAGATTAAAAACCTGCATATTCAACAAAAGACACAGTGTGTCTTTTATAAGACATGTATTGTTTCTCAACAGAGCTCCCTTTCTATGTTATAAGACACGTCGTGTTTCAAAAATTACACGACGTGTGCCTATCCAAAAATTCAAAATTCCCTTTTCACTGATAACTACACGGTGTGTTCAAATAAAGACACGTCGTGTTCTTTTTACAGATTACTTATACTTCCCTTCGCTATCGTGGTATACGTTGTGTCTACATGAGAACATGGTGTGTACTTTTCTAGGTCGTGAAATACTTTGTATTTGTTGGATAGTGACAAGGCGTGTCTTTTTTTGGACATGTCATGTACTTGGAGATGTATCTCAACTGCTGTGTTTCTGGGAGTAGTGACATGTCGTGTCAAATAAAGACACGTCATGCCTTCTACAACTTCTATAGAAATAACTTCTCGTCACCATATAATTAATAACAGATATGGCAATAGAATTGTCTAAGTTATTACATTCATCCATGACAAGATTATTTATGAAACTAAAGAGTTTTCTTGACACAAATAACTTGAAAAGAAATCTATCGTAGTGTGGGTTCAACTCCCACGAGGTCTTCCATTTAGAGTCTGGAGTGAGACACTTCAATCTATTCATCATGCATCTTGGAGGGAGCAAGAGGCTCCCTTGTCAACTTCATCTCCAGAGGTATACAGCTTGCAGTGTTTCCCATTTACTTTGAAACCTCCATCCCCGCCTTGTAGCTCAACAACTCCATATGGAAATATCTTCAACACAAGAAAATGACCTGACCACTTGGACTTTAGTTTTCAAGGGAATAGCTTGAGTCTAGAGTTAAACAACAACACTTTGTCTCCTTCTTTGAAGTATTTTCTTCAGATTCTTTTTTCATGCCAAACCTTTGTTCTTTCTTTGTAGAGCCTTGCATTTTCATAGGCATCTAGCTGGAGTTCTTCTAGTTCTTGCAACTACAATAGACACTTTTCATCGGCCTTCTTCATGTCAAAGTTTAAGAACTTGATAGCCCATAGAGGACGGTGTTCTAGCTCCAATGGAAGATGACAAGATTTACCATATATAAGCTTAAATGGAGTTATGCCTATGATGGTTTTATAAGATATCCGATATGACCATAATGCATTGCCTATCTTCAATGCCCAATCCTTTGTTGAGCTAGACACAATCTTTTTTAGAATGCTTTTCAGCTATCGGTTGGAGACTTCTACTTTCCTAGAAGTTTGAGGATGATAGGGCATAGAGACTTTATGAGTGACTCCATACTTAGATAGAAGGTTATTGAATTGCTTCTCAACAATATTCATGCCTCCATCAAAAATTATACCTCTAGGAACTCCAAATTGAGGGAAAATGATTTTAAAAAATATCTTGACTACAGATTTTGCATCTGGGGCATGGGTTGGGATGGCCTCAAACCATTTATATACTTACTCATAAGCAACTAAGATACATTTATAGCCATAAGAAGATGGGAATGGTCCCATATAATCAACTCACCATACATCAAATACCTCAATCTCCAAGATAGAGTTAAGAGGCATGTCATCACATCTAGATATTCTGCCAGTCCTATGGCATTCATCACAAGGTTTGAAAAATAAATTGTTGTCTTTGAACAATGTTGGCCAATAGAAATTAAACTTTGTTGCAATCTTCTCTCCTCCAAAATTACCCTCGTAAGAAGAGGCATGACATTCATAAATGATAGTGGCAATCTCTTCTTCAGCAACACACCTCTGAATGAGTCCATCACTCCCATGTTTGAACAACAAGGGATCATCCCAATTGTAGAAATTTACATCATGGAAGAACTTCTTCTTCTACTGATATGTCAAATCCGGTGGCAGTTGTCATGTAGCAAGAAAGTGCGCAATGTCTGTAAACCATAGTGCTTGTGTGAATGATAATGCATAAAGCTTCTCAATAGGCAATAAGTCTCCAACATCTTTAGTCAACGTAGAAAGATGATCATAAACATTGTTCTCTGTCCCCTTCTTATCCTAGATTTCGAGATCAAACTCTTATAGAAGCAATATACATCGGATGAGATGAGGTTTGGCATCCTTCTTGTTAAGCAAAAACTTAATGGCAGCATGATCTGTATACATGATTACCTTATATCCAACCAAGTACTGTCTGAATTTGTCAAGGGCGTATACTATAGCAAACATCTCCTTCTCGGTGGTTGTATAATTGATGTGTGCCTCATCTAAGGTCTTACTTGCATAGTATATGGAATGAAGCTTCTTATCTTTCTGTTGTCCAAGAACTACCCCTACTACATAGTCACTTGCATCACACATCAATTCGAAAGGGGCATTCTAGTCTGGTGGTTGGATGATTGGGGCTGAAATAAGAGCTTCTTTGAGCTTGTTGAAAGATGTATGGTAGTCATCATTGAACATGAATTCAACATCCTTTACAAGTAAAGAACATAATGGCTTTACAATCTTAGAGAATTCTTTAATGAATCTTCTATAGAACCCTTCATGACCAAGGAAACTATGGATGTCCTTGACTGAAGAAGGAGTAGACATCATCTCAATAGCTTCCACCTCAGCCCTGTAAATCTCAATACCCTTGTTAGATACAACATGGCCCAATACTACACCAGATTGTACCATGAAATGGCACTTCTCCCAGTTTAGTACTAGGTTAACCTCATTGCAGTGGGTTAAGACTAATGATAAATTGCATAAACATTGATCAAATAAATCTCCATAAATGCTAAAATCATCCATGAAAATTTCCATTATGTTTTCAATAAAATCGGAAAAAATGGCCATCATTCATCACTGAAACGTCACAGGAGCATTGCAAATACCAAAGTGTTGGTATGTATGCCCTGAGAGCCAATCATGGGATGATTGGTGGGATACATTAAGATTGATTTGATTAACATCAAAGGCAAGCTTCCAATTCTTTCTGGTTCAGTCATATGAGATAGTGATAGAACAGATTGAATGTCTAGAGAATGATAGTACTCAATGACGTATGCCTTCAGGTTCATGACCTGAACGATGAGATCATACAGATGCTAAGATTTTGTACATTCTTGTTATGTCCCTAGTCAGATGTCATTGTGGAAGGTAGATAGACAACAATGACACACAAGACTAGATTGTGGTGTTGGTTGATGACAGAATCTCATTAGTCATGATATAGAGATATCAAACCAAACACATAGGTACTTGTTAGAGAACAAGTGTACCGGACAGACCCACCGTGAGTTTGACACATGGAACCATAAGATGGTAGTCACAGTCAGTACTCACAGTGATGGTGGTGAGTGTGATTCTTAGACCTGAAATCACTACACTCAACACAAGTCGTTGGGCACACTTTGACATCATCAAATGCAGTCCTGAAACATGGGTTGTTATAAAGGTGATGATTGGGTGGCTTTGACACATGGGGCTTTTGAGGGGTGAGTGATAGATATGGGATTTGTCCCTCCTAAGGGAGTTTGATATCCAAGGCCACTTGATGAGTAGGATTGAGATAGGCATGCGCACGCATGTGTGAATTAGTATGCGATATTGATGTCATACATATCTCCTTGAATCTACTCTGAGATCAAGAAAGTGAATGAACGTTGACAGGATGACTGTTCCATGCCTTGAGTTCATTCGGGATATCAGTGACAAAGGAATTATACATTCACTGTAACACCATTCACGGATTGTAGGATGAAAGTTGTTCTCCAACTTTCTACTTTCACTTGGGTAGCACTGATGTGTGACTAGGCACCGCTCTTTGCTTGTGAAGTCATAAGTGTTATGGACTATCACTGTCAACGTGAAATGGACCTGCAGGGTCACACACATAGGATTTAACCTGGAAGAGGAGTTTTGTCCACAAAGCAATGTTTAGATTGATTACTAAAGGAGTTTAGTAGTTCAATTAAACACTCAATCAGTCGATAGCTCAATATCATATGGTTCAAGGTGTTGGACGCATTGATTGGAGTATCGGATTGATTGAAATCACAATTGACTGATTTTGCCCAACTTGTGCTCCCAACCGATCGGCTCATGTGATGAACCGGTCGGCTGAGGTGCTGAACCGGTCGGCTGGAGTGTCCAGGCCGATCGGCTCATGCCCAGGTTGAAACGACCGGTTCAAGAGTTGAACCGATCGGCTCAACTGGTGCAACCGACCAGTTGGGAAAGTCATGTCGGCAAGAATTTTCCTTTGGTTTCAAATTGCCCAATTCGATTGGGAATAACATTGGTATACGATACCAATTGAGAATGAAACAAGGAAAGTCTTTTTGAGCCGGATTACGACCATGAACCGATCGGTTCAGGGCACCAACCAATCGGTTGGAGTGCCACAAACGATCGGCTCAGGTCCAACCGATCGGGTCAATGGCCGAACCGATCGGTTCAGTTGTGAACTGATCATTTCAAGTTGCGAACTGGTTGCTTTTTGTGGAAAATTCTCGCACCCTTCTACTCCTGCTTTAGTCCCATATTGTCGGGCATAGAGAACCCTGTCCCATGACCCACCTATATATATAGGGGTATTGGGGGCTTCTCAAAGTACAACTCAATGCAAGCCGGTTGCTTTGCAAAGTTGTCGTTCTCTCTGGTTTTGGTAACCATGAGAGAGCCCGAGCAAGTGCTTCCCGCAAAGGGAGGTGCAGCAAGGGAAGGACAATTGTAGTTGCAACTGGTAGCAGGAGAGTGTGTTGGCGACTAGTACGTCAACAGGAGGGTGCGACTCCTTCCACTTCCTTGTGGGACAAGGAGATTGGAGTTCCAGGTGGTCCGTGTGGACTACTACAGAGGCGGGAGGTCACTGTCGCTCAGGAGGACAACTATCATCCGATAGTCCGGTAGGAGGAGGAGTCGTCAGTCCCGGTGTGACCAGGAGCTGCACAGACACCGTCCAAGACCGGAGTTGAAGACCGCGCAAGGTGCGAGGTATTGTCGTCGAGCAAGCCTCAGGACAAGGTATGATTCCACAAACCATCCTTTTCTATTATATATACGTTGACGCGTTTCCTCGGTATGGGTTGGGGGAGAAATTTTTTTTGTTTCCGCTGCCTTCTCTGTCTCCCCTAAAACCCTACAGTGGTATCAGAGCCACGTCAGTTGTTCTATATTTTAGGAATATCGATATGATCGATTTTGGTTTGTCGCCTTTATTTATTGCATGCGATGCGAATAATATTGGCTTTATGCATGTCTAATCCTAAATCCACAAATCCCTAATTACATATATGATATGTATTATTAATGCACTCGATACGCGTCGCCCTTAAACGAGTTTTGTGGTGGATGTGTGTAGCGTGATTATGGCCTATAAACCCCTATCTGTGTGTGGTTGTTTGTGGTTGCTTGCATCTCGGTCTGCGCACCGATCTTCCCTCTCTTATTCCCGATGTAACTCGAAATAATTCGAGATTCTTTCCTACCTTTGCTCCCCTCGAATGTAACTCGGGGTTTTCCCTTTTAAAGCAATGTAATAAATAGGATAGATTTTATTTCCTGTTATGTTGAAGACCGGCGGACATCAAGATGACAGCTGAAACGATCGGTTCAAGGCGTGAACCGATCGGTTGACGTTCGAGACGGTCGGTTCAAGGAGTGAACCGATCGGTTGATGACCGGTTCGAGGAGCGAGATGAACGGGTGGCGGACATGACGAGATGCACGATGACCAGGCGAACCGATCGGTTGGAGGAGCCAACCAATCGGCTGGTGGCACCCAGACGACCAGCTGGAGAGTACAGATCATTCATGCGATGAGTTGATCAACTCGGATGGCAAGGCACAGATGTTCATCTTGTACAGGTTGCATGTGATGTAGACCTAGATGACCGTGATTCCTCTTGGCTCAAGGAATCACATTAGGATGGCCATAATCATCACTTTTTATCGTTTGTGCATGTTTTCTGTGGGATATAGCATGTATATGATACGTACTATGTATTGTGGTGATTGGATATGTATATGTATATAAAACCAAATCCCTCATTAAAATATTAAGTTTTAGATGCCTTCCAAATGCGACACACGTGAAAAGCTTGTTTGACCAAGTGTGGGCACGCCCTAGCGTGGTACACCGTCTACCTCGTGGAAGCGTGAAGGATGAATGTGTGGGTCTACCCTAGCAGGGTGCATGTTCATCGTGTTTGCTTTGGGTCGGACTTAACAAGGTGACCTAGATAGGATCTAGCGCCTTAAGGCATGGAGATGATCATTGCAAGGAGTTGTATATGACATCTTATCAAGAGTTGCATATGATGCAATTGGCAAAAGTTGCCTACCTGAGAGATCTATGTTGTGGATGACAGCCCTAGCTGGTCCATGGCTTAGAGGATTTCAGGATCTTGCCCACTAGAAGGTTGTACGCTGCAATCTTCCGAATTGATGGTGAGGGCTATCAATTTGAACTAAAATAGTGGGAGCGATAATTAATTAAAGGCCTAATTATATCGTCAAATTTTCAAATCAATCAAATAAGTCAAAAATGAGTTTTGGACTAAAATTGCATATATTTCCTTTTTGATGGTTAATCAACAAATCACTTTATTTGTGATCGGTCTTTGAGACCAACAAATTAAATGGGAATAATTCCACGACTGGTTAGGATGATGATGAGAAGTGTTCTCAATCAAAGAGAGAAAGCTCTAAGTCCTAGTTGTACCAGAACCAGATGAACTCGATCCCACCACATCAATGGCTAAAAGTATGCTTATGGAAGCATACTGAGAAAGACATTGATGAGGAGTGCTTGATGTTGTGTTCTCTGAACTATGAGTTGCAGAGACAACATGAGACATATGATGTCTCCAAAACATTGTCCTAGTATGTCATGACAGAAGGAGATCCAGTAAGGTATTCACACACTCAATGTGATTGGGTATGTGGAAAACCTGATTAAGAAGGATTCCCTCTGAGCCAAGAGTTGGCTATTGGTATGATACTGCAAATGTTGTGAGAATCATACAATTCATGATAAGCTACAACATGAACTACTTTGACAAGCGTTGACAGAGTTGTTGGACATGTTGAGGATAATAGAGGCAAAGATGAAGAAAGACAAACCATAGTCTTTGATGTGATCAAAGAAAAGGTAATTCTTAAGGGCAAGGACAAGGGCAAAGCTAAGAAGTGTTCTGATGCTAGCCAGAATCCAAGTCGTCTTCAGCCTCAAGGCACATGGGGAAAGGGTGTATGAGGGATTGCCCTCTATATCTGGAAGAACAAAAGAAGATGAAGGAGGGGATGGAGATCTCCACATAAGGTATCATGAAATGAACCGCTTCTTTATCTGAGGTATATGATACCAAGATATGGATATGTCATATATGATATGCAATATCCGCAAAGAAGTGATGGCCTTTGTGAAAGGACCAAGAAAGAAATACCCATCATTGGAGCAAGTGTTGCTGCCATAGATAGGAGTATCTTTCAGTTTATTTCAGCCTAAAGGGCACGAAATAGAGTTGAGAACTGCTATTTCATATATTGCCAATAGATAGAAACACTTTATTTTTGCATATTGTATGACAATGATGGCAATTAATAAAGTTGATGTTTCAATCTTAAAGATATGATCTTTGTGGCAATGCCTTGTTTATCTTGTAATACATGGTATGTATAAGATAAAATGATACCTAAAGTTATTGATAACTCAAACAATTAAATTAGCATATATCATAAGAAATTCATTTCTAGTTTCCATATGATGGATAAATCTAGACTCTTTTGGTTAGAGAACCAGTAAGAGACATGAATATCTTGGACATGATTAATCAATCTTCACTAATGGTAGTGGGAGAATGATTATCCTATTAGGTATAATACATGTGATGTATTTACATACCTATTGGGACAAATGCTAATACTTCAAATGGTGTTTAGAGAAATACCAATATGAATATCTTGAAGTGTTCAAGATTATCATAGATGAAGTACAAATTTGGTAAAGTATTAATTCTTGATGAGATCAAAGAATGAAATACTTGGACCAAATGTTTGAGATCCTTATGAGTGATTATGATAGTGTATCATAATGAACTCATGATTAAGGCATGGTAATGTCTAAATCAAGAAGGAATCATACTCTAAGGAGTTAGAGAATGATTATCGAATAATTGAATTCTTCTTAATAAAAGAATACCCCACACTAATAAAGGACATTAAGAATCACAAGGGTTGTGAGTTCTCATATCCTTAACAGATACACCTCAATTATCTATGTGATGAGTTGTTCATATGATGAGTCAACTATCTAGAGGAATATGAGGAACCGAATTTTGAGCTATGATTTATGATCATTACATCCTAAATGATTTCCATGTGAACCATAAGGAATGACCTTGATGGTAGCACTCATTGGATGAAATCCATAAGTGCAAATGAGTCTTAAGTGTTAAGACACATGGATAACATTTTGAGAAGGATGATGCTTGTTGATTGCAACTTAATGACTGAGACATTTGGCATATGGATACTAAAACCACATTCCTATGAGGAATAAAACAAGGATGTGTACGTGACACAACCTATAAGGTTTATGAATCCACTAATGCAAATGAAGTCTATAAGTTACAATGGACTAATCAATGTGATTGATTGAGTACAAGCAACTCAGAGTTGGATCTTTACTTTGATGATATAGTCAAAGAGTTTGACTGACATATCAAAGATAAAGAAGGGATTTGTGATTTAGTGGGAGCGTATTCACATTTCACATGTTGATGTGAAATGGAATTGTTCTAGAATGGAAATCCAAAAGTGGAAATTATCTTTAAGGAAGATAGAGATGTTTCCTATGTGATAGGAATAGAGATCTATAGAGATAGTTCTCGAAAACCTCTTGACCTGAAAAGAGAGAGCATACATTGGCAATCTGTACTGAAATGTTCAGTATGCACAAATTCAGTGGGAGAAAACTTGTCCATGTTATATGGATATTAGTATCCCAAGGCCAAGTGTCCAATTCTTATGAAGAATGGGAACACTAAGAATAGATATGGATCTATCATGTATGTACTCATCCCATTGTCTTGCATGTATGACATGGCAAGAATAAAATGCATTCATCATCTTGTATGTAGGACATGGCAATATGATGTGCTCATCCTGATAACTCATATGTAGGACATGACGAGTGGATGTCTGTCTACTTCCAGTAAGGGTTACTGGAATACCATAAGAACTTGATAAGTACTAGGGATGTACTAGTTATATGGAGATAAGGAAGAGTTCGATGTAAAGAGTTACATTGATGCGAACATCCAAAAGGACAGAAAATCAATCGCAAAATATACATAGGATGTATAAAAGTGAAAGTTTGTTGATAATTGGAAGTGTTCCAATAAAACCATTTAAAAGGGAAATGTCGAGTATCTGTGTGTTAGTGAACAGCAGTGGATACTATATGGATCTAAAAGTTCATGAGATGAACTTATATTCCACTCATTGATGAAAAGTCTAGAATCCTTGATCATGCAATGTGGCTAAAGGTTAGCAATGGAATACTAGATCACATATTACGACAACTCCATCTCATACGTGCGACGTACAACGAAGAGATGAGAGACATGCGATTTATACTGACTTTGGCAAGGTGTTTCCATTACTCACTATGTTGGCACTAGAGCACAGTGACATGTGGGACATGTTTGAAAATCACTATGAATATGATTCAAGGGTGATTGGCTCGCAGTGCAAGTGGGAGTCTGTTGGTATGTATGCCCTGAGAGCCAATCATGGGATGATTGGTGGGATACATTAAGATTGATTTGATTAACATCAAAGGCAAGCTTCCAATTCTTTCTGGTTCAGTCATATGAGATAGTGATAGAACAGATTGAATGTCTAGAGAATGATAGTACTCAATGACGTATGCCTTCAGGTTCATGACCTGAACGATGAGATCATACGGATGCTAAGAGTTTGTACATTCTTGTTATGTCCCTAGTCGGATGTCATTGTGGAAGGTAGATAGACAACAATGACACACAATACTAGATTGTGGTGTTGGTTGATGACAGAATCTCATTAGTCATGATATAGAGATATCAAACCAAACACATAGGTACTTGTTAGAGAACAAGTGTACCAGACAGACCCACCGTGAGTTTGACACATGGAACCATAAGATGGTAGTCACAGTCAGTACTCACAGTGATGGTGGTGAGTGTGATTCTTAGACCTGAAATCACTACACTCAACACATGTCGTTGGGCACACTTTGACATCATCAAACGTAGTCCTGAAACATGGGTTGTTATAAAGGTGATGATTGGGTGGCTTTGACACATGGGGCTTTTGAGGGGTGAGTGATAGATATGGGATTTGTCCCTCCTAAGGGAGTTTGATATCCAAGGCCACTTGATGAGTAGGATTGAGATAGGCGTGCGCACGCATGTGTGAATTAGTATGCGATATTGATGTCATACATATCTCCTTCAATCTACTCTGAGATCAAGAAAGTGAATGAACGTTGACAGGATGACTGTTCCATGCCTTGAGTTCATTCGGGATATCAGTGACAAAGGAATTATACATTCACTGTAACACCATTCACGGATTGTAGGATGAAAGTTGTTCTCCAACTTTCTACTTTCACTTGGGTAGCACTGATGTGTGACTAGGCACCGCTCTTTGCTTGTGAAGTCATAAGTGTTATGGACTATCACTGCCAACGTGAAATGGACCTGCAGGGTCACACACATAGGATTCAACCTGGAAGAGGAGTTTTGTCCACAAAGCAATGTTTAGATTGATTACTAAAGGAGTTTAGTAGTTCAATTAAACACTCAATCAGTCGATAGCTCAATATCATATGGTTCAAGGTGTTGGACGCATTGATTGGAGTATCGGATTGATTGAAATCGCAATTGACTGATTTTGCCCAACTTGTGCTCCCAACCGATCGGCTCATGTGATGAACCGGTCGGCTGAGGTGCTGAACCATTCGGCTGGAGTGTCCAGGCCGATCGGCTCATGCCCAGGTTGAAACGACCGGTTCAAGAGTTGAACCGATCGGCTCAACTGGTGCAACCGACCAGTTGGGAAAGTCATGTCGGCAAGAATTTTCCTTTGGTTTCAAATTGCCCAATTCGATTGGGAATAACATTGGTATACGATACCAATTGAGAACAAAACAAGGAAAGTCTTTTTGAGCCGGATTAGGACCATGAACCGATCGGTTCAGGGCATCAACCGATCGGTTGGAGTGCCCCAAACGATTGGCTCAGGTCCAACCGATCGGCTCAATGGCCGAACCGATCGGTTCAGTTGTGAACCGATCATTTCAAGTTGCGAACCGGTTGCTTTTTGTGGAAAATTCTCGCACCCTTCTACTCCTGCTTTAGTCCCATATTACCGGGCATAGAGAACCCTATCGCATGACCCGCCTATATATATAGGGGTATTGGGGGCTTCTCAAAGTACAACTCAATGCAAGCTGGTTGCTTTGCGAAGTTGTCGTTCTCTCTGGTTTTGGTAACCATGAGAGAGCCCGAGCAAGTGCTTCCCGCAAAGGGAGGTGCAGCAAGGGAAGGACAACTGCAGTTGCAACTGGTAGCAGGAGAGTGTGTTGGCGACTAGTACGTCAACAGGAGGGTGCGACTCCTTCCACTTCCTTGTGGGACAAGGAGATTGGAGTTCCAGGTGGTCCGTGTGGACTACTACAGAGGCGGGAGGTCACTGCCGCTCAGGAGGACAACTGTCATCCGACAGTCTGGTAGGAGGAGTCGTCAGTCCCGGTGCGACCAGGAGCTGCACAGACACCGTCCAAGACCGGAGTTGAAGACCACGCAAGGCGCGAGGTATTGTTGCTGAGCAAGCCTCGGGACAAGGTATGATTCCACACACCATCCTTTTCTATTATATAGACGTTGACACGTTTCCTCGGTATGGGTTGGGGGAGAAATTTTTTTTGTTTCCGCTGCCTTCTCTGTCTCCCCTAAAACCCTACACAAATGACATGTGATGGTAAGCATATGTTCCATAGGTGCATGTAAAAGTGGTTTTCTCTTAGTCATGAGGGTTGATAGGAATTAGAAAAAACCCAGAATACTCATTCAAGTAGCAAAAATAAGAATGTTATGCAAGACATTCAAGTATCAAGTCAACAAAAGGAAACGAAAAATGATCTTTGTGAGTCACCTTGTTCAAATGCCGATAATCAATACACATATGCCAACCTGTGATTATACATGTTTGTATCAACTCATCATTATCTCCCTTGATGACAGATGCACCCCCCTTCTTAGGTACCACATGAATGGCACTAACCCAAGGGATGTCACTTATAGGATAAATGATACCGACATCAACCAACTTAAAGATTTTCTTTTTAAACACCTCAAGCATGTTTTGATTTAAACATCTAGGTGGTTCAATGGTGGGTTTAGCATCATCATCTATGTTTATTCTATGCATGCAAATGGAGGTATGAATGCCTTTTGAATCGACAATAGAGTAACCAATGACAACTTTGTACAAACGTAATTTAGCAAGCAACTTATTTTCTTGTTCATTAGTTAATTCATCATTAATTATGATAAGAGAAGTAGAGTTGGAGTCAAGGAATTCATACCTCAACCCTAGTGGAAGGGCTTTGAGTTCTACATTTCTCCCGGCAGCATTTTCTGTGGCGTTGTCATCAACAAGTGGAGTGTCTTTATAAACAGTATCTGCTTGAGCAATAGAAAATATGCTAACATTTTTATATTCATTGTTTATACCCTCATCATCATCATAGTAGTTCAGTATCAAATTAGCAACATCATGGTCTTCTTTCACAACTAAATCAATAGTGTCTATAAAACACAGTTCTTCTACTCGTGAAGGTTCCTTCATGACATCATATATAGAAAACTCCATGGCTTCTTCACCAACCTAGAGTGTAAGTTTATCTTCTTAGACATCAACAAGGCATCCATAAGTTCTCAAGAAAGGTCTCCCAAAAATAATGGGATTGGAAGGAACTTCTACCATATCTAACACAAAAAAATCACAAGGAATGTAGAGTTTACCAATTTGCACTAACACATCTTCCATGATACCTTTGGGATATTTGATGGAATGATTGAATAGTTCATTGGCCATCTTTATAGGTTTTACATCTCCAAAATCTAGCTCCTGCCACAAAGTAGAATGAATACGACTAATACTAGCTCCAAGGTCTACAAGACCTTTGTCAAATGTGGTGTTGCTAATCTTGCATGGTAGGGTGAAGGTTCCCAAATCATTTAACTTCTTAGGAAGTATGTTTTGAATGATAGAGCTTATTCTTTAAGAAAGCATTATGGTTTCAACTTGGTCTACCTTCCTCCTCTGAGTGGGGATGTCTTTTAGAAACTTAGCATACGCCTCTTCTATAACTTAAGCAAGTAGAAGGTTGACATGGAGTTTGTTTAGAATGTCCATAAATTTCCTAAACTTTGAATCCTCCTTCTTGTTTGCAAGTCTTTGTGGAAATGGTGCATTTTCTTTAATAGAAAGTGGTACCTCAACTGTACTTTTTCCTTTGTCACCCATAGGGGTGTCGAACTTCTCTTCATCAGTGATCTCAACACTCATCTCCTTGGGTGGAGAATGTCTTTGGATTTCAGCTCCACTCCTCAAGGTGATAGCATTTGACTGCTGTCTTGGATTCACCTCTGCTTGGCTTGGAAGAGAACCGGAGTGTTCTTTGGTTGCATCAAGGCCTATTGGGCAATTTGGTTCTCCAACATCCTTGTATGAGTGGAAAGGCCATCAACTTTTGTGGAGAGTTGGGCAATTGCATCCTTCAAATGCTTATCATTGCCCCTAAACTCTCCGTTCTGCTATGCTTGAGTGAAAATAAATTTCTCCATCATGACCTCCATGGAAGAACTTTGGGGTTGTTGTTGCTGTTGGTGACCCCTATTATTGTTGAAGCTCGGCAGATTCCCATTGTTTTGCCGGTTGAAGCGTTGTTGTTGTTGTGGTTGCTACTATCCTTGCTGGAAGTTCTGAGCATTGGTTGTGTTCAGGTAAGAGAAGTTAGGATGATCTCTCTAGCCCGAATTATATGTGTTGCAGTAGGGATTGAAATGTTGTTTGATCCCATGCATCCCAACAACATTGACTTGTTCTAGTCTCCCTTCATTTGCATTAGGATCAAAGCATGTAGAAGAGGTATGTCCATAATTCCCACAAGCTTCACATATCACTTCAGCTGATTGGATTTGTAATGTAGTCATCTTCTCGAACTTTTGTGTAAGAACATTAAGTTTAGCAGTAATTAGGTCGACAACATAAACTGTATGCTTCCTGGTTGAAGAAATTGGTGTAGAATATGATTGTGCTTTCCTTTATATCCCCCATTGATAGTGGTTTAGTGCTACATCTTCAATGATATCATAAGCCTACCTGTAAGACTTATTCAACAAAGCTCTATTAGCTGCGACATATAGTGTCATACAGGTATTGTCGAATAGTCCATTATAGAATGTTTGGAGTAGCAACCAATTGGTAAGTCCATGGTGAGGAAAAAGGCGTTGTAGGTCCTTAAACTTCTCCCATGTGTCACATACAGTTTCTCCATCGGATTGAGAAAAGTTTGTGAGCTGGTTCCTTTGTTGGGCTATTTTTCTTGGAGGAAAATACTTTATAAGAAAAGCATTTAAAAGTTGACTCCATCTTTTGATGGACTTCTTAGGAAGAGATAAAATCCACTCCTTGGCTTTATCTCTCAAGGTGAAAGGGAACAATAGTAGCCTTACTCCATTAACAGATACACCATTGACTTTGAAAGTGTTCATGTACTCCAAGAATTCAGCTACATGAAGATTTGGATCTTCACTAACGGTACCCCCAAAACAGTTCTGTTGGATCATCTGCATCATTGAAGGAGCAATAGAGAAGTTGTTCACTTCCATTGTAGGTAGATCAATGGCTCTACAAATGTTTGTGGCAACCAACATGGTGAAGTCTTTCAAAGGACGGTCATCCTCCATGGTTGGATCTTCTTATGCGGCTTTTTTAAAGGATGAAGAATATGGTGATGGTGATGATGGAACACCGTATAGCAGTAATTGCTCTACTCTTCTTTCTCTTCTTAAGCTTGAAAGAGTGCACACAATTTTAGGATCTAGAAACGCAGATGGTTGAAGAACCCTTTGTGAGCAACGCATACAACCTGAAAAGTAGCAAGAGATATTGAGAACAAAACTAAAAGGTATATGAGAATCTAAAAATGGAAATCGTGATCTAGTCTTGAATACTAGTTAGCACTTTTTACTCTAATTAGATTAACCATAGCTCTCCGACAATGACGCCAAAAACTTGTTGGTTTGTTACACTAACAAGTTTCAATGATAAGAATGATCTTTTACTCAACTAGCTATTTCCTGCAAGTATACAGGAGTATTTGTAGTCAAGATCGAATGCAAGGAGCTTTAGCAATCAACTAAATGCAATAGTGCTAAGGTTCAGCAATCTAGATCTTTTTAAAGAGTGATTTGGTTAATTAAGATAAAATTTCAAAACTAAACAAAATAGTAAATGGATTACTAAAAGAGGGTTGATTCTAGGTATGGAAAGATCTTGGACTTAGGATTTCACCAACATATCATAGCATAAATAGGAGAATGAAATTTAAACATACTAAGCACTTGCTTTAAAGGAGAGTAGTATGTTACACTTCACCTCTCGGATCAAGTACAAAGATCCTAACTCAATACAACATTGTCATATATGAATTTCATTTTGGAACACAAACCTACTCCTCAACCCCAAAATTTCCACTCTCGTGGTAAAGGAGGAGTTTCCAAGAGAGTACCTTCTCACTCTCCTACCTATGTTCTCAGATCAAGCAAGAAAGCATAAAACATGCACACATAGTGGCCGACCATACATTTAACAAGCAAGAAACCAGTACTCGTAAGGTAGAAAAACAAGAAACTTAGAATTTAGTATTAAATTATCATGTTTCATACATGATATGGCTTGGGAGCTACTCTCTCATGTCTAAGAAAAAGAGTCTAGTCGTACATGATGATGTATAGCAGAAAATATGCAGAATTTTTAGAGTTTAACATGATTTAGAGTAGGAAAAGCTAAGAGAACCAAAAGTGTAACCCAAGAAGAGTAGAACTCCGGCTTGGGGATGAAGTTCCACTCCTACAGTTACTCCAAACTAGAAAAACTTCCCTCCCAAGAAGCATGTTCGAGAGAAGAAGTTCTACTACACCTTCGGAGAAGAAAATGGAGAAAAAGAGAAGAAGAATGGAGGTTCTTTGTAAAATAACCACCTTCTTCCACCCAAAATCGTCCTCCTTTGCTCTAGACCTTCTCTTGGAAAAAAGACTTTCAAGTTTTGACCCTTGATAACCTCTCCATAAGTTGTTTTTCTCTTTAAAAATGAGAGAATTCGTATTTCAAATTTGCTGAAACTGACAAAGAGACGACATGTCTTCCTTGGGCCACGTCGTGTCTGGTCATCGATAGTTTGCTCCAAGTGTAAGGTACATGACGTGTCTGAATTAAAAAACATTGTGTACATTCTAGAAATACAAATTTTGCTCTAAATCCCCAGGTACACATCGTATCCTTTATGAACACATCGTGTACTACTTCTTTTCAGCAGGAAGTATGGCTGACTGGAGTCGCACACGTCGTGTCTTAATTCAGACACACTGTGTGCGATGCTGTTTCAGCAGAAATAGAACTCTGAATGTCTCTAAGGTGTGGAGAAGCCCCAATGATGTCAGAGTTGTGTTGGGTTATCTCCAATTTGATATTTTTCAAGCATATCTGCAATACACATCAAGCGATAAGCAAAATAACAAAAAGGTGGTAAGAATAATATGAATAGAGGCTATACAAAAACAAAATGAACTCAATTTGTATGTGAAATCATATAAGAAATTAATGTGGAAAGCACACAATAGAATTCTCCCAAAAAAGTCATCGCTGATGACATTACCAAGAGTCTTGCTCAGAAGGTTGTTTCTACTCAAAACACACTACTCTTGCATCAAAATCTACATAAATCACATAGCCTTCTGTAGATTGTTTGCTAGAAGTGCATCTAGGGTTGATCTAATGCATGTCTTGATTTGCTTTATATACATTACTTGGACAAGCCCCTAGTTTTTCTTTCTCTTCTACACCCCCTCTCTAACAAATTATGTTTTAGCCCCATTACTTTTTGAAATAAAAAGGGGGGAGAAGACATGTCTTATGTAAAGGGAAGAAGACATATATGAGTAAATCACATAGTTTCTATAAACTTTATGAAAGGTAGCCATGCAGGATAAATAGAATCAATTAGGGGGTTATGTGAACTCCATTAGCCTCAATTGAAGGGGATCATATGAACACAATTCTGTTGAACTCCCTAGGGTTCTCCAAAATATGATATTACTTAAATTCTTTCCATATATTTATGGAATTGTTTGTCATCTTTAAAAAGGTGGAGAATGTTGACTCAAGGTCTAAATAGACTAAACCCTTATTTCGATAATAACTAACCATTCCACTCATTTTTCTCTAATGCTTTTGCTTGACTGATTTCAAATTAGGTAAAGACACACTCCAAATGTCTAAACTTGCACATAATAAATTGGAGAAAATAAATAACATTCATAAAGATCAATATTGAAGAATAATCTATTTCCCTTATATATTTTTGATGTACAACACTTATAATGATTGTATAACTTGTAATTTATCTTATAAAAAATCATGAAAACTAAAAATAAAATGTTAAAACACTCTTATAGAATTTATAAGATTCCATTATAGGTTGCCTTATCAACCGAGCTTGTCCTAGAGAGAACTCAACCGACAAGCTGTGTGGAGCTTGATAAATCCTAGTGTTGACTGAGTTTATTCTAGACACAACTAGATCAAGACCTTGCACTTACAAAACAATCATAGTTGTCAATCGTGTTTCATCTAGGATAAACTCAACTGACAACACAACATTATTTCATGACATACTGCTATGGGACGAACTACCTTTATGGAAGATCGACCAAAAACACTCAATTGAAAAGTGCAGAAAAGTGCTTTTAGCCATTGGAGTGTTGCAAAATTAAAAAATATATATGTTGGAATACCAAAATGGTTAGAATTTGTTCCTTAGTGTCTCTATTGGGTAGTGCCTACCTCAATTATAAATAGGGTCCATTGGGCTTCATCCCATGGTTAGCCAAGCACTATGAAGGTCCCTGCATTATAGCTGAGTACCTTCAAGAGCCTCCATCCACTCTCAAGCCTAATCGATTGCTACATCCATTAGAGTGAGTATGGTATTTGTAAGAAAGATAATCCAAAATGTATATTTTATGAGCCTCTCACTTCCTCCACCTTCAAATCTATCTTTCTACCATGAATATGAAGACTCTCTCTCTTTTCTAGGAGAGTTAAAGGAGAAGGGAAGGAGTCCCCTAGTGAAAGCTTCTCCTTGATTAAGGTGAAGTCAATGGTGGAAGATCCAACACAAGAGTGGGTAAACCCTCAAAGGCCGAAGACTTGTTGCAAGAGTAGGTAAGTCCTTGGTGAGATTGTGATAACCATGATTTTAGGGTTCCCATAACCAAGATAATACCTAAGGTTCACTATTATTCTTTATATGACCAAACTTATATTGAAGTAATTTATTTAGTATTTGAATTGATCTCACTTAAATTTGTAATTAGAGATATGACTAATGATGATGCTAATTGAGTTATATTATGATGTGTACCTATTTAGTCAATTTGAACATTTATGAGGCCAAGGGCCAATTTAATAGTCTCAACGAACTCAAGTGATAAAATTGATGAGCACTGAGGTTTATTAGAATCATAACAGGTGTTCTTAGACTTATCGGATCAATATGTGATGATTAATGTTGATTGTATGAGTTATGAAACTAGACTGATTGAGGAATTCTATTAAGATATTATGCAATGTTTGGTAGGCTTCAAAAGCTTTAGTAGTATAGAATCTAGGTTTATAATGTTGAATGATTCGAAACACTATGGAATACAGAAGTTCAAAGTTGAAAAGATGATTTGGATATAAATGATTAATGTGAATTAGGGAATATGATGAAAATGTTTCTTAACTCCTCAATAACATGACACACACCAAATTTTCCTTGAGGTTGCATGGCCCATCCTAGCTACAAATCTGAACATGAAACTTTTGACCCTAGGATGGTCGTCAAGTGTAGTTGTAGGATCATCTCTCACCTCTGAAAGCAGTGGAGTTGTTAGAGGTAAGAGACTGATGGTTCGGTATTCTGAATCCTTAGGAGCCAGAGCCCTTTGACCGAGCCAATTGATCCAAAATTGAAGGAGGAAGGCCCTTATCAGCTATTGTAAACTTGACCAACAGAATAGCGGAGAGCCCAACAATGCCTAACCATTCGTGGTCGTTCACAATACCATCTCGGCTTTACAGATAAGCGGGGGGCAGTATTCTCCACAAACCAACCTCCGTATTGATGAATTAAACCTCAGCGGTAGTCTCTCACACATATCCCCTCCCGCTGCAAAGTCTACTCACCGGAGATCCTTGTGTCATCATGGATCTTCAATCACCTGCACTTGATTGCTGGAATTAGAGCCGAAGGCATCCATCCAGTGGGGTAGTCACCGACCCCCATGAATCTATGAGCAGGAACAATGGCGCATAGAGAGTTGCTCTCTAGGTAGAATCTGATGTCCCGTTGTGTACCAGCTGGAGAAGGTGGATCGGAGGTCCAGTGGTCGACACATGCCTAGATCATGTTGCAGTCTGCAACCAGATTGAAACCTTGTCGCACCAAACTTCATGGTGACTCCGAGGCCGGTGGCTTTTTGGGTGAGGAGGTCTCATCGACCACGGTTTCCTTGCTTCTTCTGTCCTTTGTGGTGGTGCAGTCATCGCACGCAAAGAAGCGCTTCGGGAGCGCGAGGATGAGAGGAGGGAGACGAGCTGGCTCAGGAGGTGCAATCTATCCATAGGCTGCCGGTTCATGGAAAATTAGCAGACTGAACCTTTCCAGCCCCTGGGACAGGTGGCGGCCATCTAAGGCACCCAGAGGAGGATCCAGCGGCCCATTCTTTTTCAAGAAAGATAAATATCTCAAGTGATATATAGGTCTTAGAAAATGTACTATAAATAGCTCCCTTATCCAATAAATTCACCAAAAATACCCCTAGGCTCTAAAAAGTGTCTATTTTGTTATGAAACCCTTAGATTAGACCTTTGAAACAATATAATTCCTAGTTTTTAATTTACAAGATGACACCTTTGTTAGGATATATTAAATGTATTAAATGATAATTATTGACATAAATTCTGAGAATATTTATTCTAGACCCTAATATCATGTAGATACAATATGTTAAACCTGATCATAACTACATTGCAAAAATATTAGGTCCTTCTCCATTAGTGACTTATAAGATGATTTTTGTATCATAATAATTCTAGAAAATAGATAAAGCATCAGAAAATGGTGAAAATCAAACCAAACCTAGTTTATGACATATAAGTCAGTAGGAAAATACCAGAGATTAGATTAAGGTCAGTTTGAATCTAGGTTCTACCTAAACACTAATTTGGACCTAAACTATTAGTAATATGATGAAACATGTATTAATGACGATTAATTGTTATTAATCAGGTCATGGACAAAGTTCTAGATGATCATGGATGTGATAAGAACCTCTGAACTCAGGTACGTGGATATAATTATATGACTAGATTTTGCTGGATGCTAAATATACATACTTGCTTGCATGTAATTGAAATACATTGATGGATGTGGATATATGAATAATTGTTAATTTTCTTCCGCCTTGAACATAAAAGAACATAAACGAGGATAAATGAAATGTAGTTACTAGTGGTGCTCATTAAACTCCCTATTAGAGAGGGAAAGCTTTAATGTTGACTAGCACCTCCCTAGAGTACACGGTATACGGGGAGATCCCTAGAGTACAAGGTACACGGGGAAGGGCCCACCATTTATGTTTGTGCTAAGTTTACCATAGTAATGCATATTCATTCTAAATGTGGATAATAACTTGGGATTACCTGATTTTCTGCCTTTAAATAACGTTTCCTTTCTATTCCTTCAATTTTGAGTATTTTATATGCCAGCATAGTATAGCTTTTAATTCCACGTACCAACTTTTGTTGATGTTTTTGTTCCTCATATTTTCTAGGTTCAGAACTAGAATGGGATAAAAGAATAGGATGTGAGTAAGTTGTACAGGTTGTACCTATTGCCTAAGATCCTGTTAGCATACATGTTTAGACTTGTGTAAAAAAAAAATATCTTTTAATATACAATTGTAATTCATGTTGTAATAATGTACATGTTTAATGTTGAGAAATTTTATGGTTGTATGTTCATGTACGCGTATTGTGCTTCCGCATCGCTCTCTGATATGATTGGATGATGTTTTTGGATTTTGACATCTCATTCCCAATAGGGTTTGGAGAAGCCAAAATCTGGGGACGTCACAGAGATAGAACATTCTTGGTCATGGATAGGTAAGC
This sequence comes from Alisma plantago-aquatica, assembly GCA_963693085.1. Taxonomy (NCBI): domain Eukaryota; kingdom Viridiplantae; phylum Streptophyta; class Magnoliopsida; order Alismatales; family Alismataceae; genus Alisma; species Alisma plantago-aquatica. The sequence continues at coordinate 923,097,914 of OY856410.1, read as the reverse complement.
CCTTTGTAAGGTTATTAGCACCATTTTCCTCAAAGGGAAGGCTAGGTCTAGAAAGGAAGGTCTTATGTTCTAACTCTTATAATGGAATATAAGGAGTGAGACATGGTTGAAAATACTAGAGGTTTGCCTCTATGGGTAGTGTTGTACATTTCCTAGTATGGAGTTAGAAACCACTATACATAGCTTGTGTTACTTGTGTTTGTTCAATATCTATTTACCTTGCTATGTATGTTTGGTTGCACACAAAGTTCATGTATTCAACATTATCTTCATATATAACTTAAAGTTCTAATGGATTTTGTGTAGTGATTTTAGCTTTATTCACCCCCCTATAAAGCCCTTCATTGATTTAAAAATTGGCATTAGAGCGGGTCTTCTCTAAGCAATACTTCCACAAGTAGGAAAAGATGGGTGATTATCAAGGTAGGAGATACTCCATCTGCATTCAATCTTTTATGGGAGAAACTTCCTCTATTGTAAGAGAAGGTTACAATTCTACATCCAAGGATAAAGTCTTGATCTATGGAGAATTGTTGATTTTCCTTGCAAACTACCACAAACAAAGGTAGTATAATTGGATGAAGCTAATTTGAAGAAAGCAACCTTTTATGCTAGAATCATCAATATTCTCTATGCCTCTCTTTCCCCCGCTGATTTGAATCAGATTTCTTCTTGTGAGATAGCCTATGAGTTATGGAGAAAGCTATGTGTCACTTATTAGAAGACAAAGAAATCAAAGGATAAGTAGAGTCTACATGCTCATGGGTCTCCTTGAGAACTTCAAGATGGGAAAGAAGGAAAGGTAGATAGAATGTATGCTAAGATCAAAACCATCATAAATGGTCTTGCCGTATTACGTCAACCTATGGAATGAGGAAAGATAAGCTCAAAGATCCTTAGGTATCTTCCTAAATTATGGGAATCAAAGTGACTATAATTAAAGAATCAAAGTCTATTGAATAAATTGTTGTTGAAGAGCTCATAGGAAATCTACAAGCCTTAGAAGTTAAACTTGACTAGAAAGAGGAAGAAGAAAGAGAAGAAGAGAAAGAAGCAAGATGAAATCAAACATAAGTTGAAGCTATTGTAAGTTAAGTTTATCCATCCTCTCAAGTTGACGAATGAGCCATGTACTCCAAAGGTAAAATTCATAAAGGCAAATCTTCTTTCTCAACTGTGTGAATCAAATATGGAATGAAGGATCACTTAAAGGAAAATCGACCACAAGGCCAACTGACTTATGATAACAAGATAAGTAGAGAGAATCATAAGAAGAAGGGGAGATGGAACAAAAGCTCTAGTGACTCCTCCAACTCAATCTCAAGTGAATAATCTAGTGAAGAATCTAGGTCACGCTCTAGTGATAGCGGAGAATGTTGTTTTGCTCTCATGGAAAGTGTTAATGAATATTCATATTAGGTAAATCTAATATCTTTAATTAAAGACTCTTTAATTGCAATTATTCATGTTGCTCTTGCCTCTCTTAAGTCTACTAAAAAGAAAGAGAAAAACCTTACTAAAATCGTTGATAACTTGCATGATGAGAAAGACAAACTTGATCATGTTAATATTAGTTTCCAAGATGGTGTTTACAATATTCAAAAGTATTATCTAGAACTGGAATTGAAATTACGTAGCGTTGAGATTGAAAAGAATTCTTATAATAGTCAAGTGAATGTTCTTAAACTTTAAAATGCTATCTTGCTTGATGAATTTAGATTTCTAGAAGCTCAACCTCTTATGACTAGTTTTAATTAAGAGCATAATAAAATTGTGAATTCTAACATGGTTGATATGGATGTTCTAATTATTGAAAATGAGGACAAAATACTTTGTTTTGCACAAATTAGAATCTAAAAATAGTGTCCATCTTTCTAAGATTTCCTTGCTTGAAAAAGAATATGCTTCCTTGCTTTCTAAAATCAATGTCCTTCAATCTTGTTCTAGTTCTACTAGTAGATAGAATAATGTTACTGCTCTTCATATTGAAAAATATCTCTATATGACAAAATATCTTTGCTTAGAAACTGATATTTTGCATGCAAGACACGATATCAATCAAATGTCTTCACTCTTACTTATCTTATGCATGATAATCATAGTTTGAGATCCTCTATGCAAAGGTTATTTGATGATAAAAACAATCTTAATAAAATCCTTGGTCATACTAACAAATAAATTGGTAGAGATGGTATTGGACTTGATACTAGCCAAAGGAACAAAAAAACAAAGGACCTTCAATTTTCAATGAAGAATCCTCTTGCTCCAAAGATATGGAATAATGCAATATTGTAATAAAATTGGTCATTATCTTACATATTTTCCTTTTAGGAAAGCACCCAAGAGTAACAAGACATGGGTTGCTAAGATAACACTTTGGACCCAAAATATGATTGGAGACCATTTTATTTTTCTCCTTGTCCATCACTTGAAAATGGATTGACATTACCTATTGATTTACAAATTGGTTTCTCAATCCACATAAACTAAGAAAGGTGTGATGTGTATGGGTTGGCAACAAGTGGAGAAATGGTAAAAATAGAGGTAATAATATTATTGTTCATAACAATTCATAGCTTTCTCTTGTAAAGTTTGTATGCACTTTTCTTATGATTTTTGAGTCAAACTTAGTATATTTTGATTCTCATTACTTCCTTTCTCAAAAGTTGTCCATGATTCTTTCAACTTTCTTATACATGTTTGGCTATGGTTTATTTTTTCATCATTACTCTATATATGTTTTATTCTAAAATATATGTGTTTTTCTCATGTTGGCCGAGTTTCTCTTGAATAAAAATTGACTAACAAGAACTAATGGGTGTTACCAAAAGATGTTGTTGGCTGAGAAATTCAACCAAGAAACTTGACCGACAACATTGTGCACGTAATATACATATGGTCTTTTAGATGAGAATTTTCCTCTCAACTAGTCATTGTCAACCAATAGCTTTACTCTATGACACTCCTTTTGGTACTTACATAATATTTATACTTCCATGATTTAAATTTCCTATCATACATACAACTTTATCTCTCAAATCACTCGAAATTGATATCTCTATATCTTGTAATTATTATCTTGAGTTGTTATGCATGATTTGATGATGATCTTTTTGGAACTCTTGGTTGTGTCTTAATTTATTTCATTGTCCTCCAACTTTCTACATCTATAATGTTGTTTCTCTTGTTTTTATGTAACTTTTAATTTCTTAGTGGTAATCATCTTTTGATAATGATGCATATTTTGTAGTGAGTAATATTCTTTCATGCTTCTGAAATTGTATATTTCTTTAGATGGATATTTCTCTATATCTAATCATAGCTTGTTCTTTAACTTGTGAATCTTTTGTTATGATCTAGATCCTACTAATACGTCTAACTTGAGGAATCATCTACTAGTAGTTTTCATCTTGTTCATGAATTGGTATCTAACACATCAATTGGTATACAAAAAAAGTGTTGCAGACAAGAAATAGAAAAAGATTTTGACCCTTACAATGAAGGAATTCTCCCAAAAAATGTCATAGCTCATGACTTTGCCACGAGTCTTGCTCAGAAGGTTGTTTCTGCTAAAAAAACACTAATCTTGCATCCAAAATCTGACACTAGAGGTGAAAGATCAAAATGTTCATAAATCACATAGCCTTATCTAGATTGTTTGCTAGAACTGCATCCAGGGTTGTTCTAATGCATGTCTTGATTTGCTTTATATGCATTGATTGGACATGCCCTAGTTTTTGTTTTCTCTTATACACCCCCTTTTCTATCAAATTGTGTTTTATCTCTTCAACCCCCTCACTTTTTGAAAGAGCAAAGGGAGAGAAGACATATCTTACGTAAAGGGGAGAAGACATATATGAGAAGATATATACAAGTAGATGACATATATTCTATAAATTTTATGAAAGCTAACATGTACGAGAAATAGAATCAACTGGGAGGAGTATGTGAACTCAATTAGACTCAATTGAGCGGGATCATATGAACCCAATTCCACTGAGAACCATAGGTTTCTATAAAGTATTGTTTTACTTACATGCTTTAAATACATTTACGGAATGATTTGTCATCTTTAAAAGGGGGAGAACATTGACTCAATGTAAAAATTTACTAAATCCATGTTTTGACGATGACTAACCATTCCACTCATTTCTATCTAATGCTTCTACTTGACTGATTTCATATTAGGTAAAGACACACTACAAATGTGTAAACTTGTGCATCCTAACTTCGAGAAATCATGTCATACATGCATAAAGATCAAGATCGATGAATATATAGTTTCCTCCATGGATCTTTGATGTAAATCACTTGTAATGATTCTATGATTGGCAATTAAGCTTCAAAAAAATCAAGACCACTTAAATCAAATGTTTAAACACTTTTATAGTCGTTCTCAAATTCCACTATAGCTTGCCTTGTCGGCCGAGTTTGTCCTAGAGGCAACTCGACCGAAAAGTTGCGTGGAGCTTGATACAATCATAATATTCTCTGAGTTTGTCCTGGAGACAACTTGACTAACACCCTTCACTTACAAAACAATCTTAGCTGTCGGTCGAGTTTCATCTAGGATAAACTAGACCGAAAAGTCAAAACTATTTTGTGGCATAGTGCTATCAGATGAATTACCTTTATGGAAGATCGACTAGAAACATTGTACGAAAAAGTGTTTGTAGCCATTGGAGTGTTGCAAAATGTAAAAATATATACTTTGCAACACCCAAAATGGCTAGAACTTGTTTCATAGTTTCTACTGGCTAGTAGGCAACCTAAATTTTAAATATGACCCATTGGTCTTCATCCCAAGATTATCCAAGGATATGAAGGTCTCTATATTATAGTTGAGTGACTCTAAGATCTTCATCCACTCTCAAGCCTAATCACTTGCTTCATCCATTAGAATGTGTAGGGTATTTGTAAGAGAGCTAGTCCTACATGTATATCTTATGAGGCTCTCACTCCCTCCACCTCCCAATCTCGCTTTGTACCATCAAGATGAAGACTCTCTCTCCCTTTGCTAGGAGAGGTGAAGAATAAGAAGCGAAGGAGTTCCTTGGTGAAAGCTTTTCCTTGGTGAAGGTGAAGTCAATGGCAGAAGATCCAAGTCAAGATTGGGTAAATCCTCAAAGGGCGAAGACTCATTGCAAGAGTAGGTAATTCCTTAGTCAAGTAGAAGACTCTTGTTTGTGGATAGGTAAGTCCTTTGTAAGTTTATTGTCTCCTTTTCCTCAAAGGGAAGGCTAGGTATCCTTGTCTTGAAAAAGCAATGCCTTATGTTGTAACTCTTATGATGGAATATAAGGAGTGAGACATGGTTGAAAATTCAAGAGGACGGTTGTTATAACCTCAATTTTGCTTGTATTTTAAATAATTGAAATGTAATTATGCAACTAAAAATAGACTTGAAAGGAAATTTGAGTGCTATGTTTGAAAGAATGGATCTCTTTGTAAAGTTGTCTTGAATGCATGATTTAATGGGTTATACTATTTTAGTAATCCAATAATGGATAAATGAGAAAGAGCATAAAAGAAATCCCATAATAAGTAAAAGGGAAAAAACAAATAGAAGACAATTGTTTGCATATGTGAGAATTGTATAAAGTTCTCTAGAAAGAGGCATGGATGACCACTATTATTTAGTTTTTAGTTCCACATGGTTTCTAATAAGAAAAGAAATCAAAATAAATAAATAGAAGAGAAAGGAAGAGAAAATATGAATTTGAAATGCATAATATATGCCTTATGAGTGGATGACTTGAATATGAATAAAAGTCTCTTTTATTTTTTTTATTTGGTTTCCAAACATTACACACAAGTAGTATAAGTCATTAATGACTTTCTCATAAAATTTAGGACCGAAAGGATTAATAGATTGAGAGATATGGATTTTTCAAAAGTCCATAAAGTGTATGCATTAATATATGAGAAATATTAAATGTCACAAATCCTATTTATAAAAGAATTATCTATTACTACGTGCATTGAATGATGATCATTAGATTTGGGATCAAACAACGGGTGTTCCATCACCTGCCTCAACCAAAATAGGAAATAAGAACTCAATTGAGGGAACTCCTTGCTAGATTTTCTTGTGAACTAGTGTGTATGCAGATATACCAACCAATTCAAAAGATTTGAGATAAGAAATCACATCGTTTCATCTTGGGTTTAAATACCTTTGAAAGGATATTATGCTTTTCCCCAAATCTCAACCTTCTCACCAACCATAACCCATAGCCATAGGATATACAAGGGGATACACCCCTTCTGTGAAACTATAGACTCCTTTGTGGGATTATATCAGACCTATTGACTGAGTTCCAGCTGCCAATTTCTCCTCTAAAACCCCTACATCACCTACAACTTCCTTGGATCACCATTGGAGACCCTCTTAGTCGTTCGAGCAACTCCGGCCACCATTGGGAAAATTAAGACCACCAACAAAATTGGAATGAACCTGACCCTCATTTTGGGATAACCCTATTTATTTTGCCTAAGTATGTTGCTTATCACCTTTCTCTAATCATATGAGATGTAATTAGGGCATGTTGAAACCTTAAGTTTCTTGTTTGAGCTAGTTTGGATGATTCTTATGTTTTGTGGAGAGGTTTTGGTGCAAATTGCAATTCACCCAGAATAGGGGTTTATGTGCAAGTTTTCTACCTCTAAAGTGTTCCTTCTTTCTCTTCGTACCATATAAATTAGGAAGAGAGAGAGATATTGGAACCTTTGTTGGCTCTTGGTTGTATGGTGGCATCCTTAGTGATGCTTTGAACACATGTGTGAGGTGTCTTGCACCTATATGTGTTGTCTCGAGATATGGAGCCCTAGAGATGTTGTGTATCAGTTTGTGAGTGTGTAGTGTTGAGACCTATTGGTTTGTGAGTATGTAGAATTGAGAATTATCAGTTTGTAAGTGTGAAGGGTTGATCCCTCTTGGTTTGTGAATGTGTAGGGTTGAACCCTATCGGTTTGTGGGGGTGTCTAGAGTTGCATCCTATCGGTTTGTGGATGTGTGGAGATATGGTATCATTCATGACCTTGGTAGGAGACCAAGTGGGCAAGAACTAGCCGAGACCTTGTCACCATGTCTTGCATGATGTTGTGCATGTGGCTCCTTTTTTGTGGACAAGTGGCACCTAAGATCCTAAGGTGATGACACCTCTTCCATGATCCCTCTCTCATCCCCATGGTATATAATCTCTTTTCTATCCATGCCAGAGGATACTTTTGGCCATCTTTGATTTTTCTCATTCTTGGTGGAAGGCCTTGAGAAGTTTAAGGAGCAAGAGAGTCTCTCTTGGAGCTTGGTGGTCGAGTTCCAAGTTGTGGTGTTCTTTGATCATCCTTCATCTTCTACCTTGGTAAGTTGTGTTTCCTAGCTCTCTTTTCTTCTTCTTCATCTCGACCATGGATCCTTGATATCTTCTTTCCATTTTTAACCATCTTAACCTTGGTATCATCTTCTTCCTTAGAGGTATAGTGGTGACCAAGTTTGATTTATCATCTTCTACCTTGAGCTTGTGAGCTTGAATCTTGGCCTTGGAGCTTGGATCTTTGTGGTGATCTTTGAGGTGGGTTATATAACTCATTAACCTCCTTTGTTATTTTCTCTCTTCATATTCTTATGTTTGTTCTTCATCTTGATATCATTCATCCCTTGTATGCTAGTAGTTGTTAGTGTTTTAGAATTATTTTGATGATGGAATCTCTTTAGTTTGCTATCCCTATCTTGAACCTTCTTGTTATTTTAATAGATGGACTAGTGGCCGATCATTCTAAGGTTGAAAATGAAAAGTCCACACACATAGAAGAACCATGTTATGGCTAGGTCATCATAACATGTAGTGCAACAAACTGACACACCATGTGGTAGGTCGACATAACTTGGAGATGCTTAGGTTGACATGCTTGGTGGGTGCTAATCTAATATGTTTTCCTAGGCCGACATGTGTTGAGAAGGTTAGTTCATCATTCCTTATGGTTTCTAAACCAATATGGTTAATATATTTTTATGAAGCTAGTCGTCATGATCTTGAAGTACCTAAATCGATAGGTATTGCTAAACCGACATGCCTTGAAGGTGTTAGCCCGTCACAAATATGGGTGTACCTTGTGGGATTTATTATATTTTAAGGGCTAACCATGACACCCTAGTTCACTGGAGGCCAAAACACCTTTAGTTATTTGTTTCCAGATACAACTTGACCCGTGATGCCTAGTTGAACCCTAACACTAACAACCTAACATGCTTTGGTTGCCCGACACCTTTAGGTGGTGCTGACCATCTCACCTTAGGGAGGTGTTGCGTGTCACACCTTTAGGTGGTGCTAGACATCACAACTTAGGATAGTTTTGACCGTCACACCCTTAGGAGGTGTTGACCATCACACTCTTAAGAAGTGGTAAACCGATACACCATTAGTAAGGATATATCTTGAGCTTTGCATGGTGGTAGTCGACATCTTGTGATGATGACAAGTCGATACCCTAAGGAAAGTACCAACTGATGCACTACATGGTAGTCTCAATTGAAACCTTATGATGGTGGCTATGTTATAGCATCTTGATGATAGGGTTACATGACATGATGCGATAAACTATTGGGTGGTTGTGTGAATGATAAAGGATTCTATTTTCTTTAATCTTTATCCCATAACATACCTTATAGTGATGATGTTGTTGATGCAACATTGTAAACCCTAATTGATTAGAGGGAACCCTAACCCTAATGATGTAATGTGAATGTCATGAATCTTATGAGAATATAGTGATGATGATGTATTATTATTCTTGTTACAAGTTTCTAACCATGCAGGTAACACCAGTTGATAAGCATAGCCATGCATGTGCTATGGTGATTATGATATGATTGAATGGGCCTTATGAGGCACGTGATATGTTGGTATCATTGAAAGAGAAGGTAAATGGTCTTATGACCTAATGATGGCCTATTTCCTTATATGAGATAATGTGATTTCCTCAGTGATGAGAGGAGGGGTTATTATCCCCAAGATATGTGGTCCTTGTGATGGATAATATGGTGAATGACAAGTTAGAACTGATAATGTGATGAGATCACACCTTATATGCTCAAATTTGTTTTGGTGATGGGTTATGCCCTTATTTATGTAGAATTTATTTGGAGGTTGTAACTTGTAACATGATTGATGCTAAAAGATACTTAAATGACCTAACTAATCAAGAGGAACCTAATCATGTAGCTTGCCATGTTCCATAGATCCATTCAGTGTCAGCATTTGCTAAATGGTGAAACACCTTTAACTCAGAGTGCATATTTTTGAATGTGTGGGGGTGAGGGCATGGTTGTAGGCCATACCTGAAAGAGTACGGCTTTGGACCATAGCTCAGTGTTATGTGACACATGATTGGCTACAGGTCATACATGGAAGAGTGCGGTTTTGGGCCGTAGCTCAATTTCACTTGAGTTGTGACCAGCACCGAGGCAGGCTAGGTTTACACAACTAGACTATATATCGCTGGAAGCAGTCTAACTAATGATGTCACTGCATGATTCACTTGTTTACTAACGAAGAAGTGGTGAGTTCTTAGATTCTGGCTCTTCTACTAGACCAGGTATGGCACTGATTTTGACTTAACATTGGTCAGTTGGATTTGGGTGGTACGACTCAAATCTTCAGGGCATAATAAAATGTGTAAACAACCGTGTAGTATACTTGTGTAGGATCAAATACGAAAACATTGTATGTGGCCTTTCTTGTTATTTATACAATATTGTTGATAGGAAATAAATATGTTGTTCATATTCCTTTTATAATGTTAAGATGTTTCATAATTCAACAGTAATTGCTCATCCTATTAGTAATGATTACCATCCTCTTATAGTTGTAACTTTACTACTACCTTAATTACCTTATCTAAGATAATAATAGAGTTGGAAGAGAGTTATATCTCCCGTTGAGATTTGGAATCTCACCCCATGGGTTTCCAACATCCAGTAGTAGCTGGCAAGGTTGAAAGTGTTGTTGGATGTCATTTTTTGATAATGTCCTAGAGTCGTCCTTATACACTCAGGTCCTTGGAATGTTTTATAGATCTTTTGTGGACGTGCTTTCATTATGTGGTTGGCCTGTGTGTTCAGTTGTGTAAAGTTGTAGTGGATATATGTATATGTGATGGATTGGATTTTTATTTTAGCTAAATTTTTAGTTGAAATTTATTTTAAGGTGGGTAGGATGTGATAGAGTGAACTTTTGATGTTCTTGAATACCCATTTGGATAAACTTGTTCATGGATTTGAAATTTGAATATGCATATATGTGGTTTTATGACAAAAGTTGAGAATTGTATGATGTTAAGATTATGATTAATGGCCTAATTATGTGTCATTTTGGATTAGGTGGTCGAGTGGTCATATTATGAGAACTTGGCACCAGATTTTATTGGAATCCTTGTATGATGAGGATAAAACTATGGCTCAAATTTCCTAAAGTTGTGATGTTCCTAGAAGGAGATGTTATGGTTTGACATTGGTGTAATAAGGCATGTATTCGTGACTTTAGAACTATGCCTATCAATTATTTATCCTAAGCTTTAATATAACATGGTGTCACGCAACCTTTGAGTTGAGGAAGTCACGAATCAGGTTTGCTATGAGGCATCCCTAGCCCTTAGATGTTATTTGATGGCATGGAACTCATCCCTTACTTCCAACCGAACTAGAGACGTGGGGAGGTTCCTGAGCCAGAAACCATGACTCCACAACCCCAACCCCAATCGTGGATCATCACATGACCTCATCCAAGTAGAAACACCCACACTACCCATATCAATCAGTTAACTCCCCACTTGAGGAAAATAATCGACACTAGATAGAGTTCTGTCTACTTGACTGTACGTCATCTCCATTGTGGAGTGTATATCTCAAGAAGGAGTTGGAGAATGAGAGAGGGAGTAGAGAAAAAGAAATCTTATGGAGATAAAGTGTACGGTTAGAAGCATCTATGTGAGCCTACAAAGACAGAGAAGAGCTTGACTTGATCTCTGATGCACTAATGTTGGCTGTCCAACCCCATCTCACTAGAGAAGGTGCAAGATTGGGGAAGGTGCTTCTGGAGTTTCCTACTGCAACTGGGAAATTCCCTAATCCTGATGGCCTTCTTGCTAGGGGATGGCAGGAGATGATGGCAGTAGGGCCATGGAGTATTCCACACTGAGGACACCACCCATCGCAATACTCTCACCCACCATGGTGGTAGGGCCATGGAGTATTCCACACTGAGGACACCACCCATCACAATACTCTCTCCCACCATGGCGGTAGAGCCATGGCTCACCAATGCACTCCTACAGGAGTCTAGGCACCCTTCATAGTGACAAAGAGCATAGACCCGAGCGATATCCTAGAGGGAACCTCATTCCCCTTTACTTCGCTAGGCAGTAATGGGATGTGGTAGATCAAATCCCAGCTTGAGCTCCTACAATGCTTAAGGCTCACCTAGGAGTCGATCCCTAGTGGTAGGATCCAAGGAAGGTGGGGATGTCATTTACATGCATTGAAGATCACTGTCCTTTGCCCAGATCCTCACCTTACCATTTAATTACGGAGGAAATCTCACGAAGAACAGGTCTCACACAACGGAGAGCCATCCGCGGTAGTGGCTTGTGCAAGGGAAAGAGACGGTGGCCAGGAGGGAGGACTCACAAGTGCATAATAATGGGTATCTCACAAGCGCATGGAGAGGCAATGAGAACCCTGAACGTGATGCTCCCATATCAAACCAGATCCAATGAATCATGGCTTAGCATGAGATGGGAGCTGAGAGTCGTTCCCTTGGTGGACATGTGTCAGCTTGTTATTGTCCCATAAGGTAACTACCTTAAAAATAACAGGACCTTGCATAGCAATTACCTCATACGGTAGAAAAATATAAATAAGGTGCCAAAATTTTCAAAAAATGAGTATAATAACTTGGAATCATAATATCAGTCTTTTGAATCTTAAATGTCAATATTATCATGTAAGATGTTATATTCTTGTTTCATGGATAATAAATATCAAACGATGGCCTAAAATTAAGATAATATGTCAGTAGATTTGTATTGATGTTTATCCATTTGAAGTAAGTGATTATGATTATGATGTTGATGAACAAAATCATGCAATTTTCTCCATATGAATAATTAGGAGTAATAACCGTAATTAATGTGTAATAATTGAAAAGTTGATCAAGAAGCCCTAAAAATTGCAGAGTAAGCTTATATAAGTAATTGGAAGCTAATATATAAATATGAGATCATAATTATGCATATAAATAAGGTCACATGTTTGAGGATCATGTAATGATGAGAAAACCCTATTGGATTAAGGTATAAAATCTAGGGTTAATGCATGTAAAGAATGATATGGAAACTAATGGTCGTACAATTGACTATAATATGGAATATAACATCAGTAACATCAACCCCAGATAATAGGAAGAGTAAGACAAGAAATAATGATGGGAATAGCTTAATGAACTAAGTTAAACCCTAATGAATAAAAATGGGGTTAAGATGATGAGAACCTATTGGTGATGTGTAATCTTGTCTTAATTAAGGTTTGACCAAGGATATAGTTGGCCTAAGGTAAATATGTGATGATTAGGATATCATGATCAAGGTACGCCTTTACCTCTTACTTGGCCTACTATTCAATATGGTTGTATTATATGTGTAGTAAAATACTTAGCATATGATATTGGATGAAATGATTGTTCTTGTATGATATCTTGCTTGATTTTCTGTACTTATATGGATATGATCACATGAAACATAAGAAATATGATCCATTATATGATAACACTAAATCTCTTTGGTAGATGAGTACATGTGAGCACTAAATCTCTTTGGTAGAATAATGCATTTAATAAAATTACTAAATGTTTTCATCATAATAGTGCATGTGGATGATAAACTTTACATATGATGGAAAATAATCTTAAAATATGTGTTCTCTTTTGTTAATGAACATCTTTGTGCAAGTATATGATTTTTCTTATATTTCTTTACAACTGCCAAGTATTAGTTTTATCTTATTGCCAAGCTTAGTAATGAGAGGTATATAAAAACACACATAGGTGTACTCAGTGCTCCTAAGATCACATGTAATCTTTTGTTTAGGTTGTGGACGTATGATCTTGAAGAATGTAGAAAGTTGAGAGTTGTATGGTGAGCTGATGTACATGTGGACATGTTGTCTTAAGATCATGTTGTTTAGTGGTAGTACATGCATACATAAAATTTTGTTGTTCAATACTTAATATCAAATGTTGTAACAAATTCATGTTGCAATTATATGTTGAATGGTGAACATGTGTTGTATGATTCTATTATTTTACATGTGAATGTGCTACTGTTGTTTCCTACTAACATCCTCTGATTTTCTTCTTCTTAGTCTATTGTGTGGTGTTTAAATTGGGATTCTCACTGAGGTGAGTTTTAAATTTGGGATTCTCACTGAGGTGAGTGGTCGAATAATGATAATTTGGATTTCATAAAGTTCTGAAGTTCCTAGAAGGAGATGTTATGGTTTGATATTGGTGTAATATAGCATGTACTGGTGACTTTAGAACTAGTCCTATAATTTATTACAACATGGTGTCACCCAACCTTTGAGTTAAGGAAGTCACGAATCAACTTAGCTATGAGGCGTCCCTAGCCCTTAGATGTTATTTGATGGCAGAGAACTCATCCCTTACTTCCAACTGAACTGGAGATGTGGGGAGGATCATGAGACAAAAACCATGCCTCCACGAACCCAACCCCAATTGTGGATCATCACATGACCTCATCCAAGTAGAAATGCCCGTACTACCTCAGGCTATCAGTTAACTCCCAACTTGAGGAAAATGATGGACACTAGACATAGTATTGTCTGTCAGGCCATGCATTGGATCCATTGTAGAGTGCAGAATGTAAGAATGAGTTGGAGAATAAGAGAGGGAGTAGAGAAGAGAAAATCATCTAGAGACAGAGTTTATGGTTAGAAGCATCTATACAAGCCTGCGAAGATAGAGCAAATCTTGAATTGATCTTTGATGCTCTAATGTTGGCTACCGAACCCCATCTCATTGGAGAAGGATGACCTGCTCTCCATGAGATGTGAGGAGATGATGGTGGTAGGGCCATGGAGAATTATGCATCGAGGACACCACCCATTGAAATATTCTTTCCCATCACAAAAGAGAAGACTCACAGATGAACTCCTTTAGGAGTCCAGGAACCCTTCATAGCGTGGATGAGCATAGACCCAAAGCATATCCTAACAGGAACCTCTGTCCCCTTTCCTGCTCCAGGTGGCAATGGGATGTTATGGAGAAACTCTCAGCTCGATCAACTACCATGCTTGAGGCTCACTTAAGAGCTGAGCCCTAGCAGCAAGATCCAAGGAAGGTGGGGATGTCATTTATATGCATTGACGATTGTGATCCTCACCTTGCCTTTCGCTTACAATAGAAAGCTCACGAACAATATGTCTCACATAATGGAGACCCAGCCACAGCGGTGACCTATGAAAGGGAGAGAGATAATGACCAGGCGGGAGGACTCGCGAGCGCATAATAATGGGGGTCTAGCGAGCACACAGAGAGGCAAAGAGAACCCTGAACCAACCGATCCCATAACAAATCGGATCTAGTGAACCACGTCTTAGTCTGAGGCAGGAGCTAAGAGTTGTGCCCTTGGTGGACATGTGACATATTTCGATTGGCCCATAATGTAAATACCTCAGAAAATATTAGTACCTTGCCTAATTCATAGTAATTACCTCATACGCCAGAAAAATACAAATAAGGTACCGAAATGTTCAGAAAAATGAGTAGAATAACTTTGAATCATAATATCATTCTTTTGAAGCTTAAATCTCGGTATTATCATGTAAGATGACATATTCTTATTTCATGGATAATAAATATCAAATGATGGCCTAAAATTATGATAATATGTCAGTAGATATGTATTCATTTTAATATTTATTTAAAACTCAGTGATTATGACGTTGATGCATAAAATCATGTAATTTTCCCCATATGGATAATTAGGGCTAATAACCCTAATTAATGTGCAGTAATTGCAAAGTTGCTCCAAAAACCCTGAAAATTACAGAGATAACTTATATGAGTAATTGGAAACTAATATATAATTGTCAGATCATAATTATTCATGTAAATTAGGTTACATGTTTAAGGATCATGTAATGATGAGAAAACCCTAACTAGATTAAGGTATATAATCTAGGGTTAATGCATGCAAGGAATGATATGAAAACTAATAGTCATACAATTAACTATAGTATGGAATACAACATTAGTAACTCCAACCCTAGATAACAAGAAGAGTAAGACAATAAATAATTATGGGAATAACTTATGAACTAAGTTAAACCCTAAT
The DNA here is from genome assembly GCA_963693085.1 of Alisma plantago-aquatica. Taxonomy (NCBI): domain Eukaryota; kingdom Viridiplantae; phylum Streptophyta; class Magnoliopsida; order Alismatales; family Alismataceae; genus Alisma; species Alisma plantago-aquatica. Next base: position 923,082,503 of record OY856410.1, on the reverse strand, counting down.
GAACATAAATAGGGTTAAGATGATGAGAACCTAACAATGATGTGCAATCTTGTCTTAATGAGGGTTTGACCAAGTATATAGTTGACCTAAAAAAAATATGTGATGATTAGGATATCATGATCAAGGTATGGCCTTACTTCTTACTTGGCCTACTATTCAGTATGGTTGTATTATATGTGTAGCAAAATACTTGGCATATGATATTGGATCAAATGATTGTTCGTGTGTGATATCTTGCTTGATTTTCCATACTTATATGGATATAAACACATGAAACATAAGATATTTGATTCATTATATGATAGCACAAAATCTCTTTGATAGAATAGTGCATTGATGAATGTACTAAATCTCTTTAGTAGAGTAGTACATGTGAGTAGTAAATATCTTTGGTAGAATAGTGCATTTATGAGATTACTAAATCTATTTGGTTGAATAGTACATGTGAGCACTAAATCTCTTTGGTAGAATAGTGCATTTGGTTGATCAACTCTACATATAATGGAAAATGAGCTTATAATATGTTTTCTCTTTTGTTAATGAACATCTTTGTGTAAGTATATGTTTTTTCTTTTATTTATTTATAACTTCCAAGTATTAGTTTTATCTTATTGCCAAGATTAGTAATGAGACGTATATAAAAAGACATGTAACGTGTACCACATGTAATCTTTTCTGTACGTTGTGGACATATGAGAGTTGTATGAAGAGATGATGTACATGTGGACATGTTGTCTTAAGATCCTATTATTTAGTGGTAGTACATGTATATGTAATAGTTTTCTATGAAATATGTAATATCAAATGTTGTAACAATTCATGTTTTAATTATTTGTTGAATGGTTTTAGTTGTAGTACATGTATATGTAAAAGTTTTCTATGAAATATGTAATATGAAATGTTGTAACAATTCATGTTTTAATATCAAATGTTGCGACAATTCATGTTTTAATTATGTGTTGTATGGTTTTATTATTGTACAATTGCATGTGATACTGTTGTTTCCTTCTGACATCCTCTTATTTTCTTCTTCTTAGCCTAGTGTGTAGTTTTTAAATTGTGATTCTCACTGAGGTGAGGTTTCAATTTTAACGTCACACATCAGATTAAGATTTTGAAAATATGGGGATGTCACAGTACATATGTTCTATAATAGGTTCTCTGGTATTAGGTTGATGGCACACATAGTAAGTTCTTTGAGTCATGAAAGGACTCCCATGAAAAAGTTTTGTTGTTGGATAGTTTTATGAAAATGATTTTAATTTTCAGTATTTTCCAGTAATCTGCTTGTTAATCTATCTTCTGTGGTTTTTTTAGTACTCTCTTTTATGGAGCCGAACACCATAATTAGGTTTGTATTAGAGGTTTAGGTTCACTGAGTCTATATGGACCTAGGACTAGGGTGTGTATGTTCTTGTATCCTCCAATCTTTCTTATAGTGACTTCTTTTTATGCATAAGAAGAAAAGAAAGCTTAAAGATGTCTGGAGAACACGAAGAACATTCTGCTGAGAGAAGTGTTGCTGCACTAGGTGGTGGTGGAAGGAACCAAGCACGTGAAGATCTGGTGCTTGAAGTTCTCCAATTTGACCCAACCATGATTGAAAATCCCGCCTTTCAATCTCTTTTTGGGTAGTTTATGGCTATGATGACTCATATGGAAGACATGATGCCTGCACCTCTATCTAGGACATCGATTCCCCATACTGAATCATTGGGTATTGGGAAGACTTTTGAGTGGCTTCACCGTGTCGGGGCAATGGAGTATGTTGGGATGGCTAATCCGATACATGCTGATATATAACTTCTTGAGCTTGAGAATGTCTTTAAGATCCTTGGTATCCCTGACGAGGATAAGGTGAAGCATGCAGTGTACATTCTGAAAGGGAGTGTTGGCTATTGGTGGGCCTTATAGAAGGAGAAGATGTCAGGTGTTGTGATCGGTTGGGATGATTCTGATGTGAGTTAGTTAGTTGGTACTTTGCTCCGATATACCTTAATGAAAAGATCATACAATTTGAGAGGATCTGATACGGATCAATTATGATCAATGATATGAAGCAAGTTTTATGGAGTTGTTGAGGTTCTATCCTAAAATGTCTACCATGGAGGACGAGCAGATTTTCCATTCTGAGAAGGGGTTGAATTCTGAGATGTCTTCCCCGACTTCTGCTTTAGAGAATCGAGAGAAGTTTGTCATGATTGTGGAGTTTTTTTGAAGAATAGAATGATATGTGAAGGATAAACAAGAGGCAATTGCCAAGAAGAGGTATGTATAGTCCTAGGGGCAGTTGTCCGGAGGCTTTAAAAAGATGAGGTTTCTTGCATTGCCAACTTTGTAAAGGTTCAGTGCACCGATGTAGTGGTCACCAAGTAAGGGAAGAGGTCGTAGTTTTCTGCCTTCATGAACCCAGAGTGTTGCATTAGTATAAGTGATAGGTCTATCTAGGTCATAGTATGGGAACCAGGCTTGCCATAAGTGTGGGAAGATGGGACATATGAGGTAAGAATGTCTAGTGAGAGATGATGAAGTGATCCAACAATCAAGGTAGAGCTAGCAGGGCTTATAGAGGCAGCTAAACATTGGCAGAGGAGGTCGAGGATGTGACCAAGCATCATAGGTGGTATCTCCTACTCAAGGAAGTAGAGGATGATGTGATAATGGGCAATGGCTAGATTCTACACCATGAGTCAGCCAAAGGTAGTGGTCAACCCGTGAGTGGTGACAAGTCAGATGGTGTTATTTCATTTTGATTTGTCTTCTTCTTGCTTTATATCTGTTTTGGTTGACCTAGGTGAAACACACTCTTTTATCACTCATGAAGTACTTAGAAGTTTCCCGTTGCATGTTATTCATAAGAAGAATAACTTGTTGTTAAAAACTCCTTTAGTCAATTCTGTAGTGTTGCAGGATATATGTCCTTCCTGAGTCCTCTCCTTTTTGGGGAACAACATTCAAGTGGATCTCATACCACTTGGCATGCATGGATTTGATGCAATCCTTGCAATGGATACCCTTGTATTCTTGGATCGTAGGTCCAAGTAGGTGATTTTTATTGAAGGTGGTGAGATGTGGATCTTCCAAGGAGATAGAAAGATTCTTATGACAAGTTTGGAATCAACTATGGTTGCAAGGAAGATTTTAAGATAGGTTTGTGAGGCGCTCTTAGCACATGTGATGGATACTGATGTGAGGAGTCCTAGTATCCAGAAGGTGTTGGTTGTTAGAGAGTTTGAGGATGTGTTTCCTGAGGAATTTCAGGTGTTCCCCACTCCAAAAGATTCAATTTTAGATCAATATGGTCTTCGACACACAACCAATAGCATAGACACCGTACAGGATGTCTCAGACAAAGATGGAAGAGTTGAAGAGATAGTTACAAGAACTGCTTGACAACGGTTTTATCAGGCTGAGTACGTCTCCATGGGGTGCCCTAGTGTTGTTAGTGAAGAAGAAAGATGGGTCTATGAGGTTGTGCAAAGACTACATACAGTTGAACAAGGTGATGATAAAGAATAAGCATCCCTTGCTGAGGATAGGTGACCTATTTGATCAGTTACGTGGCACGAAAATGTTCTTGAAGGTAGACCTGAGGTCAAGATATCACTAGTTGAGGATCAAGGAGGATGATATACCTAAGTCAGCTTTTAGGACGAGGTATGGTCACTATGAGTTTTTGGTTATGCCATTTGGGATGACCAATGCACCATCAGCATTCCTAGATTTGATGAACATAGTGTTTCAGTTATTTCTTGATCAATTTGTGGTGGTCTTCATAGATGACATCTTGATATATAGTCATGACAGTCAACAACATGAACAACATCTTCATCGGGCATTAACCGTGCTGAGACAACACCAGCTTTATGCTAAGTTTAACAAGTGAGAATTCTAGTTGAAAAAGGTAGCTTCCTTGGGGCATGTAATATTTGTCAAGGGAGTACGTGTGGATCCTAAGAAAATGGAGTCAGTGACAGAGTGGGAGCATCCTAAGATGATCATAGAAGTGTGTAGTTTTTTGGGCTTGGCAGGCTATTACAGGAGGTTCTTCAAGAACTTTAATGATATTGCTTTACCCCTAACTAAGTTAATGATGAATGATGTGCCGTTCATCTGGGACGACAAATTTCAACATGCTTTTCAGGTGTTGAAGAAGAAGTTTACAAGTGCATCGGTTTTGGTCTTTCTTGAGCAAGGAAAAGGATACATAGTCTTTTCTGATGCATCTAGGAATGGTTTGGGATGTGTGCTGATGTAGGACAAACAAGTGGTTTCTTTTGCCTCCCGACAACTTAAGAAACATGAGGAGAATTACCTGACTCATGACCAAGAGTTAGCTACTATAGTTCATTCTTTGAAGATTTAGAGGCACTACTTGTATGGGGAGAAGCGTTAGATCATCATGGATCATAAGAATCTAAAGTTCATCTTTTCACAACATGAGTTGAATATGAGACAATGTCATTGGATGGAGTTAATCAAAGAGTATGACTGCACTATGGATTATCATCCAAGGAAGGAGAATGTCGTGGCAGATGCATTGAGCAGGAAGTCTTCATATTCTCCAATGGATAGATCCCATTTAAGTTGTTTATTATGACACAAGAGAGACATGTTGGTATCATTGTGTCACATTAATGTTATGTTGGAGGTCTCCTTGCTAGCGGGTTTGTTGGCACATGTACAGGTAAAGCCTAAACTGAGACAACAAATCAAAGATGCACAATAGATTGATACTGTGGTACAATAGATGAGATCAGATTTTGGCAGTGGGAAGCATGATAGCTTCCATGAGTTAGATGATGGGACAGTTTGTTACCGTGGTAGGATAATGGTTCCCGATTCTAATGACCTAAAGTGGATGGTGATGGAAGTGGCTCATTTTTCCTTGTACGCTATGCACCTAGGTAGCACCAAGATGTATCATAGTCTAAAGGATATGTATTGGTGGCCAGGGTTGAAGAAGGATGTAGCTGAGTTTATTGTGAGATGTGTTGTATGTTAGTAGGTTAAAGATGAGCATCATAAGCATGCAGGGACATTGCAACTATTGCATATACCACAGTGGAAGTGGGATCATGTGACTATTGACTTTGTGGTTGGTCTGCCAAGGACAACCAAAGCCCATGATTCCATTTGGGTGATCGTTGAAAGATTGAAAAAGTCAACACATTTTCTTCCCATGATGACTACGTTCATAGTAGAGAATCTTGCCCAGATCTATGTGGGTGAGAAATTACTTTTGCACAATGTTCTAGCAACTATCATGTCTAATAGAGGTCTCTAGTTCATGAGTCACTTGTGGGAGTGACTACACACTACTTTGGGTATGTCGTTAAAGTTTAGCATTACTTTCCACCCACAGACAAATGGTAAATCTAAGAGGACCATTCAGACCCTAGAGGATCTATTGAGATCCTTTATTCTTCATTTTTAAGGAATTTGGGATGTACATATCAGTTTCATAGAGTTTGCCTACAACAATAACTATCACAACAACATTGACATGGAACCTTATGAGGTGTTGTATGGGAGGTGTTGTAGATTCTTGTTGTGTTGGTACGAGATAGGTAAGTATTAACTTCTTGGTCCTAAGCTAGTATTGTAGACGATAGAGAATATGAAGGTAATACAACAATAATTCAAGGAAATACAGGACAGATAGAAATCGTATGCAGATATCTTCATAGATCCTTAGAGTTCCGATTGGGAGGCAAGGTATATTTGAAAGTCTCTCCTTGGAAAGGTGTCCTAAGGTTTGGGAAGAAAGGCAAGTTTACTCCCAAGTTTATGGGACCTTAACCAATTGTGGCACATGTCAGGAAGGTGGCCTACAGGTTGGATTTTCCACCTGAGTTACACAAGTTGCATCCAGTGTTTCATGTGAGTATTTTGAGGACATGTGTCATCTAGATACGGAGTTGATATTGCATCTTGTGGAGGTCAAGCTTGATGAGGATATGACTTATGTGGAAGGGCCACTGTTGATCCTTGACTAGAGAGTGAAAAAGATGAAGAGGAAGGACCTCGTGTTTGTGAAGGTTCTTTGGCATCATCATGGTGTTGAGGAAGCCATGTGGGAGCTTGAGGAAGAGATGAGGAGAAAGTACCCCTCTATTTTCTCTTAGGATTTTGGGGGTGAAATCCCTATTAGGGGTTTATGGCTTGTCAGGACCCTGGCCCAATTTTCGGATAACCATGTTTGTTTTTCCTAAATATGTTTCTTAGCACCTTGCTCTAATCATATGATATGTAATTAGGGAATGTTGAAAGCTTAAGTTTCTTGTTTGAGCTTGTGTTTTGTGGTGAGGTTTTGGTGCAAATTGCAATTCACCTAGAGTAGGGTTTGATGTGCAAGTTTACCACCTCTAGTGTGTTTCTTCTCTCTCTTGGAACCATCTAGAAGAGAGAGAGATATGGGCACATTATTTGGGTCTATGGTAGCAGCCTTGGTGATGCTTTGAACACATGTGTGAGGCATGTCTTGCACCTAGATCTGTTGTCCCGGGCTGTGGAGCCCTAGAGAGGTTGTGTATTGGTTTGTGAGTGTGTAGGGTTGATCCCTATAGGTTTGTGAGTATGTAGGGATGAGCCCTATTGGTTTGTGAGTGTGTAGGGTAGATCCCTATCAGTTTGTGAGTGTGTAGGGTTGAGCCCTATCGGTTTGTGGGGCTGTGTAGAGTTGTACCCTAGCAGTTTATGATGTGTGGAGATATGGTATCGAGCATGACCTTGGTAGGAAACCAAGTGGGCAAGACTTTGCCTTGACCTTATCACCATGTATTGCATGATGTTGTGCATGTTCCTCCTTTCTCGTGGACAAGTCACACCTAAGATCCAAAGGTGATGACAACTCTTCCATGATCCCTATCTCACCCTTTGTATATAATCTCTTTTCTCACCATGAAAGAGGATCCTTTTGGTCATCTTTTCTTTCTATCCTTCTTGGTGAATGACCTTGAAAAGTTTAAGGAGCAAGAGAGTCTCTCTTGGATCTTGGAAGACGAGTTCCAAGTTGTGGTGTTCTTTAATCATCCTTCATCTTTTCCCTTGGTAAGCTATGTTTCCTCTCTCTATTTTCTTCTTCTTCTTATCAGCCATGGATCCTTGATACCTTCTTTGCATCTTGAACCATCTTAACCTTGTTATCATCTTCTTCCGTTGAGGTATAGTGGTGACCAAGTTTGGTTGATCATCTTCTACCTTGAGCTCATGAGCTTGAAGCTTGACCTTGGTGGTGATCTTTGAGGCAAATTATATAACTCTTAACCTCCTTTGTTGTTTTCACTCTTCATATGATTACGTTTGTTCTTCATCTTAAGATCATTCATCTCTTGTATGCTAGTACTTGTTAGTGGTTTTAGAACTATTTTGATGATGGAATCTCATTGGTTTGCTATCCCTATCTTAAACCTTCTTGTTATGATAGTAGATGGACTAGTGGCCGATCCTTTTAAGGTTGAAGACGACAAGTCCACACACAAACATGCACCAAGTTGAGGGTAGGTTGTAATGAGTTGTAGTGCAACAAACTAACACACCATGTGGTATTTTGATATGACTTGGAGATGCTTAGGTCAGCATGCTTGGTGGGTCTTAATCTGATGTGTTTTCTTAGGTTGAGATGTGTTGAGAAGGTTAGTTCATCATGGCTTATGGTTGGTAAACCGATATTGTTGATAGATTTTAATGAAGCTATCCATCATGATCTTGAAGTACCTAAACTGATAGGTGTTGCTAAACCAACATGCCTTGAATGTGTTAGTCCATCACGGCTATGGTTGTACCTTATGGGATTTGGTCTATTTTGAGGGCTAATGGTGACACCCTGGTTGAGTGGAGATCGACACACCTTTAGTGATGTGTTTCTGAATATACCTTGACAAATGATGCCTAGTTGAACCCTAACCTAAACAACCTGACATGCCTTGGTTTCTCAAAACCTTTAGGTGGTGCTAACCGTCACACCTTAGGGTGTTGTTTCCCATCACACCTTTAGGTGGTGCCAGCCGTCACACCTAAGGGTGGTGCTGATCGTCACACCCTTAGGAGGTGTTGACTTTAAAACTCTCAAGAACTGGTAAATTGATACACCATTAGTAAGGATATCCCTTGTGCCTTTCATGGTGGTAGTTGACGTCTTATGACGATGACAAGTCGACACCCTATGGCAAGTACCAACCGATACACTACATGTGATAGTGGCTATGTTACAACATGTTGATGATAGGGTTACATGACATTATGTGATACCCTATGGGGTGGTTTTGTGAATGATAAAGGAGTGGTGTTTTCTATAATCTTTATCCCATAACATACCTTATAGTGATGATGGAAGTAATGATCAAAGGGCGGTTGTTGATGCAACCTTGTAAACCCTAATTGATTAGAGGAAACCCTAATCCTAATGATGTAATGTGAATGGCATGAATCTTATGAGATGGTAGTGATGATGATGTATTATTCTTCTTACTACAAGTTTCTAACCATGAAGGTAACACAAATTGATAAGCACATCCAGGTATGAGCTATGGTGATTATGATATGATTGAATGGGCCTTATGAGGCATGTGAGATGTTGGTATCATTAAAAAAGAAGGTAAATGGTCTTATGACCTAACGATTGCCTATGGCCTTATATGAGATGATGATTTCCTCAATGTTGAGAAGAGGGGTTGTTATCCTAAGATATGTGGTCCTTGTGATGGAAAATATGGTGAATGATTAGAATCAAGTGATAATGTGACAAGATCACACCTTATATGCTCAAATATGTTCTGGTGATGTGTTATGTCGTTATTTATGTATGACTTTATTTGCAGGTTGTACGTTGTAACTTGATTGATGCTAAAAGATACTTAAATAGCCTAACTGATCAAGTGGAACCTTATCATGTAGCTTGCCATGTGCCATAGATCCATTCAGTGTCAATATTTGCTGATTGGTGAAATGAGTTTAACTCAGAGCACATATTTTTGAATATGTTGGGGTGAGGACTAATATTCCCTTACGCTAGAAATACGTGACACGGGATTGGATGCGGGCCATACCTTGAAGAGTACGGATTTGGACCGTAGCACAGTGATATGTGACACATGATTGGTTGTAGGCCATACCTGGAAGAGTGCGGCTTTGGGCCATAGTTCAATTACACTAGTGTCGTAACTTGTACAAAGGCAAGCTAGGTTTTCACAACTAAACTATATGTCGCTAAAAGCAGTCTGACTGATGATGTCTCTACATGATTCACTCGTATAATGGCCACAAGGTGGTGAGGTCGTGTATTCTGGCTCTTCCACTAGACCTAGTATGGAACTAATTTTGACTTAGCAGTGGTCGGTTGGATTTGGGTGGTACAACTCAAATCCTAGGGGCATAATAAAATGCATAAATAGATGTATAGTATACTTGTGTAGGATCAATACAAAAACATTGGATGAGGCCTTTCTTGATCTTTATACAATATTGTTGATAGGAAATATACATGTTCTTCATATTCCTTTTATAATGTTAAGATGTTTCATAATTCAATAGTAATTGCTCATCCTATTAATAATGATTACCTGCCTCTTATAGTTGTAAATTTACTACTACATGTGATAATAGTAGAGTTGGTGAAGAGTTATATCTCCCATTGAGATTTGGAATCTCACCCCGTGGGTTTCCCACATCCTTTTTAGGTGGACGTGCATGAGGAGGTAGAGATCCTACAATAGAGGTTGAGGATAAGCAAGAGAGGCAGTAGCTAGCAAGGTTGGAAGTGTTGCTAGATGTCTTTTGTCGATAGAGTCCTAGAGTCATCCATGTACACTCGGGTCCTTGGGGATGTTTTGTGGATGTTTTGAGGATGTGCTTTCGATATATCATTGGCATGTGTGCCCTATTGTGTACACTTGTAGTGGATATATGTATATATGTTCTGGAATAGATTCTCTGGTAATTGATTGATGGCACACATAATAAGTTCTTTCAGGCATGAAAGGACTCGTATGTAAAAGTTTTGTTGCTCGACATTTATATGAAAATGGTGTTAATTTTTAGTATTTTCTAGTAACCTTCTTGTTAATCTTTCTTCCACAATTTTGTTTTGAGTAATCTCACTTTTATGGCACGGGGTGTCATAGAAATCAATTAGTCATGGTAGAGGTATTGATAGCTTGGTTGATCGTTGAAGGAGGTTGAATATCAAAGTCAACCGTAGAGTTGAACACAGTCTGGCACTGTAATGTGAGCTAGAGATGTTTCACGAGGTTGAAGAAGGGAAGAGGCAGATTTACATGCCTACCCCTTAGATTTGTGAGAGCAAATCCTAAGGGAAATAGGTCGAAAAGGGGAACTTGCCTTGGCTCGACACCTGCCTGTGTGGAGTGAGATGCACATGTGGCTAGAGCTGGTTGGTGAGCCCCGATCCGCATGGAAAAGGAAAAAGGAGATCAAACTACTGACGTGGCTCTCTTCCTATTAATTCAAAGGTAATTAAATTGAATAAATTGTAATTGATTATTGGTAACTCCAATTGAAATAAGTTATATATGATTTTAATCAGGATAATGCAAGGAATCCAAAAAATATAAAATCAAAATCTAAATATGCTTCTAGTTTTTAAACTACTTAAAGTGGCATCTTTAATGTCTTAAATGAACAAGAACACTATTTTTTGAGATTTGATGATTCTAACATCTCCAATTGATATTGATGATAAAAGAATGGTCTTTATTGAATAAAAAGTGCAACTTGAAAGTTATATGAACATAGCAACCCATAATTTGATAAATTAGGGTTTCTTTGAGAATAAAAGTGCAATTAATGAAAAATTAGGGATTGTAACCCCAAGGAACATGAAAAGTGGTAATTAGGGTTTGGAAAGATAAATCACTACTAAAAACTAAAGTTGACCTCGAACCCCTAACTTGAGACCCAAGACAATTTTAATGATGATTTGGATAAAATAATAATACATGGGTGTATTGCTTTAACTTTTAGGATAAGATTTGCTTGGTTTCTTATTTGATTGCTCTTTATTGGACATTCTATGCACTTGATCATGTATGTGGTTATGCCTATGACTAATCGCTTTAGTTTCCCAATGTTTTTGAGGGTTTAATGGATTGCTTACAATTAAATGCTCGGGATGACCTTTATAACCTGCAATCTATAAATTGACTATGGCTCCACACTAGTAAGCTTATTACTTGCTCCAACCCCACATACCAACTTTGGAGGTTTGAATAGAAGGAAATGTAAAGTCATGGTGATGATTAAAGATCAAGCCCCAGATTTGGAAGGTCATATTAGGTTAGATCAGGCCCCAAATTGGGAAGGTCATATTATGTCAGAACATGCCCCAAACTGGGAAGGTCATAGTATGTAAGACCAGGCCCCAAATTGGGAAGGTCATATTAGGTCAGACTAGGCCCCAAATTGGGAAGGTCATATTAGGTCAGAGAAGGCCCCATATTGGAAATGTCATCTCAGGTTTGATAAGGCCCCAGATTGGGAAGGTCATCTTAGGTCAGACCAGACCCCAAACTGGGAAGGTCATATCAGGTCAGATGAGGCCCCATAATGGGAAGGTCATATGAGAGTTGAGGTCAGACCCCAAATTGGGAAGACCAACATGGAACCTGAGCTCCAGATTGAGAAGATGACCTTTTCCATTACAGGGACAAGACCCTGAAGAGGTATCTCAGAGGTTGAGTAAAAATGGGTCGAGGAGTTATGAATAAGATGATAATTTTGTTTCTGTATCAATAATTGTTATGATTACGTTGTTACATTAGATGCAATATCTTGTTTTCCCCACATACTAGTATAACTTGTTATACTGACTGACTTTTTTTTTTCCAGCATTTTCGGATAAATTTCCATTTGGCATATATGATGACATTGAATATCCAGAAAGAAGGCACAAGATGCAAAAACATTAATGTAAACATGGAGGTTATAGTTAGTTAGATTTTATTTCATATTGCTACTTTAGATATTCCAGATCAGGTAATATCAATCTTATCCCAAACCCCTCTTTTTAGTGAAATTTATTAATTATTTCTAGTTAATTGTTAAACATGTGATTTGTATTATTGGTAATGGACCTTGTTCTCTCAGTCTGCCTGAATAGGGGATAACTGTGGGAGGGGTCGTTACATTTGGTACAAGAGTAGATTTTAAAAATTTAGTAGAGACCAAAGGGAATTATTAGAGTGTTTTCCATATACAATGGTGTCCAAAAAGGACCACGATCTGGGGGCTGGCAATATTTTCCTCCGCACCCCTATTCATCTTACGAGGGCTCCTGGACCCGTGCTTCCTGCCTGGCCAAAGTCTAAGGACTTTACTTGAAATAACATTCCTCTAGGACTTCTCATCTAAATGTGTCACTTCTATAACCTCTTCGCTCGCTAAACCCTACGTACATGTATATGCTCTCTTTATCCCTTCTCAGTACTAGGGCTATGTAAATTAGGGATTAAGGCATCCTCTACCAAATAATAAAAGTGGACATAAGAATAAAGTAAAAATGTTTGATGGGTTTCTCTCCTATACTGGTAAAGCCTAGATGGACTAGGGATGGTTAAGAAAACAATTGTAGTGGATCAAGGAAATCACAAAACCCAAGGTACATGTCGTAAACCCTAAACCTTAATCCTGGGGAATGAGCAGAGTAGAAGAAAAATGATGGCGCCACCCTAATGAAAAGTAAGTAGTGGATAGAGAAAGAGAGAAACTAATAAGTTGGATGCCTTATTCTATCCATGCATGCAAGTACGTAGGTTAGGCATGCATGATATGCGTAGAGGACTAGAGTATGCATGTGAAACATGGACAATAAGTGGTTGCATGACCCGTATTGCAACTTTTGGTTTTGGTGACCTGACCTAGGGTGGGTTGTCTTTGAAAAAGGGAAAAACATCTATGGGAGAGATAGCACCTCAAATCAAAAGGTTAGTGGTGACCAAAAAGATTAAACTCCTCTAGGTAGAAACTCTAATGAGGATGTTCCCACCTAGATATGAGTGGGAGAGAGGAATGCACCTACATGGAAATAAATGGCACTAATGATGGCTATAAGATCAGTTCTAAGAAAAGGGGTAATACACGTCAGATTATGAGATAGGCATACTATAGGAAATGAATGAAGAGCTTCATGTTATGAAATGAGATAACATGGTTTATGATGGCATTAGTTGGATTTGAGGACTTGACTATAGTTTTTAAGTTGGGAATAATATTTGATGATACAAATATGCATGCTTCATCATATAAGTTAGGATAGGTGAGAATTAGAGGTGAATCTATATATGCCTCAATCTCATCTACAAATAGGGGACCCTAACATTAGGACCACTGATAACTTAAATCATGAGAGGATGGGATCCAAAAAGAGAAGGATGGGAACCTAGATTCCAAGACATGAGGAAGAGGGATTTGTATTATAAGTCCTAAACTAGACTACCCCTGAGTGGGTGAGTTGGGTTTCTTCAAGCCTGATCCCTAGAGGCCTGTTTTACCCTATATGTTCTTGGAAGGACAAAATTGTGGAGATAGAGAATAAGGATTCTTATACATATGTGAAAATGATATGATTACCTACCATCAAGGTAAGGGAAAAAGAGTGCCAAAATCCTAGAGAGAAACAAAATGGTAACATGTTGTGAAACATCATACTCAAATTGGTAGTTCCTTGGGTAGAATTCTATGGGTTGTTTACATGAAAGTTGGGAAGAAATTGGCATAACATGTGTTGGCTTGGTAGTTCTTGAATATCTATGTCATGCAATTTAGATGACCAATACTAAGGAGGTAAACATGAGGTTCCTAGATATAAGACAGGGAATTGGTGATATCTAGTGCTTATAGTGCACACAATGTGGAGTGAGTTCATAGAAATTAGGCATGGCACTCCCTCAAGTTTTGGGTAAAAGGAAACCCCATTTGGACTATGATATATGATTGATGAGCCACTCATACAAGTTGGTCTCGCACAACTATGGTGTCATATGTACGTATGAAACTAGTCCAACCTTGATAGATGATGAATGGATATGACATAACGGGAAAACATATAGATAGGTTAGTAAGTTCTCTACTTTCCAGACACATGCCCATGTGGAATAATAGAATATATATGCCGACATGTGATGATATAAAGTATGATTTTTTTAGCCTTGGTACTGCCAAGTATTAGTTTTATCTTGTCATGGGAAAGGACCCTACCTGAAAGAGTGAGTTCCAAAATTAGTTTTAAAAATGAGGTAACATTAAATGTCGCTTAAAACTTTTCATATTACGGGCATAAAGAAAAAAGCACATAGATTGAGTATGATTCTTTAGACCCAAGTATGACAATCTCTAAGGGACATGAAGAAAAGACACTATGGAAGTGACTGCTAGAATGGGGCTAGGCACAGGTTGCCATGATTCCCATGAAGGAACATAAGGGAAAGTATGGGTACCTTAAGAGAAGAAGGAAATATATGTGAGAGAATCCCAAAAGGTGTAATGGGCTTGGATATTATCAAATGAACCACAAGAAAAATGTGTGATGAATTAAAATGAAGTAACAATAGAATTGTAAGGCAATCCAAAGGTTAAGAAGGGATGATACTGATGATAATAGGAGTTCATTATTCCTTGAATGCACAATACCGTAGGGTTGGGAGGTAACGACAATGTTTGCCCGAGAACCATGGGTTAGGAGGTTGGCCACCTTCATGAGTTCATGTAGCCCAATGGGTAAATGTGAGATACACTCTCTAGATGCGTAAGGATGAGGTAACTCCAAAAGTACCGACACCCTAGACATGTTGAGGAAATGATGAAATAGGAGTTATGATAAGACTCATAAGTTATGAGATTTTTTTCCTATATGCATAAGTGGAATTAAAAGAATAGTGGTATTCATGGATTGAAGGCATGTGGAGAATGATTCAACTTAGATTTGAAAATAAAATGGTGATGTGTGACGCACCCTTTGTACTCTTGGAATGGGATGAGGTTTGAATTTGGACTACATCCAAATTCTTATTTCATCTTGTTATGAGTGTGAGAGATGGGACAGATACATGCCATACTAGGAATAGAAATGATATGAAGACTAAATATGTAAGTTGAAATGTGACAAAGTGGTTTTCTGGCTTAATTGTGAGGACGGAATTTATTTTAAGGTGTGTAGGATGTGATGGAGTGGACTTTTGGAGTCCTTAATCGTCCAATGACATAAATGAATTCATGTATGTTGAGTTATATTGAGAGTTCCAAGCTTTTGACAAAGTAGGTGTGTTGATGTGAGGTTGACATCATGATTAAGATATCTCTTTTTAATGCATTTTTGAGAAATTTAATTGAATGGTATAATAGCTGAGTTTCGTCACCAAATTGGAGTAGAATGTACCTTGAGAGGTAAGGAATCTATGGTTAAAATTTGGTGCCATTTGGATGTTCATAGAGGAAGCTATGGAGGTTTGAAATTTGGAAAATGATCTGCTTTATTGAGGATTTATTAGACCTAAGTTTAATAGCTTGAGCCTAGATTAGGCTATGTCACGCCCTTGGACCTTTGAATGGGCCGTGTGGACACTTTGTAACCTTAGATCATAGATCCAATGGTCGTAGCCTTTGAAAAGGAGAAACCACAGATTTGCTTAAGTGCACTCTGGCCTTTATCCCTTGGATTATGATATGAAAGATCTCAACATGTCTCCTACCTTGCGGTTAGAACAAGGTAGTGGGGCTGCTAACCCTACGACCATCTCAACCACCACTCAAACCGATTGTGGGATGAAGGAATTCGAAATTTGAGTAGTTGTTCTCTTCATATCACAAGCTATCCAATGAGACTCTATTTGCAGTGTGGGAGTGAAGAATGAGTGAGAGCAGACACCCACTTCATCCTCCCTTCTCCATTACGATAAACAAACCAGAAGAGGGGAAATATGAGGGGGAAAAGGGGGTTGGAATCTAGATCTTATTAGAGGAGAAGCAAAGTAGAGGCTACAAGAGAAGAAGGAAGGCATTTTCAGTGGACTTCATTGTCTCTTTCATGATCAAACGACCCTAGTTGGCCGGAGGTTGAAGATGAAGCTCAGAGGCTAGTGTTCAATGCTCCTCGTTGAGAATCTTGGGCACGCACAAGCTTGGGGAGGTCTTGCAGAGCTTTTGGAAGGCTCATACCCCTTCAAAGAGGAGTAGAGGCAAGTTGCCTCTTTGCTCCACTGCAGCCAATCCTGGCGGCGGTGCCTACGGATAATGAGATCTAGCCAATGCCAAATCTCTTAGAGGAGATGAGATGGTGTGGGAAGGTTCCTAGAACCTTTTGGTGTTGGTTACAGTCTACAAGTAGGTCCTGGAGATAGTTGATCGCTCACCGGAGCTGAGATGTGCAGTGGAGGCCCCATGAAACAGAGTCCCCATGGACTCGTGCGTCCGTGTTTCGTGAGACAAGAGAGAGGGAGATAGACTGGTCCAGGAGCTGAGAACCGGCCGGATCAACTTGGTCCAAGTGTTGAAGACCGTCGGCTTAGATGAGGATTCACTCCCCCAAGTGACCATGTGGCAACACACGATTGGCATAAAGAGGTATATATTCTAGTAAATACCTAGATCTTGCATAATTCATAGTAAATACATCCCTTGTCAAAAATTACAAATAAGGTATCAATATTCTCAGAAAAATGTGTAGAACAAGATGGAAACATGATATCAGGCTTGTGATGCATAAATATCGATGATATCATGTAAGATGTAAAATTCTTAGTCCATGAGTAATAAATATCAAATGATGGAGTAAAATTATGATAAAATGTCAGTAAATCCATATGGATGCTTATAATACATTTAAGGTCAGTAATTATGATGTTCATGCACAAAAGCATGTAATTTTCTTTATATAGCTATTTAGCGATAATAGTCCTAAATAAAATTTAGTAAATACATACATGCTCAATAATGATGAAATTTACAAAAAACCCTCATATTAGTAACTGGAATATAACATGTAAATATGAGATCAGTTTTATACACAAAATCATGTTATATGAAGTTGACCCTTAATACATAGTTTAAAACACTAATTTAAGTTAATGCATGTAACCTAGGGTTAATATGTGCACATAATCATATGTGACCAAATAATCAAATTATTGATCATAATCTAGAATATAACATCATTAATGTCAATCCTAGATAACAAGAAGAGATAGACAAGAAATAATAATTAGAATATCCTAACAAGTAATCAAACCCTAAAATGGATATAATTTGGGTCAAGATAATGGGAATCTAATGCATGGCATATATGATCTTATCTTAACCAGCATTTGACCAAGACGTAGTTGACATCAAGAATATATGGATATGATGATTAGGTTTGTTCTTGATCAAGGTATGCCCTTACCTCTTAATTGGCTTATTATACAATATGCTTGCGTTATATGCATAATTAGCATATGGTATTGGATGAAATGATTGCTCTTGTATGATATGTTGCTTGTTTTTCCATACTTATTGTTATCAACACATGAAACATAATATATCAATTCCATTATATCCAAGCACTTCAACTCTTTGGTAGTAAAGTGCTGGAAACGAAGTACTTCAACTCTTTGGTAATAAAGTACTTGGAAATGATCCAACTCTTTGGTAGTAGATCACATTGTGAAATGATCCAACTCTTTGGTAGTATATCATAAAGACCTTAATGCATTCAACACTCAGGTAGTAAATGCACGGATGATATAATGGAAAATATTCCTAAAAGACATGTGTTCTCTTTTGTTAATAAACATTCTTGTTCAAGTATACGCTTTGTTAAATTCTTCTGTCACTTCTAAGTATTAGTTTTATCTTATTGCCAAGATAAGGTGAGAGGTATATAAAAGACACGTAGGCATACTCAATACAATATTCTTGAATATTGTGCTGACGTGTAACATATGTAATCTTTTGTTTAGGCTGTGGACATGTGTTCTTGAAGATCCAGGATAGTTGAGAGTTGTGTAGCGAGCTGATGTACAGGTGGACCTGTTGTCTTAAGATCCTATAGTTTAGTGGTAGTACATGTATATGTATACTTTTCTATTCAATATGTAATATAAAATTTTGTAACAATTCATGTTATAATTATATGTTGAATGGTGAACATGTGTATATGGTTTTATTATTGTTCATGTACATGTGCTACTGATGTATGTTCCTTCTGACTCCCTCAATTTTCTTCTTCTAGCCAGGAGTGGGGTGTTTAAATTAGGATTCTCACTGAGGTGAGGGTTTCAATTTGGATGTCAAACATTAGATTAAGTTTTAGAAAATATAGGGATGTCACAGGTGGTATCAGAGCATGAACAATAGCAAAGCCTAGCATTTTCTCATTATGCAACTCAAAACTTAAGAATCTTGAACTTAAAACAAATTTTAGCGTTAGATTAGTCATCTTTTATAGACTAGATATGACCTAGCCTCTAGGTTAGCACCTAGATGTCTGAGAACTAGGTCTAGACTGGTGCTTGTTGTATAGGCAGTCCTTGGATGTCATTCTTTCCTTATAGTGCAGCAGTATGGGTTGGCACATTATTTAGAAATGACGTACATCATGGGAAAAGAAACCTTTGGCATATGATGCATCTATCCTTTGGGTAGCTACACCATTATACACCATGTTCTCACTCTTGTCACTAGTTTGCATGACACTGAACTCTCTACTATGTGTGGGATACTCATTTTTAGGATTTGGTTTTTGATTCCAATCAGATCAAACCTTGGTAGTTTTCTCTGACACATGTTTTATCAGAGAAAAACTATATAATATTTTATTATGTATATGTAAATACAAAAATGTGTTCCCACACGTGTACGAGTAGCAGGTGGTCATGAAACCTAAGTGAAAGTGAATGAGATCAGTCAAGAAGAGGGAGTAGTTTTAGATTAGATGTCTAGAGACTTGTTGGAATATATGATAGATGGAATAGATGAAATAAGCTTTGATGTAAGTATTATATATATGATATAAGATGGTTTATGATAATCAATGTTGTATTTGAGGATCTAAGTTTAGATTTGAGGTTTTGATATAAGTTTTGATGATGCAACAACTAGGCTTTTATGAGATAAGATATGTTAAGTTAAGATCGGATGTGAATTAGCAAGAGCCTCAATATCTTTTATGGAGTACCTCTAGTGTTAGGACTAGTTTCGGGGTTAACTCCAGAGAGAGTGAGACCCATTGGGAGAAGGTTAGAGAACCTAAACTCCAAGATATGAGAAGTCTGAGATATGTGATATGATATGTCCTAAACTAGACTACTCTTAAGTGAATGAGTTGTGTTTCTTAATGCATGATTCCTATAGTCTTGTTGAACCCTAGATGTCCTTTGGAGGACCAAACCCTAGAGATAGAGAGAGGTTAGTTATATATGTTCATATGTGAACATCAATGTGAGTGCCTGACATCTGGGTGAGGGAGAGAACCCAAGACCCTGGAGGAGGTAGCTATGTTAGTTTATGTGAAGCCTCATGCTCGGGTTGGTGGTTTCCCACATAGGAATCTAGTGGTGTATATAAGAAAGTTTTGGGGTAAGCATGTCTCATGGGTAGAGACCAATGAAGAGTTTGTCATGGTATGTTTTCATTTGTGCTTATGTGGCTAGAGCTAGTAAAGCAATCAACTAGTGCCAATGAGGTATACCTAATAACCCTAGACCAGAGAGGGAAGATAAAGTATATGCATATGAGATACTCATAGAGTTGAGTTAGCTCAGAGAGATTGAGCATGGCACTACTCTCAGGATAAGGGTTGGGATAACCTCAATTGGGCTAGATAAAGTTTTGATATATGTTTCACAAGACACTCATGTAAGTTTGTTTAACACAACCATGTTGTAATATATGTAAGAATATGATCTAATCTTCAGATATGATAGTGGATATGACATGATGGAAAACTTAAAAATGGTTTAATAGATATCAATGCATAAATTGTTAACCATGTACATGAAAAATGATGATAATTTGATATTGTTGGTTAATCTTGTAATGAAATCACCAGTAAATGTTGTAATTGATTATGATCAATGAAATAACACCATATGAATGAAACATGTTACATGAGGTGTTAATATTAGTGCCTAATAAAGAGGAAAAATATAGTTTGATAGTTAGCACGACATAACGAGTATGACACCTTGATATGATCTAGATGGATAACTCAGGTTAATTATAGTTAACTCCCTCCTAAAAGGCATATGTTAATGATGAACATGTTCTAACAATTAGCTCAATAAAATGTTGATGACACCTTGATAATGGGTTAACTTGGGTTAACTCCTTTGGAACATGATAATATGATGTGGAAAGCCTAATGCATGGGTAAATATAAGGATGCAACCCTAGCATATGAGATATGTAATGACATAACCTAAGTTTCTAAACCTTAAGTTTAACCTTTAATGGAGTGTTTGTGCACCAAGATGGTTGTAAAAACCCCTAAAAGTGCTTTGGATACAAGGTTCTAGATAAGCTTTGTGGATATGTTACACATAGAATAGTGCCTAAATGTGGATGAAGATATGGTAGTTTTCCTTGGAGTACGAGTATGGTTGACTTTCGAGGACGAAAGTTCTTTTAAGATGTATATGATGAGACAAAGTGGTTTTCTGGATTAATCCCAAGGATGAAATTTCTTTTAAGGTGTGTAGGATGTGATGGAATGGACTTTTGGAGTTCTTAATCATCCAATTACATAAATGAATTCATGTATGTTGAGTTATATTTGGAGTTCCAAGATTTTGACAAAGTAGGTGTGTTGATGTGAGGTTGACATCATGATTAAGATATTTCTTTTTAATGCCTTTTTGAGGAATTTAATTGAATGGTCTAATAGCTGAGTTTCATCACCAAATTGGATTAGAATATACCTTGAGAGGTAAGGAAGCTATTGTTAAAATTTGGTGGCATTTGGATGTTCCTAGAGGAAGCTATGGAGGTTTGGAATTTAGAAAATGATGTGCTTTATTGAGGATTTATTAGACCTAAGTTTAATAGCTTGATCCTAGATTAGGCTATGTCATGCCCTTGGACCTTTGAATGGGCTGCGTGGACACTTTTTAGCCTTAGATCAGAGATCCAATAGACCTAGCCTTTGAAAAGGAGAAGCCACACATTTGCTTAAGTGCACTCTGGCCTTTAGCCCTTGGATTATGATCTGAGGGATCCCAGTTTGTCTCCTACCTTGAGGTTAGAACAATGTAGTAGGGTAGATAACCCCACAACCATCATGAAAACCACTCGCCCAGATCATGGGATGAGGGAAGTCGGAATTCGAGTAGTTGTTCTCTTCAGATTGCAAGCTATCTAACAAGCCTCTATTTGTAGTCTGGGAGTGAAGAATGAGAAAGAGCAGACACCCACTTCGTCCTCCCTTCTCCATTACGATGCACAGACCAGATGAGGGGGAAGATGAGGGGAAAAAGGGGGTTGGAATCGATATCTTATTAGAGGAGAATAAAAGTAGAGGCTACAAGAGAAGGAGGAAGGCATTTGCAGTGGACTTCGTGGTCTCTTTCATGGTCAAACGATCCTAGTTGGCCAAAGCTTGAAGATGAAGCTCGGAGTCTAGTGTTTAGTGCTCCTCGCTGAGAATCATGAGCACGTACAAGCTCGGGGAGGTCTTACGGAGCTTTTGGATGGCTCATACCCCTTCAAAGAGGATCAGAGGCAAGTTGCCTCTTTTCTCCACCGCAGCTAAGCCTGGCAACGATGCCTACGGAGAACAAGCTCCAGCCAATGCCAAAGCTCTTGGAGGAGCTGAGATGGTGTGGGAAGGTTCCTAGACCCTTTCGATGTTGGTTATAGTCTACAAGTAGGTCATGGAGATAGTGGATCAGTTGCTGGAGCCGAGCCTTGCGGCGATGGCCCCATGAAATAGAGTCCCTGTGGACTCATGCGTCCGCATTTCATGAGACAAGAGCGAGGGAGACAGACTGGTCCAAGAGCTGAGAACTGGCCGGCTCAACCCGATCCAAGTGTTGAAGACCGCCAGCTCAGATGAGGAGTTGCACCCCCAAGTGACCACGTGGCGACACACGATTGGCCTAAAGAGGTATATATTCCAGTAAATACCAAGATATTGCATAATTCATAGTAAATACATCTCTTGTCAAAAATTACAAATAAGGTATCAATATTCTCAAAAAAATGTGTAGAACAAGATGGAAGCATAATATCATGCTTTTGATGCATAAATATCGATGATATCATGTAAGATGTAAAATTCTTAGTCCATGAGTAATAAATAACAAATGATGGAGTAAAATTATGATAAAATGTCATTAAATCCATATGCAAGCTTATAATTCATTTAAGGTCAGTGATTATGATGTTCATGCATGAAAGCATGTAATTTGCTTTATATGGCTATTTTTGGCTAATAATCCTAAATAAAATGCAGTAAATACATACATGCTCAATAAATGATGAAATTTACATAAAACCCTCATATCAGTAACTGGAAGATAATATGTAAATCTAGGATCAGTTTTATACACAAAATTCATTTTATATGAAGTTGACCCTTAATACATGGTTTAAAACCCTAATTTAAGTTAATGCATGTAACCTAGGCTTAATATGTACACATAATCATATGTAACCAAATAATCATATTATTGATCATAATCTAGAATACACCATCAATAATGTCAATCCTAGATAACGAGAAGAGATTGACAAGAAATAATAATGGGAATATCCTAATAAGTAAGCAAACACTAAAATGAATATAATTTGGGTTAAGATGATTCTAATCTGATGCATGGAATATATGATCTTATCTTAACCAGGGATTGACCAAGACATAGTTGATATTAGGAATATGTTGATATGATGATTAGGTTTGTTCTTGATCAAGGTACGCCATTACCTCTTACTTGGCTTATTATACAATATGCTTGTGTTATATGCATAGTACAATACTTGGCATATGGTATTGGATGAAATGATTGCTCTTGTATGATATGTTGCTTGATTTTTCGTACTTATTGTTATGAACACATGAAACATAATATATCTATTCCATTATATCCAAGCACTTCAACTCTTTGGTAGTAAAGTACTGGAAAAGAAGTACTTCAACTCTTTGGTAGTAAAGTACTTGGAAGTGATCCAACTCTTTGGTAGTAGATCACATTGTGAAATGATCCAATTCTTTGGTAGTAGAACATAAAGGCCTTAATGCATTCAACTCTTAGGTAGTAAATGCATGGATGATATAATGGAAAATATGCTTAAAATACATGTGTTCTCTTTTGTTAATAAACATTCTTGTTCAAGTATACATTTTGTTATATTATTCTATCACTACCAAGTATTAGTTTTATATTGTTTCCAAGATATGATGAGAGGTATATAAAAGACGTGTAGGCATACTCAGTACAATATTATTGAATATTGTGCTGACGTGTACCATGTGTAATCTTTTGTTTAGGTTGTGGACATGTGTTCTTGAAGATCCAGGATAGTTGAGAGTTGTGTAGTGAGCTGATGTATAGGTGGACATGTTGTCTTAAGATCCTATAGTTTAGTGGTAATACATGTATATGTATAGTTTGTTGTTCAATATGCGATATAAAATGTTGTAACAATTCATGTTGTAATTATATGTTGAATGGTGAACATGTGTGTATGGTTTTATTATTGTTCATGTACATGTGCTACTGATGTATGTTCCTTCTGACTCCCTCGATTTTCTTCTTCTTAGCCTGGTGTGGGGTGTTTAAATTGGGATTCTCACTGAGGTGATGGTTTCAATTTGGACGTCACACATTAGATTGAGTTTTAGAAAATATGTGGACTTCACATGAAATATTTTTATGAGTATTGATAATTGGAGGAATTGCCACACCATTAGGAGAGAATATTGGATAAATGGTTAGGAAGATGAAATGAGCAAGGGAATCAACTAATTAAGATTTCAAATAAGGATAGAATTATCTAGTGGAATTTGAATTCTATAGGTATAAGATTTGAATATGGTTATCAAATTAATGGATGCAAGAGTTGAGGTACCTAATAAGCTAGACTGATTGTACTTGTTGACAGAGCTTGTAACAACTTAGTTAGATGATCCAGAGTTAATTGAGATGTAGGGTTTGATGAAGAAGCCTGAGACGCATCCCTTGATGGATGCCAATGATGGAATCCCATATGTAAGTTACATTTGAGTTCCTGAGGATTTCCCATTAAGGACTCATATCCTACAAGACATTCATGGTTCTACGTATACGGTACACCCTGGCACCTCAATGATGTTTACAAACTTATGGTGATATTCTGGTAGCCTAGAATGAATACAAACATGGCAAAGTACATAGACAAATTGTCTCATGTGCCAGATGATGAAAGTTTGAACACCGATGACCCAATGGGTTACCGCACCGAATTGAGATTATTAAGGGGGAATGAGACAAGAACACTATGGATTTTGTGGTTGGTCTCACCAAAAAAATGAGGGGTCGGGATCCACTATGTGTTGTGGTGGACTACCTAACCATTCAATACATTTCCTCACCTTAAAGAATATTGTTGAGATGTCAAACCTAGATGAACTATATATTAGAGAAATGGTTCGACTACATGGTACTTTGAGTTCAATTATTTTTTATCGTGACCCTAAGTTCACTTCCAACTTGTAAGACTAAGAATATGGTACTGGATTGAAGTTTAGCACAACTTATCACCCCAAACTGATGGACATTCATAAAAATAATCCAAACTTTTGAGGATTCGTTGAGAGCATGTGTGTTCAATTGGGGTCAATCATGGGAGCAGTACCTTCCCTTAGCTTAGTTTTCTTACAATAACAACTATGAAGCTTGTATTAAGATGCCATCATATGAAGCTCTTTATGGGAGACAGTGTCGATCACCACTTCATTGGGATGATGTCAGTGAGAGGACCTTATTAAGGTTAGAGGAACTACATATGTATTCTGCTCAAGATCAACAAAAGGATGAAGATAGCCCAAGATCAACAAAAGTGTATACTGATGCGAAGCAGAATGACTTGCACTTTACGTTGGGGGAACATGTGTTTTTCAAAATTCAACCCCTCCAATCTATAGCTAAGAAAAGAGGAAAGATGAATCCTTGTTATGTTGGTCCATTTAATATTTTTAAACAGATTGGTGAATTAGTTTATTATTTAGCCTTACCCCCATAGTATAGTATGATGCATGATGTGTTCCATGTATCCAATCTAAAGCTCTTTGTGAAGGACCCAAGCAATGTGATGAGCATAGAACCTATTGAACTCTGAGAGAGATTGACACATCGTAATTCACCTATGATGGAACTAGATACCAAGGTGAAAGAGCACCATGGAGATGATGAAGCCATATGGGAGCATAAGACGGACATAGAAAAGTTTTATCTTGAGTTGTTTGCTTGATTAGTCAAATTTTAAGGGAAAATTTCTATAAGTGGGAAGGATGTTATGACCTCAATTTTTCTTGTATTTTAAATAAATGAAATGCAATTATGCACGTAAAAAAGACTTGAATGGAAATTTGAGTTCTTTGTTTTAATGAATGGATCTCTTTGCAAAGTTCCCTTGAATGATTGATTTTGTGGGGTTATACTATTTTAACAATCCAATGATGGATAAAATAGAAAAAGGATAAAAGAAATACCATAATAAGTAAAAGAGAAAAAAGAAATAGAAGATAATTGTTTGCATATGTAAGAATAATGTAGAATTCTCTAGAAAGTGTCATGGATGACCACTATTGTTTAGTTTTTGATTCTATATGGTTTTTAAGAAGAAAAGAAATCAAAATAAACAAATAGAACATAAAGGAAGAGAAAATATGAAATTTTAAATGCATATTATATGCCTTATAAGTGGATGACTTGCATATGAAGAAAAGTCTTTTATTTTCTAATTTTAGTTCCAAACATTGAAAAATAGTATTTTAAATCATTAAAGACTTTCCCTTAAAATTTGGGATCAAAAGGTTTAATAGATTGAGAGATATGGATTTCACAAAAATCCATAAAGTGTAAGTATTAATATATGAGAAAAGTTAAATGACACAAATCCTATTTCTACAAGAATTATCTATTACTCCGCGCATGGAATGAAGGTTGTTGGATCTGATCCAATGGTGGATCTTCCATCACCTACCTCATCCAAAATAAGAAATAGGGACTTGACTGAGGAAACTCCTCTCTTTATTTTCACATGAACCAATGTATATGCAAATCCCAACCTCTTCAAAATATTCGGGACAAGAAACCACATTTTTCATCCTGGGTTTCAATACCTTTGGAAGGATATTAATCTTTTCCCTAAATCTCAACTTTCTCACCAACCATACACCATAGCCATAGACCATAAAAGGGGATACACACCTTCTGTGAAACTATAGAATCCTTAGTGGGATTCTATGAGACCTACAAAATGAGTCTCATCTTCTAGTTTATCCTTTAGAACCCCTCCACCACCTACAACTTCCCTGGATCACCGTCAGAGACCCTCTTGGTCGTTCCAACAACTCTGACAAACACTAGGGAAATTAGGACCTTCGGTGAAATCAAGTAGGCATCACAAAGGTCTTAGAACTTGGTTGATCATTGAAGGGGTTTGAATCTCAAAGTCAACCATGGAGTTAACCATGGTCTAGCATTGTATCGTGAGCAGGCGATGTCTCGCGAGGATGAATAAGGGAAGAGGCAGATTTACCTGCCCACCCCTTAGATGCATGAGAGACAAGCCTAAGGGAAAAAAGGGGAACTCGCCTCGTCTCGATGCCCTCCCAGGTGGAGGTACATGCACATGTATCTAGAGCTGGTTCATGGAGCCCTGATCCACATGAAAAAGGAAAAAGGAGATCAAACCATTGATGTGGTTGTCTACTGTTAATTCAAAGGTAATTAAATTGAGCAAATCATAAATGATTATTGGTAAGTCCAATTGAAATAAGCTATATATGATTTTAATAAGGAGAATGCAAGGAATCCAATAAAAATATAATCAGAATCTAGATATGCTACTAGTTCATAAAGTACTTAAAGTGGCATCTTTAATGTCTTAAATGAACAAGAACCCTAATTTTTGAGATTTAATTATTCTAATACGTCCAATTGATATTGATGATAAAAGTCTGATCTTTATTGAATAGTAAGAGAAACTTGAAAGTTATGTGAACATAGAAACCCATAATTCAATAAATTAGACTTTCTTTGAGAATAAAAGTGCAATTAATGACAAATTAGGGTTTGTAATCCCAAAGAGCATGAAAAGTAGTAATTAGAGTTTGGAAAGCCAAATCCCTACTGAAACCCTAAAGTTGACCTAGAAACACTAACTTGAGACCCGATTCATTCTTAATGATGATTTGGATAAAATCATAATGCATAGGTGTATTGCTTTAACTTTTAGGATAAGATTTCCTTGGTTGCTTGTTTGTTTGTACTTGCTTGGCCATTCAGTGCACTTGATCTAGTATGTGGTTATGCATATGAATAATTGATTTAGTTTCCCAACATTTTTTTAGATTTTATCAGATTGCTTGAAATTAAATGCTTGGATGAACTTTATTTCCTGCAATCTATAAAGTGACTATGGTTATCACAATAGTAAGCCTATAACCTACTTGAACCCAACATACCAACTCTGGAGGTTTGAATAGAAGGAAATTTAAAGTCATGGTGATGATTAAAGATCAAGCCCCAGATTGGGAAGGTCATATTAGGTCAAACCAGGCCCCAGATTAGGAAGTTCATATTTGGTCAGACTAGGGCACAGATTTGGAAGGTCATATTAGGTCAAACCAGGCCTCAGATTGGGAAAGTCATATTAGGTTAGATAAGTCCCAGATTGGGAAGGTCATATTATGTTGACCGGGCCCCAAATTGGGAAGGTCATATTAGGTCAGACCAGACCACGAATTGGGAAGGTCATGTGAAACTTGAGGTCATGCCCCAGATTGGGAAGATCAACATGGCACCTGGCCTCCAAATTGAGAAGGTGACCTTTTCGTCGACTGTAGGGACAAGACCATGAAGGGTTCTCAAAGGTTGAGTAAAAATTGGTCGAAGAGTTATGTAGAAGATGATAATTTTGTGTTTGTATCAATAATTTTTGTGATTATGTTGTTATACTAGATGCAATATTTTGTTTCCCCCACATACCAGTTGAACTCGATATGCTAACTGACATTTTGTTTATCAACATTTTAGGATAAATTCCCATTATGAAAACATGATGAAGTCATATATCCAAAAAGAGGGTAAAAGATGAAGAAACAATAATGCAAACATGGAGGTTATAGTTAGTTAGATTTTATTTCATATTGAAACTTTAGATATTCTTGATCGTGTAATATCAGTCTTGTACCAAACTCCTCTGTGTTAGTGAAATTTATTAATTATGTCTACTTAATTATTAAACATGTGATCATGTATTATTGATAATGGCATCTACCCTCTTGGTCCGTCTGAATAGTAGATAAATGGGGGAGGGGGTCATTACATTGGGCTCTCTGGGTAGTGGATGTACATCTCCTAGTATGGAGTTTGGAACCACTATAAATAGCTTGTGTTACTAGTGCTTGTTCAATTTCTCTCTCCCTTGCTATGTTTTTTTTGCACCCAAAGTTCATATATTCAACATTATCTTTGGATATAACTTAAAGGTATAATGAATTTTGTTAAAGTGGTTTTTTCTATATTAACCCCGTAGAGAGAATCTTTGATCCAACAATTGGTATCATAGTGGGTCTTCTCCAAGCAATACTTCCAGAAGTAGCAGAAAATGGGATATTATTAAGGTAGGAAATACTCCATCAACATTCCATCTTTGATGGGAGCAACTTCCTCTATTAGAAGAGAAGGTTACAATTCTACATCCAAGTATCAAGTCTTGAGCTATGGAGAATGGTGAATTTTCCATACAAACTACCAAAGACAAAAGTAGAAGAACAAGACGAAACAAATTTGAAGAAAGCAACCTTGAATGCAAGAGTCATCAACATTCTCTACGCCTCTCTTTCCACCACTATTTTCAATTATATTTATTCTTGTGAGAAGGCATATGAGTTATCGACAAAGCTATGTGTCACTTATTAGGGGACAAAGAAAGTAAAGGAAAGCAGATCCTACATGCTCAGTGATCTCCTTGAGAACTTGAAAATGGGAAAGAAGGAATGGGTCGCTAGAATGTATGCTAGGCTCAACACTATTATAAATGGTCTTGCCATCCTAGATCATCCAATTTATTGATGAAAGAAAACTTAAAGATACTTAGGTCTCTTCCTGAATGGTGGGAGGCAAAGGTTTCTACAATTGAAGAAACAAAGTCTCAGAAAGAAATTCCTATTGATGTGCTCATAGGAAATCTACAAGCCTTTGAAGTAAAACTTGATAAGTAAGAGGAAGAAGAAAGAGAAGAAGATAAAGAGATCAAGAGAAATAAAAGAGCTGAAATAAAAGCCCAGTTGAAGCTATTCTGAGTCAATCTTCTCCAACCTCTGAAGTTGAAGAAGAAGCCATGTACTCTAAAGGTAGACTTCATAAAGGAAAGCCTTCTTTATGCACCCGGTGATTCAAATTTGGAAAGAAGGGTCACTTCTAGAAAGATTGTCCACAAGGCCAAAAGATGCATCATCATAAGAGAAGTGGAGAGAAGCACATAAAGAATGGGAGATGGCACAAAAGCTCTAGTGTCTGCCCCAACTCAAGCTCTAGTGAATAATCTAGTCAAGAATATAGATCAAGTTCTAGTGATTGTGGAGAATGTCATTTTGCACTCATGGAAATTGTAGATGAAGATTCAAATAAGGTAAATATAAACTCATTGGATAAAGAATCTTTAATTGCAATTATTCAAGCTTCTCATGCCTCTCTTAAGTATACTAAAAAGAAAAAGAAAAACCTTACTTAAATTGTCGATAACTTGCATGAAGAAAAAGATAAACTTGATCATGTAATTATTAGCTTGCAAAATGATGTTGACAATATTTAAAATATTATATAAAACTAGAATTGAAATTCACTAGTGTTGAGATTGAAAACAAAGCTTATCTTAGTCAAGTGAATGTTCTTAAACTTGAAAATGCTAGCTTTCCTGATAAGATTAGATTTCTTGAAGCCAAAACTCTTATGACTAGTTCTAATGAAGATCACACTAAAATTGTGAATTCTATCATGGTTTATACTGATGTTCTAAGAACTGAAAATGAGGACAAAAGACTTTTTTGGCAAGAAATAGAATCTGAAAATAGTTTCTATCTTTATAAGATTTCTTTTCTTGAAAAAGAATATGATTCCTTGGTTGCTAAAATCAATGTCACTGAATCTTTTTATAGTTGTACTAGTAGAAAGAAAAATGTTGTTGCTCTTAATATTGAAAAATATTATTATATGACAAAAGCACTTTGCTGAGAAACTGATCTTTTGCATTCTAGAGATGATATCAATCAATTGAATTGCACTATTACTTCTCTTATGCATGACAATCACAGTTTGAGATCCTCTATGCAAAGATTCTTAGATGATAACAAGAATCTTAACCAAATTCTAGGTCATGCTACCAAACAAATGGGTAGAGATGGTATTGGACTTGATAGTAGCCAAACGAGCAAAAAAGACAAAGGACCTTCAATTTTCAATGAATATTCATCTAGCTCCAAGGTATGGGCTCATGTAATGATTGTAATGAAATTGGTCATTATCTTTTATATTGATATTTTAGAAAAGCACCCAAGAGTAATACTACTTGGGTTATTGAGCTAACCCTTTGGACCCAAAATATGATTGGGGACAATTGAATATTTCTTCTTGTAGGTCACTTGAAAATGGATTGACATGAGCTATTTATTTGCAAATTGTTTTCTCAATCCACATAAATGAAAAAAGGTGAGATGTGTATGGGTTGGAAACAAGTTGAAAACAAAAGGTAAGAACAGAGGTAATTATATATCTTTTCATAACCATTAACAACTTATTCTTTCCAAGTATGTATGCAGTTTTCTAATGATTTTTTTTTGTAAAATTTAGTATATTGTTATTCTCATCAATTCATTGCTCAAATATTGTCCATGATGCTTTCATAGAGCATTACCAACTTGATTATACATGTTTGGCTGTGATTTTTTTTATCATTCCTCTAGATATGTTTTTCTAAAATATATGTGACTTAATGACATCAACTTTTGTCGATCGAGTTTTCCTTGTAAGAAACATGACCGACAAGCACCAATGTGTTTTGCCAACAAATGTTGTTGACTGAGAAGTTCAACCAAGAAACTCGACCAACAAGATTGTGCACAAGACATACAAATGGTCTTTTGGAAAAGAATTTTCCTCTCAACCAATAGCTTTATTCTATGGATTTACTTTTGGTACATATGTAATATTCATACTTCCAAGACTTAAATTGACTGTCTTGCATACAACACTATCTATCAAATTGATCTAGTATCTTTGTATCTTGCAATTACTTATCTTGAGTTATTATGCATGTTTTGATGATAATCTCTTTGGATCTCTCAGTTGTGTCTTAATTTCTTCCATTGTCCTCCAACTTGCTTCATCTATAAAGTTGTTTATCTTGTTTTGATACAACTTTGAGTTTCTTATTGTTAATGATATTTTGAAAATGATGAATATTTTCTAGTGTGTAATATCCTTTCATGTTTCTGTAATTGCATATTTCTTTAGATGGATATTTCTCTATATATACTCAAATCTTGCTCTTTAACCTGTGATTATTTTTCTATGATTTAGATCCTACTAGTATCTCTAGATTGAGGAATCATCTACTAGTAGTTCTAATCTTGTTCAACAATTAGTATCTAATACATCAATTGGTAGATAACAAAAAGTGTTGCAGACAACTAACAAAATGTGATTTTGACCCTTAAGATGAAGGAATTATCCCTAGAAATGTCAAGGCTCAGGACATTTCCATGAGTCTTTCTGAGATGATGTTTCGACTAAAAACCAATAGTCTTGATTGAAAATCTAACAATGCATTAGAAAGCTCAAAGTTTGCATAAATCACATAGCCTTATCTAGATTATTTGCTAGAACTGCATTAAGGGTTGTTCTAGTGCATATCTTGATTTTCTTTATATATGTTGCTTGGACAAGCCCCCATTTTTTGGCTCTTCTACACCTCCTTTTCTAACAAATTATGTTTTATCTCTTCAACCCCTCACTTTTTGAAATAAAAAAGGCAGAGAAGACATGCCTTAGAAGAAATTTTATGAATGATAACCATGTAGGAGAAATGGAATCAATTGAGGGAAGTATGTGAAATCCATTATCCTCAATTGAGGGGAAGCATATAAACTCAATTCTATTGAAACCCCTAGGTTTCTCAAAAGTTTGATTTTAGTTAAATGTGTTCAATACATTTATAGAATGGTTTGTCATCTTTAAAAAGGGGGAGAATGTTGACTCAAGGTCTAAATTGACTAAACCCTTGTTTTGATGATGACTAACTATTCAAATCATTTGTGTCTAATGCTTCTACTTGAGTGATTTCAAATTAGGTAAAGCCACACTCCAAATGTCTAAACTCGCACATCGTGACATGGAGAAATCAAGTCATACATGCATAAAGATCACGATTGAAGAATAGATAGTTTCCTCCATAGATCTTTGATGTAAATTACTTGTAATGATTGTTTGACTTGTAATTAAGCTTTAAAAACTCAAGAGCACTTAAATCAAATGTTTTAAAACTTTTGTGGCATTTATAAAATTCCATTAAAGGTTGCCTTGTCGGTCGCATTTGTCATGGAGAAAACTCGACCGACACATTTTTTGGAACTTGATAAATACCAGTGTTGGCTGAGTTTGTCTAGGTGACAACTCAATCGACACCTAGAACGTACAAAATTGTCTTAATCGTTGACTGATTTCCATCTAGGATAAACATGAATGACAACTCAAAATTGTTTTTTCGCATAGTGCTATGGGACGAATTATCTTTGTGGAAACTCGACCGGAAACACTATAAGGAAAAGTGCAAAAAAGTGTTTCTAGCTGTCAGAGTGTTGCAAAACTCAAAAATGTATATGTTAAAACAACCAAAATGGCTAGAATTCATTCCTCTATGTCTCTGCTAGCTAGTAGGGTAACATCAACCACAAATAGGACCCATTTGACTTTATCCCATGGTTAGACAAGAACTATGAAGGTCCCTATATTATAGTTGAGTGCCTCAAAGAGTCGCCATCCACTCTCAAGCCTAATCACTTGCTACATCCACTAGAGTGAGTATGGTATTTGTATGAGAGAAAGTCCTACATCTATATTTTATGCGGCTCTCAAGCTCAGGTGAAGAATCTAGTTCAAGCTCTAATGATGGTGGAGAATGCCATTTTTCTCTCATGGCAAGTGCAAATAAAGATTCAAATGAGGTAAATCTTTACTCTTTAGATAAAGGATCTTTAAATGCAATTATTCATGCTTCTTGTTCCTCTCTTAAGTCTATAAAAAGAATAAGAAAAACCTTGCTAAATTTTTCAATAACTTTCACGAACAAAAAGATGAACTTGATAATGTAAATATTAGCTTGCAAGATGATGTCGACAATATTCATAAGTATTGTTTAGAACTAGAATTGAAATTCAATGGTGTTGAGATTGAAAACAATGTTTAACTTAGTTAACTGAACGTTCTGAAACTTGAAAATGCTATCTTGCTTGATAAGATTAGATTTTTGGAATATCAACCTTTTATGACTAGTTCTAATGAATAGCATACTAAAATTCTGAATTCTATCATGGTTTATATTGATGTTCTAAGAAATAAAAATGATGATAAAAGACTTAGTTTTACAAGAAATAGAATCTAAAAACAGTCTCTATCTTTCTAATATGTCTATGCTTGAAAAGAATATGCTTCCTTTCTTGATAAAATCAATGTCCTTCAATCTTGTTCTAGTTCTGCTAGTAGATAGAATAATGTTGCTTCTCTTAATATTGAAAAATATTTTGATATGACAACCACTCTTTGCTTAGAAATTGATCTTTTGCATGCTAGAGATGATATCAATCAATTGTCTTCCACTATTACTTCTCTTATGCATGATAATCATAGTTTGAGATCCTCTATGTAAAGATTCTTAGATGATAAAAAGAATCTTAATCAAATCCTAGGTCATACTACCTAACAAATGGGTGGAGATGGTATTGGTCTAGATAGTAGCCAAAGGAACAACAAAGACAAAGGACATTCAACTTCAATGAAGAATCATCTAGCTCCAAGTCTATGGGCACATGTAATCATTGTAATGAAATTGGTCATTATCTTACATATTGTGCATTTAGGGATGCATCCAAGAATAATAGGACTTGGAATGCTAAGATAACCCTCTAGACCCTAATTATGATTGGGGACCATTTCATATTTCTTCTTGTAGGTCACTTGAAAATGGATTGACATGAGATATTGATTTGCAAATTGATTTCTCAATCCACATAAATGAAGAAAGGTGAGATGTGTATGGGTAGGCAAAAACTAGAAAACAAAAGTTCAGAATAGAGGTAATGACATTCTTGTTCATAACCATTCACAGCATGTTCTTGCCAAGTTAGTATGCACTTTTCTTATGGTTTTTGAGTCAAATTTAGTATATTGTTATTCTCATCCACTTCGTTTGCTCAATAATTGTATGTCATTCTTTCATAATGCATTACCAACTTTCTTATACATGTTTGTCTATGATTTATTTTATCATGCCTCTAGATATATTTTTCCTAAAATATATGTGCTTTTTACAACAACTATTGTCTGTCGAGTTTATTTTGAAAGAAACTTGATTGATAAGCACCAATGGGTGTTGTCAACAGATGATGTTGGCGAAGAAGTTCAATCAGGAAACTCGACCGACAACATTGTTCATAGAATTTATAAATGTCCTTTAGGATGAGAATGTCCCTTTCAACTAGACATTCTCAACCAATAGATTTATTCTATGTCACTTCTTTTAGTAATTATAAAATATTCATACTTCCATAATAATAGATTGCTTATCTTGCATACAACTCTATCATTCTAATTACTCTGAATTGGTAACTCTATATCTTGTAATTACTTATCTTGAGTTGTTATGCATGTTTTGATTATAATCTCTTTGGATATCTATGTTGTGTCTTAATTTCTTCTGTTGTCCTCCAAATTCCTACATCTATAAAGTTTTTTATGTTGTTTTGATACAACTTTGAGTTTCTTACTGGTAATCATTGTTTGGTAATGATGCATATTTTCTAGTGAGTGATATCCTTTAATGCTTCTGAAATAGAATATTTTTGTAGATGGATATTTCTCTACATCTACTCATAGCTTGTCCTTTAACTTGTGAACCTTATTCTATGATCTTGATCCTACTAGTATCTCTAACTTGAAAAACCATCTACTAGTAGTTTTAGACTTGTTCATCAGTTTGTATCTAGCACATCAGTTGTTATATAACAAAAATTGTTGCAGAAAACTAATAAAACACGATTATGACCATTAAGATAAAGGAATTATCCCAAAAAATGTAATGATCCATGACATTGGCATGAGTCTTGCTCAGAAGGTTGTTTCTACTAAAAAAATCTAGTCTTGCATCAAAATCTGACACTAGAATAGAAAGCTTAAAATCTGCATAAATCACATAGACTTATATAGATTATTTG
Source organism: Alisma plantago-aquatica (assembly GCA_963693085.1). NCBI lineage: Eukaryota > Viridiplantae > Streptophyta > Magnoliopsida > Alismatales > Alismataceae > Alisma > Alisma plantago-aquatica. The sequence continues at coordinate 923,046,823 of OY856410.1, read as the reverse complement.
CTAGAATTACATCTAGGGTTGGTCTAATGCATGTCTTGATTTGATTTATATAAATTGCTTGGACAAACCCCTAGTTTTTTTGGCTCTTCTGCAACCCATTTTTTTAACAAATTGTGTTTTAGCTATTCAACCCCCTCACTTTTTGAAATAACAAAGTGGGATAAAACATGTCTTATGTAAATGGGAGAAGACATAGTTTTTATAAATTTTATGAAAGCTAACCATGTACGAGGAATAGAATCAATTCAGGGGGGTATGTGAACTCCATTATCCTTAGTTGAGGGGGAGCATATGAACTCAATTCTATTTTAACCCCTAGGTTTGTCCTAAGTGTGATTTTACTTAAATGCATTCAATACATTAATGGAATGGTTTGTCATCTTTAAAAGGGGGAGAATGTTGACTCAAGGTCTAAATTGACTAAAACCTTATTTGATGATGACTAACCATTTCACTCATTTGTGTCTAATGCTTCTACTTGAGTGATTATAGAATAGGTAAAGACACACTCCAAATGTATAAACTTGCACATCCTAACTTAGAGAAATCAAGTCATACACACACAGATAAAGATTAAATAATAGATAGTTTCCTACACTGATCTTTAATGTAAATCACTTGTTCTAATTGTATGACTTGTAGTTAAATTTAGAAAAAATGAAGCACACTTAAATCAAAATTTTAAAAACTTTTATAGCATTATCAAAATCCATTACAGGTTGCCTTGCCGGCATAGTTTGTTTTGGACACAACTTGACCGACAAGATGTGTGGAACTTGATAATTCCTAGTGTTGTCTGAGTTTGTATTGGTGACAACTCTACCGACGCCCTACATTTTCAAAACAAACATAGCCATCGACCGAGTTTTGTCTTCGATAATCTCTATCGACAACTCAAATAGTTTCTTCACATAGTGCTACTGGATGAATTACCCTTATGGAAACATGACTAGAAACATTGTATAGAAAAGTGTGAAAAAGTATTTCTAGCCTTTGGACTGTTGTAAAACTCAAAGATATATATGTTGGAACACCTAAAATGACTACAATTCATTCCTTAGTATCTCTTCCAACTGGTAGGAAACCACAACTATAAATAGGACCCACTGGGGTTCATCACTTGATTAGAAAAGCACTATGAAGGTCACTTTATTATAGTTGAGTTCCTCCAAGAGTCTCCATCCACTCTCAAGCTTAATCACTTGCTACATCGATTCGAATGTGTAGAATATTTTTAAGAGAGCTAGTCCTACATGTATGTCTTATGAGTCTCTCACTCCCTCCCCTTCCCAATTTCTCTTTCTACCATGAATATGAAGACTCTCTCTCTTTTCTAGGAGAGGTGAAGAAGAAGGGAAGGAGTCCCCTGGTGAAACCTTCTCCTTGGTGAAGGTGAAGTCAATGGTGGAAGATCCAACTCAACAGTAGGTAAATTCTCAAAGTTTGAATGCTCGTTGCAAGAGTAGGTAAGTCCTTGGTGACGTTAAAGACTATTTTGTATGGATACGTAAGACCTTTGTAATGTTATTGTTTCCTAAGGTATGTCTAGGTATCCTTTTCCTAGAAAAGGAAGATCTTATGTTGTAACTCTTATAATGGAATATACGTAGTGAGACATGGTTGTAAATCATAGACGTTGTCCTCTCTAGGTAGTGGATGTACATATCCTAGAATGGAGTTTGGAACCACTACACATATTATGTTACTTCTTCTTTTTCAATCTCTTTATGTCTCCCTTTCTATGTGTGTTTATTTGCACCCAAAGTTTATATATGCAACATTATCTTTAGATATAACCTAAAGGTCTAATGAATTTTGTTTAAATGGGTTTAGCTCTATCCACCCCCCTTCTAGTGCCCATCATTGATCTAACAATTGGTATCAGAGAGGGTCTTCTCCAAGAAATACTTCCATAAGTAAGAGAAGGTGGGTGATTATCAAAGTAGGAGATACTCCATCAACATTCAATCCTTAATTGGAACACTTCCTCTATTAGAAGAGAAGGTTAGAATTCTACATTCAAGGATCAAGTCTTCAACTAAGGAGAATGGTGAATCTTCCATACAAACTACCTTAGACAAATATGGAAGAATGGGATGAAGTTAATTTGAAAAAAAAAATAACCTTAAATGCAAGAGCCATTAATATTATCTATGCCTCTCTTTCCCCACTGAGTCCAACCAGATTTCTTCTTTTGAGATGACGTGCAACTTATGGAGAAATCTATGTGTCATTTATTATGGGAAAAATGCAAGTAATGGAAAGTAGAATCTACATGCTCAATAGTCTCCTTTAAGAAATCCAAGATGGGAAAGAAGGAAAGGATGGATGGAATGTATGCTAGGCTCAACACCAATATAAATGGTCTTGTCATCCTTGGCCATCCTATGGATTGAGGAAAGATAAACTCAAAGAACCTTAGGTCTCTTCCTAAATGGTGGGAAGCAAAGGAGACAACAATTGAAAAAATAAAGTCTCTTGATGAAATTCCTATTGAAGAGTTCATAGGAAACCTACTAGCCTTTGAAGTTAAACTTCACAAGAAATAGGTAGAAGAAAGAGAAGAAGAAGAGCTCAAGAGAAAAAAGAAATCTAAAATCAAAGGCATGTTGAAGATATTGTGAGTAAAGCTTCTGCACCCTTTCAAGTTGAGGAAGAATCCATGTACTCCAAAGGTAGACTTCATAAAGGCAAGTCTTATTTCTCAACATTGTGCTTCAAATGTGGAAAGAAGGGTCGCTATAGGGAAAATTGTCTACAAGGCCAAAAGACCCATCATTCACAAGAGAAGGGAAGATAAGCATAAGAAAAATGGGATATGGAACAATACCTCTAGTGACTCCCCCAACTCAAGATCAAGAGAAGAATCTAGTCAAGAATATATCTCAAGTTATAGTGATGGTGGAGAATGTCATTTTGCTCTCATGGAAAGTGCATGAAAATTCAAAGGAGGTAAATCTAAACTCTTTTTATAAAGAATATTTAATTGCAACTATTCATGCTTATCATTCCTCTCTTAAGTCTACTAATAATAAAAATAAAAACCTTGCTAATATTGTTGATAAGTTGCATGAAGAAAAAGACAAACTTGATCATGTTAATATTACCTTGAAATGTTATGTTTACAATATTCAAAATTATTGTCTAGATCTAGAATTGAAATTCAGTTGTTTTGAGATTGAAAACAATGCTTATCTTAGTCTAGTAAATGTTCTTAAACTTGAAAATGCTAGGGTGCTTGATAAGATTATGATTTAAAGAAGCTCAACCTCTTATGACTAGTTCTAATGAAGAGCATACTAATATTGTGAATTTTATCATCGTTTATATTGATGTTCTAAGAACTGAAATGAGGACAAAAGAGTTTGTTATGAAAGAAATAGAATCTAGAAATAGTGTCTATCTTCTTAGATTTCTTTTCCTGAAAAACAATATGCTTCCTTACTTGCTAACATCAATGTCCTTGAATCTTGTTCTAGTACTACTAGTAGATAGAATAATATTTCTTCTCTTCATATTTAAAAATATTCTTATATGACCAAAGCTCTTTTCTTATAAACCAATCTTTAGCATGTTACATATGATATCAATCAATTGGCTTCCACTATTATTTCACTTATGCATGACAATAATTGTGCTAAAGTGATTTTTACCTCTATCTTTTATCCAATTCCATTTTTTTACCCTCATTATGTCCACTCATGAACCCAATTTATATTTATTGGCAACCAAATCAATATTAATACTCAAATTCGAAATATTATGACCAATGTAATTTATATACATATTATGACAGTACCAATTAAGTTAAAATATCACTTTACCAAAAGGAATAAAATTTCCCATCAAAATTCAACTTTTGGTCCTCAAACTTTTTATAAAGATTCTTCACATTGTTATCAAGCTATGATTCAAATTTTAATCCAATTGGATATTCGTACTAATTTGTATAAAATTTTGAAATTATGTGCTAAAAATCCCTTTGTATTTGCCATTTTTTGACCTTTACCAGGCCAGCGATCCACGACCTGCCTTGGAAGAAAACCCTGACCCTTAGATTAGGCTCCCATGGATTAGAGCCCTAATCAAGAGGCTATGTGGTCATCCCCTATCTCCCATAATCAACGAAGAGGAGACTATACAGTCAAATTTGCAATTGACTAGATACGACCCCATTCTGAAAATCCAAGCAAGAGAAAATGTTTGCCTAGCCATTTTGAATTCAACTATCCCTTATTCCCCTTCTAATTGTCTTGTTTTGAAAAAAAATGAGATCCATCTCTCTCGGCCTCCGCCACATGCTCTATATCTAGTCGAAACCCTAAACCTAGCCCCCATCCAGATATAAAAATCCCACCCCTACTTCGGACTACTCCCACGACCTCGACCAATACCCTAGATCATACTCTCTCTCTCTCCCCTCTCCATTCACCCTTTTTCTTCGGCCACTACTCTATTTCGGTGCATCAATGCTCATGCATGGGTTCCTTCAAATGGGACAATAACCTGCAACCATTTGATCGAGTCAATGATTGACAAGGTCAGAGATCAACGACTAAGGATCAAAGTGCGCTCCTTCTCCTATTCTCCTCTCCCTCACGCATTCCTGGGGGGTTTTACATTCTCAGCCACAAGATATCAGTCATAATCAAAGTTTACCAAGCATCTGACATATGGAGATTTTCCCCGCTCTCTCTTTTTTTGGTAAATATCCCCTCTCTACTCGAAAATCCCATTAAATGATCAGATCTTACTACAATGATAACTCTCAATTCCTAACTCCAAAAATTAAGAAACAATAGTCCATTTTTATTATAAAAACCCAAGGAATTAAATAAAAATAGTTGTGAAGTTTAATTCTTTATGTATCTCACTTAAATCTATATATTTAGATCTATTTCTCATATTATTTAGCTAATGACTCTATTTTGTGTTTGATCTTTGGGAAACCCTAATACTTGACTCTAATTATCATATTGAGACACTAAAACCAAACTTTACTATATAAGAATTTAGATCTAACCGTTTGACTCATCTATCTTAGAATATGAACCATGCACCTTGAAATAAGGATTAATCTTAATATTATGATGATTGATCTTAATCTTGTTAAATCCTTGATCATATATCTGACCCATGACTCTACCTTTTTTCAATTAAGACTTGATCTCATCTTGAATACCTATGATGCTAATTCATCATGATGATGATCTAGAGATTTGATAATGACTTGGATAATGATAATAATAATTAGGGTTGCGATATGTTCCTAAAATACCAGGGTAGGTCATTCATACTCGAAAACATACTTGATACTTGAATATATTTAGACATCTTGAATTTTTTTTTATCATAAGTGAATGACCGAACCCTAGGGCTACATACAAATGAGTAACCCTAATCTTGAATATTGAAACATGATCTTCTAAACATCATGAAAATCTTATTGAGCTAGGATCTGACTCAAGGGGTTGATCTACTATTTCTTAGAATCCATACTCTGAATACTCATCAGGAAGGTACATAATTATTATATCTCCTCCTTGACCGGACTTGTAATATTGAAGATATTTTTATGTAACTCTAGAACATATACGTGGCTATGTATTTGGTTGAGATATTATTCTCTACTAATCAGTCTTCAAATTTTCTGTATTATACTTTGAGATAACTTGAAACCATAAATAAAAATGCCCATTATGACTACTCAAATTATGATAATGATAATGATAATAATGTTGAATTTGAGTACAAGTGACCTCCTCATTCAGAGGGTGGACCTTGTACATGTCATTTTGACCCCCTACCTCATATGGAGATATGGAGGCTGGTGATCTCCCCCATCTCATTGGGGTGATGTAGCAACATGAATATATAAGTTTGCTTCTTGATATAGACATATTGAGAAATGTGTAATAAATTCTTTTTTTGAATAAATATAGTTTTGGAAAATCATTTCTTGACTATTTCTTTGAACATAAGTCCTTCCAAGTATACTATTTTTTCTATAAATTGTTTTACTTGTTTTTGATAGTGTATCATGCAATTGCTTTGATTGTGTCATGATTCTTTTGATTTTAGGTGATGAAAAGAACTAGAAACTATGAACATGCTATCTACTCCTTTTATCTGCTGAAAATAAAGGGATGTAGTTTTTGTCTATGGGCCCTATGTAATAAAAATTTTGGTTGATTTCAATAAAAGAATAATGTTTTTTCTTTTTGCTTATTATTTGTGTGTGATTTTTGGACCAATACGGGACGAATTCTCTAATCCCTTTAACACTACCCATTTGGACAGTGGGATTAGGGTAAGAATGGTTCATGAAAATAATAGTTTGAGATCCCCTAAGGAAATATTCTGAGATGATAAAAGGAACCTTAATCAAATCCTAGGTCATACTATTGAACAAATGGGGACAGATGGTAACAGACTTGATAGTAGCTAAAAGAAAAACAAAAACAAAGGACCATCAATTTATGAAGTAGACAAAGGAATAATAAAGACGAAAGACCTTAAATTAGCAATGAAGAATCATCTAGCTCCAAGGCTATGGGCTCATGTAATCATTGTACTGAAATTGGTCATTATCTTAAATCTTCTTCTATTAGGGAAGCACCCAAGAGTAATCGGACTTGGGCTACTAAGCTAACCCTCTAGACCCAAAATATGATTGGGTATAATTTCATATTTTTTCTTGTAGGTCACTTGAAAATGGATTGACATGAGCCATTAATTTTAAAATTCCACATAAACAAAGAAAGGTGAGATATGTATGGGTTGGCAACAAGTGGAAAATAAATGGAAAGAATAGAGGTAATGATTTTATTAACTTTATCTTGCCAACTTTATATGCACTCTTCTTATGGTTTTTGTGCAAAATTTAGTATATGGTGATTCTCATCACTTCCTTGCTCAAAAATTGTCCTTGATACTTACATAGTGCATTACCAACTTGCATAAAAATGTTTGACTATGGTTTATTTTTGTATCATGCCTCTAGATATGTTTTTTCTAAAATATATGTGCTTTTTTACAACAACAGTTGTCGGATGAGTTTATCCTGGAAGAATCTCGACCGACATGCACCAATGTGTGTTTCCAACATATGTAATTGGCTGAGAAGTTCAACCTAGAAACTCGACCGACAACACTTTGCATAAAATATACAAATGTTTTTTTGGATGAAAATTTCCCTCTCAGCTAAACATTCTTAACTAATAATTTTATTTTATGACACTCCTTTTGGTACTTATATAATATTCATACTTCCATGATTTAAATTTCTTATATTTTATACAACTCTATCTTTCAAATAGCTTTAAATTGGTATCTCTGTATATTGCAATTAGTTATCTTGTTTTGTTACTCATGTTTTGAGAAAATCTCTTTGTCTCTCTTGGTTGTATCTTAATTTCTTCCATTGCCCTCCAAATTTCTACATATATAAAGTTGTTTATCTTATTTTGATATAGCTTTGAGTTTCTTAGTGGTAATCATATTTTAGTAATGATGCATATTTTCTAGTAAGTAATATCATTTCATGCTTCTAAAATTGCATACTTCTACAGATTGATATTTCTCTACGTAAACTCAGAGCTTGGTCTTAAACTTTTGAATATTTTGCTATGATCTAGATCCTACTAGTATATATAATTTGAGGAATCATCTACTGGTATTTCTAGTCTTGTTCATCAATCTGTATCTAACACATCAATTGGTATATAACAATAAGTGTTGCAAACAACTAATAAAATGCAACTTTTTACCATTAAGATGAAGGAATTCTCCTAAAAAATGGCATGGCTCATGACTTTTCCATGAGTCTTTCTCAAAAGGCTATTTCAACTTTGAAAACACTAGTCTTACATCAATCTCAAAATCTTCATAAATCACATAGCCTTATCTAGATTGTTTTCTAGTACTGCATCCAAGGTTGTTCTAAAGCATGTCTTGATTTTCTTTATAAACATTTCTTGGACAAGCCCCTAGTGTTTTGTCTCTTCTACACCCCCTTCTCTTTGTGTTTTAGCTCTTCAACCCCCTCACTTTTTGAAATAACAAAGGGGGAGAATATGTGTTTAATGTAAAGCGGAGAAGATACATATGAGTAGAAGATATAGTTTCTCTAAATTTGTTCTTTGGAGAATTCTAATCAACTGGGGGAGTATTGGACTCTATTAGCCTCAATTTAGGGGATGCATATGAACTCAATTTCATTGAAAGACCTATATTCTCCAAAGTATGATTTTACTTTAATGCTTTCAATACATTTATGGAATGGTTTGTCATCTTTAAAAAGGGAGAGAATGTTGACTCAATGATTAAATTGTCTAAACCCTTGTTTTAATGATGTTTGACTATTCCACTCATTTGTGACTAATTCTTCTACTTGAGTTATTTTAGATTAGGTAAAGACACACTCCAAATGTCTAAACTTGTGCATCCAAACTTGGAGAAATCAAGTCATACATTCATAAAGAACAAGATTGAAGAATAGACAGTTTCCTCCATAGAGCTTTGATGTAAATTTCTTGTAATGATTGTGTGACTTATAATTAATCTTAGAAAAAATCAAGAGCACTTAAACCAAATGTTTAAACACTTTTTGTAGAATTTATCAAATTCCATTGTAAGTTACCCTATATGTCATGGTTTTCCTAGAGACAACTTGATGGACAAGCTATGCGGAGCATGATAAAACCTAGTGTCCACTGAGTTTGTCCTGGTGACGACTCGATCGACACCCTGCACTTACAAAACAATCTTATCCATCGGCCGAGTTTCATCTAGGATAAACTCGACCGAGAACTCAAAATTGTTTTGTGAATCACCTATATAGAAACTCGATTGGAAACACTATATGGTAAAGTGAAAAAAGGTGTTTTCAATTGAGTTTCTATACACTATATGGTAAAGTGAAATAGGTGTTTCTAGCTATTATATTGTTGCAAAACTTCAAAATATATATGTTGGAACTCCCAAAATGACTAGAATTCTTTACTTAGTGTCTCTATTGGCTAGTAGGCAATGAAAACTATAAATAGGACCCATTATGCTTCATCCCATGGTTATCCAAGCACTATGAAGGTCCCTATATTATAGTTGACTGCCTCCAAAAGTCTCCATCCACTCTCAAGCTTAATCACTTGCTACATCCATTAGAGTGAGTAGGATATTTATTAGAGAGCTAGTCCTACATGTATATCTTGTGAGGCTCTCACTCCCTCCACCTCCCAATCTCTCTTTCTACCATGAATATGAAGACTCTCTCTCTTTGCTAGGAGAGGTGAAGAATAAGAACAAGGGGAGGTGTAACATACTGAAAATTAATACTAAATATATTATTGACTATATTGCATAATTCCCACCTATTGAAAATCTTATTTTGTAATTTTCCACATACTATCTTAATTACATATTAAGACACTTGACTTTTGTACATTGATATTCTTGATGGTCATGTAGGATCCAATCAAACCAAAAAACACCATGAGTTAGCTAAGCCCATGAGTTAGCTTTAACACTTGTTAATCACTATCTTTGGAATCACATTATAATTTGGACAATCAATCTTGAATAATTAATTGTGCCATAATAATCAACGATGGGTTGGTACAATATATAGGAACTTGGTTAAGATAAATTCATTCAAAATAATATATTTCAAGGCATCCAATATAAAGATCTAATGGGAAAAAATCTGAGGTTGATCATTTCTATAACAATCGAATATATGTGGGATGTCTCTATGCCGTAGTAGGACTTTTAATGTGGTCATTTGAATAAAAGTAAATTGGTAGACCACATTGAATATAAAATTGGTATTTCTATGTTGAACATATCGTCACTTGCTTAAATGAACTAGATAAAAGAACACAATAGACCTCAGTTATCGACTTCCCTTCACTTCATATGTTATGTCCTTTTGGCAAATCGATTAATTATAATTCATATCTTAATTGTATACAAGATAGTAAACGCTGGCCACTTAGAAATTAATAAGAAAGACTCATTCTCTTCCGCAAAGGACTCTCGCAACCAGTGGTTATAGAATTAGAAAAGTTTGATTTGATGGCTCTATTATCTCCGAGAAGTGAGAACTCAAATTGCCTTCTAGAATAATCAGAAATAGAAAGTGCACTAATCGTACTCCTTCCCCGTAGGTTACGGCTTCCTCTCCCCCTCCGCGGGCTAGGGCTCTCTCGCGCCCATTACCCCGTGACAATGAATGGCAGGGAAACGCCCCGCCATCGTCACCTCTCGCCTCTCCATAACCTCACCTCATCTCTATCTCTCCCCCTCTCCCTCACGGTCTGGCCTTGCGCCATTACTGCTAATCAACTGGTGCAAGTCAGAGAAAGACTCTGACGTTGGGACGTTGCAGACGATGACCAGGAGAAAACGGCCGACGCTCCATGTGCCTCGTCATCCTACACCAGCGCCGGCTCCTTGGGCATGAACCCTGAGGTGATCAGCCCTATAAATACCCTAGTCACCTCACCTACAGATCCACAACACCGCACATTGACAACCACCGTCGTCCATCCTCCATGCGGCGGCGTCGACCTGGTGCATGGTCACGACGGCCAACTGCAACGACGCCGCCACCTACCGCCTGCTCAAATGGATTGGCGTCTCTGCCTCTCCCTCTCCTCTTCACCCTTGCTGCGCCACCGACACCACACCACTACAATGGCAGTCAGGGCAGAGCAGATGCGCGCCCGTTGCTTGATCAAAACCTCTGAAGCCAACAAGGATGTTGGATGCCAAGAATCACAACATGCAGACTTCACCATGGCCGCCTAAAACGCTGATCACCATGGTGAGCAGCAAACCTCTACCATCCACCTGATGCTTGGATCTACTACCGATTTCTCCAGCCTCCTTGCATCTGATCGACCTCTCCTCGCAGATCTGAAACTAAGAGCTAATGCATAACATGCACGAACAGCAGGTTAGTAGGTTCATCATATCCTGTACAAATCTAGAATTTCAGAAATCAGTAAATGACAATACATTAATTAATGTGTAGGAGATAAAACATATTAGTAAGGGACAATACATTAAGTAACTAAGCACATGAACGTGTAGGAGATATAACATATTTATATTGACATAATGATCCAACTATATGTATCAGTTTGATGTGTATTAGTTAAAAGGAGAAAATTCTGGAAATTCTGTATGTACAACAAGAAATAACGATGATACTTATACTTAAAATATTATTAATACAATATTATTGATAGTAAACATTAGCTATTTAGGTTTTCCGATTCGTTTGCCTAACCTATGATATGTATAGAGATGTACAAATATTTAGATTTCGTACTAAAATAGTAAACATGAAATCTAAAATTCTGCAGCTATATATTCCTAATGCTAAACGTTAGATTAGATAATAATGTGAATTATTACGAAATGAAACTCGACCATACTAATAGTCAACACATTATAGTTAACGTGTACACCCATACATATTGATTTGAATAGTATATGCATATATATAAAAGGGTTTTAGTGGATATGAAGTGGTGAATCATTTCAGTAGTTGGATAATGATTATGCCTCCATTATGAATCTCGATGATGTAAATAGATATAGATATATAGCCTACAAATAAAACTAATAAGTATCATTTATCACATGATGTGGTACTCTTAAGACTAAGGTCCTAGAAACATGTATACATTGGGGATATCTTGGAAAGCACAATTTAGAATACGGAAACATTTTAATCTACATTGATGATATGAGGAACTTTATTTAAAACTTTGTCAAAATGGATCATAGACAAAGACAATGAATAAGGAATATAAGTTTGTGGATTTGATTGTAAATGACTTCATATTGCAAATTATAATGTTAGTAGATACTTGGATTTAGGTATCTAACTGAGATGTAATTTGAGGAAAATGTATTATGAACTATATGTACGAGTGACTCTGGAATACTTAGATTCATATTGATGAATTGAATTTTAGAGAGAACTTAAATAATCATAATCGAATATAGTCATTGGAGAAAGCATGTAGATCAAGAAACCCTATGGTGTAAAGAATAATTTGATTAATATGAAATCATATGTTGTATCTTAATCGAGAAATACAAGTATATATATGTATACATACCACTTAGTCGACCTACATGTTTGTCCATTCTAAATTACTATGTTTATAATCTTGGAAGAATATATACATGACAACATATAATACTGTAAAGGTAGACATGCATTAACTACTCACATGGATAGTAATACATATATAATAGATTATATGTTGGCTTAAGACAATTAGAAACCATTGAATGAGAATATGATATAATCTTGGCAAAATAATGTGGCACTTATTTATACTATAGTTACATACATAAACATGTGACCTTCAGTATATAGATGTGCAATAAAATAAACTTTAGAAGAAAGTAATGGAACAACCATGTAATAGTAATGACCCTAGGTGGGAAACTAAACCTAATTAAGAAAATATGGAGTGATTCCAAGTCAAACAATGACAAGATTATTATTTTTTTGTAGATACCTCTTCATAATTAATGGAGCCACATTATGATTATGCAACTCCCACAGTCCTGATTGATTAAGGTACTAAATCTTCTATTTCATTGTTGAACTATTTTCCCTCTTGATGGACAAACATATATCTTGATTCGTGGTGAATTCCATATAGTTTTGAAGCCTTTATTTATTCTTACAATTTTTCCACTCTCATTTTACAATTGATGGAATATTGTTGATAATAATATTGTCACTGGACTTGATCTATTGGAGTTTTGTCTCCCTGTGGACTTTGGTCCCTTGGGCTTTGGCCCTATAGTGCTTTGGCTCACTTGAGTGGACCAAGTACCCCACAACCCTGTGTAGTGGATAGGGATTAGTTGTCCCCCAGTTAACTGGAATAGCTAATAAGGCACTAGTGTCATTCTCTCCTAGAGTGTGAGAACACAAGGCACTTAGCCCTAGAAAAGATATGATAGAAAGGTGCCAAAACTTGTCAAATTGAATATCTTGAAATTGATATATTTTCTGAATAGCTTGAGTAAACTTTGCATGCTTGAAATATTGAGTCTTGCTTAGTGATATTCTTGTGAAAGATCTTCTATCTAGAAAGTGATATTGAAATTTCTACTTGATAGCCTTTAGTCCACTTTAGTCCTTTCCTAATTTTTATTTTGCATCTAAATCCAACTTCACACATAGTTCAATTATTTGGATTTAATACCAGCTTTGTTGACCTTATTTTTTTCCCCTTCAATGGGGTCCATGTGTGGTTTCGTTCCCTCTGGGAACTCATGGGCAGGTGATAGATGGAAGAACTTGAAGAGACATGCACTGGGTAGTCCTCCGTTGAAGAATAGATAAGAATGAATTTTATTTCATAAACCTTGTAATCATATTTGTAAGCTTCCGCGACTTTGATGTACAAGCATGATTGTAATAAAGATTGTTTATATTTTTGATATCATTTTGTAAATATTCGACCGTAAAGACCGGGTCTTTACAACATGGTATTAGAGCCATAAACGGTCTGCACTCATGCATGTCTCATAGAAATTAGGGTTAAGTAGGAACACCAATGGAATAGTTAGAGCTTAGAAAAAATAGTTGACAAGAAATACTAGTATAATTGGGCTAATTACTAGGAAATAGTTAGACTACAAGTAGGTAACATTAAGAGCCTATGTTGTGATGTACATTAACTTAGAAACTCATCTTTCTCATCTAACTTTTGGACTTCCTTAGGGATCAATTTACTTGAAGCTATTATTGAGGAAGAAGTGTAAATGAACCCCTTAGAACAATATAGTCACCACCCTAGGTATACAAATGGGTAGAGTATCCTGATTTTCTCTTTAGGTTTGAACATACATTAATAATTGTATATATTAACATAGAATAAATAATTATCCTAGACCATAAAATGGGAAGTTTCACAGTCACATTTGATAATTTCCATTTAAAACCTTAAAACCTATGTAAAAGTGATGTCACATAAATAATTTATTCAAATTTTGTTTACTAATTAAAAAAATAAATATCACCATGTACATGGAATAAGATAAGGTGTCTAAGGAAGGATGTTCGGTGAAGGTTCTGACATAATTACTCCCGATCCACTTAGCTGGTGGTGGGGTTTCCTCACTTAAAATACCGACCTGGCCTAAGCAAATTTCATTACTTGGGAGAAATCTAATGTTGAAAAAAGTCAGTAACTAAATTTATATTAAAAATATATATATACACACAATATAAACATCATTGTAACATTAGTGACAAATATGTGAGATTTAAAATTGATGTAGTATCAAAAACCATATATTGACCAATAAGATTGGGTTTCAACTCAAACTTTTGATAATGATAGACAAGACTAACAAATTGAATATTTCAACTTTTAATATTGGACAAGACTAACAAAGGATGTAGGAATTTGGATGGGTATATTTTTAAAGTAGAATATGGAACCTAAACCAATTTAGTGACCCCATAAGATAGTAAGCGGATTTTTGGATCATCGTAAATAGGACCTAGGACAGTTGAAGGAAACCTGGGATTGCATTTTGTTTAAATTGACACTTCAGTAAGCAAAATTATTGTGTTGGAATATTTTTGGATCAAACTATAATAGAAATATCACCATTAAGAAATATTTGATTTCACAGATGAAATCTCTTTGAAGGGTGTTAGTGTTGTAACATACTAAAAATTGATACTAAATATATTATTGACTATATTGCATAATTCCCACCTATTGAAAATCTTATTTTGTAATTTTCCACATAACGAAATCTCTTTGAAGGGTGTTAGTGTTGTAATATATTGAAAATTGATACTAAATATATTATTAACTATATTGCATAATTCCCACCTATTGAAAATCTTATTTTGTAATTTTCCACATACTGTCTTAATTACATATTAAGACGCTTGACTTTTGTACACTGATATTCTTGATGGTCATGTAGGATCCAATCAAACTAAAACACACCATGAGTTAGCTAAGCCCATGAGTTAGCTCTAACACTTGTTAATCACTATCTTTGGAATCACATTATAATTTGGACAATCAATCTTGAATAATTAATTGTGCCATAATAATCAACGATGGGTTGGTACAATATATAGGAACTTGGTTAAGATAAATTCATGCAAAATAATATATTTCAAGGCGTCCAATATAAAGATCTAATGGGAAAAAATCTGAGGTTGATCATTTCTATAACAATCGAATATATGTGGGATGTCTCTATGCCATAGTAGGACTTTTAATGTGGTCATTTGAATAAAAGTAAATTGGTCGACCACATTGAATATAAAATTGGTATATCTATGTTGAACATATCGTCACTTGCTTAAATGAACAAGATAAAAGAACACAATAGACCTCAGTTATCGGCTTCCCTTCACTTCATACGTTATGTCCTTTTGGCAAATCGATTAATTATAATTCATATCTTAATTGTATACAAGATAGTAAACGCTGGCCACTTAGAAATTAATATGAAAGACTCATTCACTCCCGCAAAGGACACTCGCAGCCAGTGGTTATGGAATTAGAAAAGTTTGATTTGATGGCTCTATTATCTCCGAGAAGTGAGAACTCAAACCGCCTTCTAGAATAATTAGAAATAGAAAGTGCACTAATCGTACTCCTTCCCCGTAGGTTACAACTTTCTCTCCCCCTCCGCTGGCTAGGGCTCTCTCGCGCCCGTTACCCCGTGATAATGAATGGCAGGGAAATGCCCCGCCATCGTCACCTCTCGGCTCTCCATAACCTCACCTCATCTCTATCTCTCCCCCTCTCCCTCACGGTCTGGCCTTGCGCCATTACTGCTAATCAACTGGTGCAAGGCAGAGAAAGACTCTGACGTTGGGACGTTGTCGACGATGACCAAGAGAAAACGGCCAACGCTCCATGTGCCTCATCATCCTACACCAGCGCCGGCTCCTTGGGCATGAACCCTGAGGTGATCAGCCCTATAAATACCCTAGTCATGACCTCACCTACAGATCCACAACACCGCACGTTGACAACCACCGTCGTCCCTCCTCCATGCGGCGACGTCGTTGACCTGGTGCATGGTCACGACGGCCAACTGCAACGACGCCGCCACCTACCGCCTGCTCAAATGGATTGGCGTCTCTGCCTCTCCCTCTCCTCTTCACCCTTGTTGTGCCACCGACACCACACCACTACAATGGCAGTCGGGGCAGAGCAGATGTGCGCCCGTTGCTTGATCAAAACCTCTGAAGCCGACAAGGATGTTGGATGCCAAGAGTCACAACATGCAGACTTCACCATGGCCGCCTGAAACGCTGATCACCATGGCGAGCAGCAAACCTCTACCATCCACCTGATGTTCGGATCTACTACCGATTTCTCCAGCCTCCTTGCATGTGATCGACCTCTCCTCGCAGATCTGAAACTAAGAGCTAATGCATAACATGCACGAACAGCAGGTTAGTAGGTTCATCATTTCCTGTACAAATCTGGAATTTCAAAAATTAGTAAAGGACAATACAATAATTAATGTGTAGGAGATAAAACATATTAGTAAGGGACAATACATTAAGTAACTAAGCACATGAACGTGTAGGAGATATAACATATTTATATTGACACAAAGATGCAACTATATGTATCAGTTTGATGTGTATTAGTTAAAAGGAGAAAATTCTGGAAATTCAGTATGTACAACAAGAAATATAGATGATACTTATACTTAAAATATTATTAATACAATATTATTGATAGTAAACATTAGCTATTTAGGTTTTCAGATTCGTTTACCTAACCTATGATATGTATAGAGATGTACAAATATATAGATTTTGTACTAATATAGTAAACATGAAATTTAAAATTCTGCAGCTATATATTCCTAATGCTAAACGTTAGATTAGATAATAATGTGAATTATTATGAAGTGAAACTCGACCATACTAATAGTCAACCCATTATAGTTAACGTGTACACCCATACATATTGATTTGAATAGTATATGCATATATATAAAAGGGTTTTAGTGGATATGAAGTGGTGAATCATTTCAGTAGTTGGATAATGATTATGTCTCCATTATGAATCTCGATGATGTAAATAGATATAGATATATAGCCTACAAATAAAACTAATAAGTATCATTTATCACATGATGTGGTACTCTTAAGACTAAGGTCCTAGAAACATGTATACACTAGGGATATCTTGGAAAGCACAATTTAGAATACGGAAACATTTTGATCTACATTGATGATATGAGGAACTTTATTTAAAACTTTGTCAAAATTGATCATAGACAAAGACAATGAATAAGAAATATAAGTTTGTGGATTTGATTGTAAATGACTCCATATTGCAAATTATAATGTCAGTAGATACTTGGATTTAGGTATCTAACTGAGATGTAATTTGAGGAAAATGTATTATGAACTATATGTACGAGTGACTCTGGAATACTTAGATTCATATTGATGAATTGAATTTTAGAGAGAACTTGAATAATCATAATCGAATATAGTCATTGGAGAAAGCATGTAGATTAAGAAACCCTATGGTGTAAAGAATAATTTGATTAATATGAAATCATATGTTGTATCTTAATCGAGAAATACAAGTATATATATGTATTCGTACCACGTAGTCGACCTACATGTTCGTCGATTCTAAATTACTATGTTTATAATCTTGAAAGAATATGTGCATGACAACATATAATACTGTAAAGGTAGGCATGCATTAACTACTCACATGGATAGTAATACATATATAATAGATTATATGTTGGCTTAAGACAATTAGAAACCATTGAATGAGAATATGATATAATCTTGGCAAAATAATGTGGCACTTATTTATACTATAGTTACATACATAAACATGTGACCTTCATTATAAAGATGTGCAATAAAATAAACTTTAGAAGAAAGTAATGGAACAACCATGTAATAGTAATGACCCTAGGTGGGAAACTAAACCTAATTAAGAAAATATGGAGTGATTCCAAGTCAAACAATGACAACATTATTATTTTTTTGTAGCTACCTCTTCATAATTAATGGAGCCACGTTATGATTATGCAACTCCCACAGTCCTGATTGATTAAGGTACTAAATCTTCTATTTCATTGTTGAACTATTTTCCCTCTTGATGGACAAACATATATCTTGGTTCGTGGTGAATTCCATATAGTTTTGAAGCCTTTATTTATTCTTGCAATTTTGCCACTCTCATTTTACAATTGATGGAATATTGTTGTTAATAATTTTGGCACTGGACTTGATCTATTGGATTTTTGACTCCCTGTGGAGTTTGGTCCCTTGGGCTTTGGCCCTATAGAGCTTTGCCTCACTTGAGTGGGCCAAGTACCCCACAACCCTGCGCAGTGGATAGGGATTAGTTTTCCCCCAGTTAACTGGAATAGCTAATAAGGCATTAGTGTCATTCTCTCCTAGAGTGTGAGAACACAAGGCATTTAGCCCTAGAAAAGATATGATAGAAAGGTGCCAAACCTTGTCAAATTGAATATCTTGAAATTGATATACTTTCTGAATAGCTTGAGTAAACTTTGCATGCTTGAAATATTGAATCTTTCTTAGTGATATTCTTGTGAAAGATCTTCTATCTAGAAAGTGATATTGAAATTTCTACTTGATAGCCTTTAGTCCACCAAATAGTCCTTTCCTAATTTTTATTTTGCATCTAAATCCAACTTCACACATAGTTCAATTATTTGGATTTAATACCAGCTTTGTTGACATTATTTTTTCCCCTTCAATGGGGTCCAAGTGTGGTTTCGTTGCCTTTGGGAACTCATGGGCAGGTGATAGATGGAAGAACTTGAAGAGACATGCACTAGGTAGTCCTCCGTTGAAGACTAGATAAGAATGAATTTTATTTCATAAACCTTGTAATCATATTTGTAAGCTTCTGTGACTCCGATGTACAAGCATGATTGTATTAAATATTGTTTATATTTTTGATATCATTTTGTAAATATTCGACCGTAAAGATTGGGTCTTTAAAGGAGGAGTCCCTTGGTGAAAGTTTCTCCTTAGTGAAGGTGAAGTCAATGGCGGAAGATCCATGTCAAGAGTGGGTAATTACTCAAAGGCCAAAGACTCATTGCAAAAGTAGGTAAGTCCTTGGTGAGGTGAGAGACTCTTGGTCATGGATAGGTAAGTCCTTTGTAAGGTTATTGGCTCCTTTTTCCTCAAAGGGACGACTAGGTATCCTTGTCCTAGAAGCGAAAGGTCTTAAGTTGTAACTCATATAATGGAATATAAGAAGTGAGACCTGGTAGGTAATCATAAAGGTTGGCCTCTATGGCTAGTAAATGTACATTTCCTTGTATGGAGTTTGGAACAACTATACATAGCTTGTGTTACTTGTGGTTATTCAATCTCAGTCTCCCTTGCTATGTATGTTTAGTTGCACCCAAAGTTCATATATACAACATTATCTTCGGATATAATTTAAAGGTCAAATGAATTTTGTTTAAGTGGTTTTATCTTTATACACCCCCATGTAGAGACCATCATTGATCCAACAATTGGCATCAATGTGGGTATTCTCCATGAAATACTTCTACAAGTAGGAGAACATGGGTGATTACCAAGGAGGACATACTCCATCAACATTCCATCTTTAATGGGAGCAAATTCCTCTATTAGAAGAAAAAGTTACAATTCTACATTCAAGGATCTTGTGTTGAGCTATGGATAATGGTGTATTTTCCATACAAACTACTAGAGTCAAAGGTAGAAGAATGGGATGAAGCTAATTTGAAGAAATAGACCTTGAATGCAAGAGCCATCAATATTCTCTATGTCTATCTTCCCCCCCCCCCAAGTTCAACCAGTTTTCATCTTGTGAGATGACCTATGAGTTATGGAGAAAGATATGGGTCACTTATTAGCAGACAAAGCAAGTAAAGGAAATTAGAGTCTACATACTGAATGGCCTCTTTGAGAACTTCAAGATGGGAAAGAAGGAAAGGGTTGTTGGAATGTATGCTAGGCTCAACACCATTATAAATTGTCTTGTCGTCCTTGGTCATCCTATGGATGGAGGAAAGATAAACTCAATGGTCCTTAGGTATCTTTCTAAATGATGGGAAGTAAAGGTGAAAACAATTGAAGAAACAAATTCTCCCAAAGAAATCACTACTAAAGATCTCACTGTAAATCTACAAGCCTTTGAAGTTAAACTTGACAAGCAAGAGGAACAAGAAAGAGAAGAAGATAATTAGCTAAAGAGAAATAAGTAAGATGAAATCAAAGCCAAGTTGAAGCTATTGTGAGTCTAGCTTTGCCATCCTCTCAATTTGAGGAAGAAGCCATGTACTCCAAAGGTAGACTTCATAAATGCATATCTTCTCTACCTGGTGCTTCAAATGTGGAAAGAAGGGTCACTTCAAGAAAGATTGTCCACAAGGCCAAAAGATGAATCATCACAAGAGAAGGGAAGAGAAGCACAAGAAGAAGGGAAGATGGAACAAAAACATCTAGTAACTTCCCCAACTCATGTTCAAGTGAAGAATCTAGTGAAGAATCTAGATTGAGCTCTAGTGATGGTGGATAATGTCATTTTTCTCAAATTAAGGTAAAACTCAACTCTTTAGATAAAGAAGCTTAATTGCAATTATTCATACTTCTCATGCCTCTCTTAAGTCTATTAAAAGGAAAAAGAAAACCTTGATAAAATTGTTGATAATTTTCATTAAGAAAATGATAAACTTGATCATGTTTATATTAGCATGCAAGATGATGTTGACAATATTCAAAAGTACTATATCGAACTAGAATTGAAATTTAGTAGTGTTAAGATTGAAAACAATGCTTATCTTAGTCAAGTGAATGTTCTTAAACTTGAAAATGAGAGCTTTCTTGATAAGATTAGATTACTAGAAGCTCAACCTCATATGACTAGTTCTAATTAAGAGCATACAAAAATTGTGAAAAATATCATGGTTTATATTGACGTTCTATGAATTAGAATTGAGGATAAAGGTCTTTGTTTTGCAAGAATAGAATTTGAAAATAGTCTGTATCTTTCTAAGATTTCTTTTCTTTAAAAAGAATATGATTCCTTGCTTGCTAATTTTCAATGTCATTGTATCTTGTTCAAGTTTTACTAGTAGATAGAATAATGTTAGTGCTCTTCATATTGTAAAGTATTCTTATATGACACAAGCTCTGTGCTTAGGAATTGATCTTTTGCATGATAGAGATGATATCAGCCAATTGTCTTCCACTCTTACTTCTCTTTTGCAAGGTAATCATAGTTTGAGATCCTCTATGCAATGATTCTTAGATGATAAAAACAATCTTAATAAAACCCTCGGTCAATCTACTGAACGAATTGGTATAGATGGTATCGGACTTGATACTATCCAAAGGAATAACATAGACAAAGGACCTTAAATTTTCAATGAAGAATCATCTAGATCCAAGTTTATGGGCTAATGTTATCATTGTAATGAAATTTTTCATCATCTTACACATTGTCCTTTTAGGAAAGCACCCAAAAGTAATAGGACATGGGTTGATAAGCTAACCCTTTGGACCTAAAATATGATTGGGATCCATTACATATTTCTTCTTGTAGGTCACTTGAAAATGGATTGAGACGAGAAATTGATTCACAATTTGATTTCTCAATTGACATAAACAAAAGGTCAGATGTGTATGGGTTGACAACAAGTGGAACAAAAATGGAAAGAATATAGGTAATGATATTCTTGTTCATTACCATTCATAGCTTGTTCTTGCCAAGTTTGTATGCACTTTTCTCATGGTTTTTGAGACAAATTTATGTATTTTTATTCTCATGACTTACTTGCTCGAAATCTATCCTTGATGTTGTCATAGTTCATTACCAACTTTCTTATATATTTGTGGCTATGTTTTATTTTTTGTCATGCCTCTAGATATATTTTTCTAAAATATATGTACTTTTTGACAACAAATGTAGTCAGTTGAGTTTATCCTGAAAGAAACTCAACTGGTTAGTACCAGTAGCTGTTGCCAACAAATGTTGTTGACTGAGAATTTCAACCCAGAAACTCGACCGACGCCGCTGTGCACCAAATATACAAATGGTCTTTTGGATGAGAGATTCCCTCACAACTAGACATTCTCAAACAATATCTTTATTCAATGGCATTCCTTTTGGTATTATATATCGTTCATACTTCCATGATTTAAATTGACTATCTTTCATACAACTCTATCTCTCAAATGACTCTAGTTTGGTATCTCTATATCTTTCAATTACATATCTTGAGTTGTTATGCTTGTTCTGATGATAATCTTGTTGGATCTCTTGGTTTTTTCTGAATTGATTTTGTTGTCCTCCATCTTGATAGATTTATAAAGTTGTTTATATTATTTTGATACAACTTTGAGTTTCTTAGTGGTAATCATCTTTTGGTAATGATGCATATTTTCTAGTGAGTAATACCCTTTCATTCTTCCTAAATTGCATACTTCTTTAGATGGATATTTCTCTACATCTACTCATAGCGTGTTCTTTAACTTGTGAACCTTTTTCTATGATCTAGATCCTTCTAGTAGCTCTAATTTGAGGAATCATATACTAGTAGTTCTAGTCTTGTTCAGAAATTGGTATCTAACACGTCATTTGGTATATAACAAAAAGTGTTGCAGACAACTAATAAATCATAATTTTGATCCTAAAGATGAATGAATTCTCCCAAAAAATGGCTTACGGCATTTCCATGAGTCTTTCTTGGAAGATGTTTATAATAAAAAAAACTAATCTTGCATCAACATCTGACACTAGAGAAGAAACCTCATAATATTAATAAATCACATAGACTTATCTAGACTGTTTCCTAGAACTGCATCCAGAGTTGTTTAAATGCATGTCTTGATTTTCTTTATATAAATCGCTTGGAAAATCCCCTAGTTTTTTGTCTCTTCTACACCCCGTTTTCTAACAAATTGTGTTTTGTCTCTACAACCATCTCACTTTTTTCAAATCACAAAGGGGGAGAAGACATGTCTTATGTAAAGGGGAGAAGACATATATGAGTAGAAGACATAGTTTTTATAAATTTTATGAAAGGTAACCATGTAGGAGAATTGGAATCAATTGATCGGAGTATGTGAACACCATTAGCTCAATTGAGGTGGAGCATATGAACTCAATTACATTGATACACCTAGATTTCTCCAGAGTATGATTTTACTTAAATGCTTTAAATACATTTATGGAATGGTTTTTCATCTTTAAAAAGGGGGAGAATGTTGGCTCAAGTCTGAATTGACTAAAACCTTATTTTGATGATGACTCATCATTCCACTCATTTATGTCTAATTCTTCTACTTGAGTGATTTCAGATAAGATAAAGACACACTCCAAATATCTCAACTTGTGCATCCTAACTTAGACAAATCGAGTTACACATCCATAAAAATCAAGATTGAACTATAGATAATTTCCTCCATAGATATTTGAAGTAAATCACTTTTAATGATTGTATGACTTTTAATTAAGCTTAGAAAAAATCAAGAACACTAAAATCAAATGTTTAAATGCTTTTATAGCATTTATCAAATTAAATTATAGGTTGCTTGTCATACGAGTTTGTTGTGGAGACAACTTGACCGACTAGTTGTGTAAAGTTTGATAAATCCAAATGTTGGCCGAGTTTGTCCTGATGGGAACTCGACCAACACCCTGCACTTACAAAACAATATTAGTCGTCAGCTAAGTTTCATCTTGGATAAACTCGACTTACAACACAAAATTGTTTTGTTGCTTAGTTATATCAGATGAATTACCTTTATGGAAACTCGATTGGAAACACTATATAGAAAAGTGCAAAAAAGTGTTTATAGTCGTTGGAGTGTTGCAAAACTAAGTAAATATATACGTTGGAAAACTCAAAATGGCTAGAATTCATTCCTTAGTGTATCTACTGGCTAGTAGGAAACCTCAACAATAAATAGGACCCATTGGGATTCATCCCATGGTTATCTAAGAATTATGAAGGTCCCTATATTATAGTTGAGTGTATCTAAGAGCCTCCATCCACTCTAAACCTTAATAACTTGCTACATTCATTAGAGTTAGTAGGATATTAGTTAGAGATCTAGTCCTACATGTATATCTTGTGAAGTTCTCTTTACCTCCACCTCCCAATCTCTCTTTCTACCATGAAGATGAAGACTCTCTCTCTCTTTCTAGGAGAGGTGAAGAAGAAGAAGGGAAGGAGTCCCATGGTGACAATTTCTCCTTGACGAAGGTGAACTCAATGGAGGAATATCCATGTCAATAGTGGGTAACTCCTCAAAGGTTGAAGACTCATTACAAAATTATCTAAGTCCTTGATGAGGTAGAAGACTATTGGTCATGGATACATAAGTCCTTTGTAAGGTTATCAACTCCCTTTTCCTCAAAGGGAAGGTTAGGTGGCCTTGTCCTATAAAGGAAGGTCTTATGTTGTAACTCTTACAATTGAATATTAGAAGCGAGGTGACACAATTTTTATCGTGCGTATAAATGTAAGTGTACGCGTCAATGTAATATAGGCCTTCGTGAGGCCCGAGTCGAACTCAGGGACACTGAACTATCGATACACTACTACTAACTGTTCACACTCAGCTAGACTGGTTAAAAAGGTTTTAAGAGTTGATTAAAAAGAAAATAAAAATAAAAGAAAGCAAAGCAATCGATTAAATGTGGAGTTTAATCAATTTATATGGGAATCTTTAGGATGTGGTTTCACCGCGGGGTCTCGTTGTATGACTTTTCACATAGTTAAATGAATTCATCTCTCAATCCGGGTAGTGGCCTGTAGTCAGAATTGTTCACTATCGTGATACAATTCACTACCTAGATCTAGGTCGGTTCCACCGTCGTAGTAACCTATACCCTAAATTAGGTGCATTAGAATCAACCTCTGGGTTTCCACCATTAACCGTACATCATCTTATTCAAGGAATTTATGAGTTAATGTAAATTTCCGTCTCTTTTCAACCGTTAATTCTTCTTTTAAAGCAATTAAAGGCATTAGATTATCATTAGGGTGATCAACCATAATGATATAATGGAGAAAATGAAATTATACCACGGATTTAGGAGACAAATTATGAATTACTATGATAAAAACGTCATACAATGATTCCCCGGGCTACTCCCAGTCCTAAAGACAAAGGGGATTAGCCCCGCATGTTCATCTCAAAGCAAGACATGGTGGAGGAAAGGGAAAACATGGAGAAAATGTGGATGAAAGTGATGTAAACCCCTAAACGGAGAAGATCCAAGCATTCCTCGATGTAGAATGCGAGATCTACAGTCTTCCGGCAGTGGAAATCATCTTTTGCGGCTCTCGAAATGACCAGTGCATGCTTCTGGGCTTCGTTCTCCTCTCTCTCTCCTTGGGAAGTGTGCAGTGGCTAATGACATGATCCATGGATCCTGGCCGATGTCATTAGGTATAATCACCAACTTAGATCGCCGAAAAATCACCACCGTTGGATTCG
Organism: Alisma plantago-aquatica; assembly: GCA_963693085.1. Taxonomy (NCBI): domain Eukaryota; kingdom Viridiplantae; phylum Streptophyta; class Magnoliopsida; order Alismatales; family Alismataceae; genus Alisma; species Alisma plantago-aquatica. Next base: position 923,021,289 of record OY856410.1, on the reverse strand, counting down.
GGCTGATCTGAAACAAAAACTAATCTGACGGCGTCAGTATCGACAGGTCGTGATATCGGTAGGTTTATTTTATTCTTTGATGTTTCGACTGATGCAGACTCGATACCATCGACGTGGGTCGATGGTATCGACACCCTTTGGCGTCGGTTTTGTCACCTTTCCGTCGCTAAAACTGTTGAATGTCGATAGTATCGACCGACTGATCACTGGCAACCTGAAGGTAAGTCTCTACCATCGACTTCCTAGTCGATGATATCGACACTTCTTGGCTCCTTGTGGCTGTCTGTCTGTGACTGTGTCGATAGTATCAACGAATGTCGATGGTATCGACAGTTGTATATACTTGTTTTCCCTGTAATTGCAAGACAAAACCGAATCAGCTAAGATAAAACCCATTATTATAATCATTTATGATCAAAAAGATAAAATATGAGAGATTTAATACTAATTGAGATTATAGACTCGAGTAAGTGAATCGTGCGATATTAACTACAAAAGTGACCAATAAACACATAAAATGCATATGAAACAATTCTATAAATGTGACTCAAAATCCTCGCATCAAACTCCCCTAAGCTTAATCCCTACTCATCCTCGAGCAGCAAAACTTTAGAATAGAATTGCGAAGGTCAACTAAAGAACATATTACACAATAGACCTTGCCATATGATTCCCACCAAGCTTCCACATTCCGGCCCTCACTAACCACAGAATGATAATTACCCGCAAGGCGACAATGATCATCCATAAGAGATATCCACCCCAAGATTGATGAACACTATCGAATAATGTAGTTAATGTAATAAAATATATCCTCCGGTTTAGGCTTGGTGCATCTTGCGATCTCTTATCTACGTTGCTCATTTCCTAACTACCATCTAGATGGAAGTAGCTCTCTTGATATTAATGAATGAGGAGATAATCACGGGTGGCCTACCAATTAGAGCAACGGGTGGATGAAATAGGTGGCTATGGAGAAGATGGAAGCACATAACAGTCAATCATGCAATACAAAAATTAATGACCTATCATGATGCAAAATCTAAGTGAAAATGTCCTAATGCTACATTTTTGGTGGAATGATTCATGCATTATCATTCTGTCTCAAGGTGAGATGGAATATCTAAGAAACTTACACCATGTGCTTATTCTTCTTAATTCTCAAGTGAGAACATGTTCCTTTCTCCCTCTTCTTCTTTATGACTTATCAACTCTTTTTTTTATTCAAACCCTCATTTTCGTCGATGACAATGAATTATTTTTCGGGCTCACTTCTTGTTACATAACTTATACATTTGAAGCATTCATAAGGTATGGAACAAGTTCACCACCTTTAATGTTTCAGAAGACATAAGATGCATGATGTACTATATGCACAAAAGATGTGAATGCATCTACAAAATGATAGTTATGCAATTAAATGACACTCACCTAAGGATAATGTGCATGTATAACTACTCTATTTTTTTCATTTTCATGAAAAATATATAAAATAAGTTGTAATGCAAGACCTATCTACATGGCATGCAATCAAAGAGTGAAAGATAGTAATGTGCTCCCATTTCTTATGGTGGAGTGTAGATAAGATGAAGTGGATAGATCACAAGATTAATTGACAGAACCATTGGAAGATATTATATGTCCCTCCTTACTGACCTATGAAACAATAAAGGGGTTTCTCTCTCTTATTTCAAATTAAGGTCTCATTACCATTTGGTCAGTTTAGGCTCAAACAACCAATTCCGTCCACTTTTCGTGAATCATAGGCATGTACAGTTATGGTCTTCTATTTTGAAGTTGACAAACCCAATAATTTTCATAAGTTATGTGCTCAAGTTAGAACAAGACAAGCTTTCAAAATCATAACAATTTTTCTCAAATTTACCCTTGATTCCCAAATGACCGAAACCAAGATGACACATTACAACTGACATCCACAGATACACTAGATAGAGTGTGGATCCTAGAAAACTAAGAACTAAGAAAATTACTAAAGTAAAAGACAAAGCAATAAATGACAACACTAAGAAAATTGAAGCAAGAAAAGGATAGAAGTTGTTCCAACACCCCCCAAGCTTGAATTCGACTATGGCCCCATAGTAAAAAACAATCTTAAAAGGTAGAATAGTGATACCAATCATTTCTCAGGTGGTGGTGGCAGGTACTGTGGGGCTGTGGGGTCCCATGAAGGATACTGCCCCTGGAAACTCGGATCATACTGGGGCATCGACGGAGGTTGAGGATATCCCCCGAAATAGTCTTGGCGCCAATAATTATTGAAGGGTTGTTGTTGCATCTCCATCCTATGCAACCTGTCATGGATATTCTATTGGTTGGTGAGGAGGAGGCGCTCATTTTTGTAGATGGCCTGCTGGTTCACGAAAAGTCGGTTCGTGGTATCCTGAATAACGGCGAATGACTCAGTATGCTGTTGCTGGGTATGCTGAATCTCCTGTAGCATCGAATACATCCCTTGCATCGAATAGACATCCTCTCCTTGCTGAGAGGGATGAGGTGGCGGAGGCTGTGAAGATGATGATGCACCCCGGTAGAAGTGTGGACGCTTCCGTTGTGCCACTCGTGCCCGAAGAGGAGTGAAAGCCTCCTCTTCCTCTTCATGCTCGTCGTCGTCATCGTTGTTGTCATCATTGCCGTCGTCTACATCAGAGTCGTCGATGGCGATGATAGGCCACCGAAAATGCTGAGCTCCCTGAATGTTGAAGACGGGGTCCGGAAGTGCACATTCTTGATACTCTTTCTTGACATGGCAATGTGCATAAGCCAAGCCATCACAGAGCAGAAGGAGATTGGAGCGGTGTAGATGATGCAGGTTGACCTTGTTCCTGTTGGAAAGCGGCATAAGTTGGAAAAAAATCCAACACAAGGTAGAGAGCCAATGGTGTGATGATCCCTCCAATGTGGATAGGAGATTTTCTTGTACTCCTCCGCACAACCAACACACGCGTCAAGAAAAACACGCCCCAATTGCACTCCTCGCACTTTAGTAGTTTATGCAAAGAAAACAAGTCGGTCTCCTAAAATCTACTAAGAGAAAGATTGCCTCAAGCAAAGAGTATCGTGCAAAGCATGCGATGTAGAATTCACATAAAAGGATGCTCAAAGTCAGCGACAACAACATTGTGATAGCTAACTGATTTTCCTGGAGGCGCGATCACTAGCTCGGCGAAAATTGCATCATAATCTGTCCGGTTGTCCGGCCTCCTGTGCTGGTAGTCATGATGAGCCCAATTATATATAGAATTGAACTGGTCGAGAGTGAGGGTGTAATTGTTGTTGTAGAGTCTGAAAGACACGCGCCCTTTCTTCCACTCCCGATCGGTTGCGATCAAGTCGTTGGGCACGACATTGATATCAAGTGATGCCATAAACTCCGCCATCAGTTCTTTATACGTCGGCCATTCACCAAAAAAATGGGTGGCCCTCAGCGTAGTATTGAACTTCATCTGGCCTCCTGTTGGTTTGCTTCACCTGACCTTGGAGAACATATCTGAGATTTTCCTCGAACTCGAGGTCGCGGATCATGGTCCGATTGACATAGCGGGTTGGCTCGATCTTCCACTTCATTAACTCCTCATACACCTTCCGTACCGCCGCCGATGGATGAACAATCCTCGGGCGAGGAATTGATCTGGGTGGTGGAGGAACAAAGATCTCGATCTCCCTAGGGGCTGCCTGGGAAGAAGAAGCTCCTACCATCTGTACCATTGTCAAAGATAGAACTGAGAATAAGAGAGAGAGCTTGATGAAGGTTGTAGAAGACGGTTCAAACTCTGTGAAGATCTCCTGATCCTTGGATGCTCGGTGAAGATGTCTGGTTGCAAAGCACGCTCAATGCACAGGAGGAAGAAAGAAACTCTGAAGGTGTGAAGAGATTGGAGAAACAACCCTCCCTTTTATAACTAAACCCGACGCTGCTGTTGCACCGTCGATACCATCGACGGGGTATCGATGGTATCGACACTTATAGCACAATCTGTGTCTTCACGAGTATCGACGGTTGTCGATTTCTTGATGTGGGGGCCCAGATTGATGACACATCGATACCATCGATGGATGTCGATGGTATCGACCCATCCCACAGATCGACTTCTTTAATTTAGCGGCTGCCGTTGATTTCTTCTCGTAGATCGGTGACGTGTCGCGTCGATGCCATCAACGGGGGTCGATGGTATCGACTCTTCAAGGATCAAAAACCCTCACGAGGCCCAGACTTCACTTCCTCACTGTAGCCGGGTTGATACCATCGACACGGCCGTCGATGGTATCGACTTCACTGAGACAAAATTGCCTGTAAATCTCCAGGGATCTCACGAGTATCGTCATCCTAGTCGATACTATCGACCCCGAGCTAGCTTTTTCTTCGGCGTTACTGATGCTTGGTCGATACCATCGATGAGGCCGTTGATGGTATCGACTCAGAAAATTTTCTACAGTCGCCTACCTGTACCCATGTCGCTACCATCAACTTTGTGATCGATGGTATCGACTCTGTCTCAGACCTGCACACTGAACAAACGATCAAGGTATCTATTTTACACTAAAAATGAAATTACACTAAAATAACTTGTAAATGCGAAAGAAAATGAACGAAACTACCAATGGTTGGGTTGCCTCCCAACAAGCGCCCTTATTTAACGTCTTAGGCTAGACAAAATCAAGCTTATCATGCATCCTTAAGTTCTATGAGTTTGACCTCATGCACTTTCTTCGTGTAGTCCTCGCCAAAATACAGCTTCAACCTCTGTCCATTGACTAGAAATGTCTTCTCTCCATCACGCACCATGATGGCACCATGTGGTCGCACCTCCTCCAAAATGAAAGGTCCACTCCATCGGGATTTCAATTTCCCGGGATGTAGTTTCAACCTTGAGTTGAACAATAGCACACTATCTCCCTTCTTAAAGGCACGCAGTTGAATGTGTCGATCGTGAATGAGTTTTGTTATCTCCTTGTAAATCCTCGAGTTTTCATAGGCGTTCATCTGTAGCTCATCTAACTCATTGAGCTCTAACATTCGTTTCTTCCCTGCCTCATCATAAGTCAAATTTAGCTTCCTTGGCGCCCAGTGTGTCTTGTTCTCCAACTCTACCAGAAAATGACAGGCCCGCCCATAAGCCAACCTAAAATGCATGGTGCCTATAGGTGTCTTGAACGCGGTCCTGTACGCCCATAAAGCATCTGGTGGCAAAGTACTCCTGTTCTTCCTTATCGAAGCCATAGTGCGCTCCAAAATTTTCTTAATTTCTCTGTTTGACACTTTAACTTGCCCTTGTGTCTACGGATGGTATGGGGTACCAATATTGTGTTTTACCCCATACTTTTGCAATAATGTAGCAAACTTTTGGTTCTTGAAATGAGTGTCTCCATCACTGATAATCGTCCTTGGCAAATCGAATCTGCAGAAAATACGCTCTTTTACAAATCTACATACTACAGCAGTATCGTTAGTCCTTGTGGGTATTGCCTCTACCCACTTCGATACACAGTCAACAACAAGTAAAATGTACAAATTAGAGTTTGAGGACACAAAGGGTTCCATAAAATCAATACCCCACAGATCAAACACCTCAACTTCTTGAAACACGTGGACGGGCATCTCTTGCCTCTTGGAAATATTACCTGCCCTCTGACAGGAGTCACATCTTCACACATATTCATAGGTGTCCCAGAAAAGTGTAGGCCAATAGAGACTACTCTCACGCACCTTGGCCGCCGTTCTGGAACTCGCATGATGACCACCGGTTGGTAGTGTGTGACAATGACTAAGTACACTGTCATATTCTATCTCCAGTATGCACCTGTGCAAAACGCCATCCATGCATTGCTTCAACAAAATGGGATCATTCCAGAAATAATATCTCAAAGAATGGAAATTTTTCTTTTTCTCTTAATAAGTCCAATCTTCTGGGATTATTTTGCAAGCAAGATATTTAACAATATAAGAAAACCATGGATCCTTGGACTTAACAGAAAGGAGTTGTTCATCAGGAAATGTCTCGGTAATGGGTATAATAATGTCTCTCTCATCTACCCGTTCTAACCTAGACAAGTGGTCTGCAACCACATTCTCAATCCCTGCCTTATCTTTAATTTCAATATCAAATTCTTGTAACAATAAGATCCACCTAATCAATCTAGGTTTGGCATCTTTCTTTTCCATCAAATATTTTATGGCGGTGTGATCCGTCCATACCACAACTTTTGACCCTACAAGATATTGCTGAAAATTTTCAAATGCAAAAACTACGACGAGCAATTCTTTTTCAGTTGTAGTGTGATTAAGTTGTGCTTCATTCAAAGTCTTGGATGGATAGAAAATCACAGCGGGTTTGTTTTCAAAACGTTGCCCAAGAACTGCCCCCACTGCAAAATCCGAAGCATCACACATTAATTCAAATGGCTTCGTCCAATCCGGCATTTGAACAACCGGCGCAGAAATTAAATTCTCTTTGAGCACATTAAAAGCATTCAAACACATTTCATTAAAATCAAACACCGCATCTTTCTCAAGTAGTTCAGATAATGGTTTAACAATTTTCGAGAAATCTTTGATAAAGCGGCGATAAAATCCTACATGATCGAGAAAACTCCTGACCTCTTTTACCGAATTAGGTGGTGGTAATTTTGAAATGACCTCGATCTTAACTGGATCCACCTCCAGCCCCTTGCTAGACACTTTATGTCCTAGAACAATCCCTTCACTAACCATCATATGACATTTATCCAGTTGAGAACTAGATGTGTGTCCTCGCATCGTTGTAAAACTTTATCCAAATTGTATAAACATTCATCAAAAGACGCACCATAGATGGAAAAATCATCCATGAAGACCTCTAAACAACGCTCAACCATATCAGAGAAAATGGCAAGCATGCATCACTGAAAGGTTGCTGGTGCGTTGCACAAGCCAAAGGGCATACGACGATATGCAAAAGTTCCGTAAGGAAAAGTGAAGGTAGACTTCTCTTGTTCCTTAGGATCAATAGAATGTTGATTATAGCCAGAGTAACCATCTAGAAAACAAAAATGAGACCGAACAACTAGTCACTCTAAGATTTGATCAATAAACGGAAGAGGAAAATGATCTTTTAATGTAGCAGAGTTTAATCTTCGGTAATCAATGCATACACACCACCCAGTTACCAATTGGGTCGTGACCGGCTCATTTAACAAGTTTTGAGTGACAATAATCCCCCCTTTTTAGGGACTACCTGTGTGGGGCTCACCCAAGTCGAATCTGAGATAGCATAAATGATACCCGTTGAAAGGAGTTTGATCACCTCCTTCTTGACTACCTCCATCATGCTCAGATTCAGTCTGCGCTGAGGCTGAATGATAGGTTTGGCTCCTTCCTCGAGCCGGATCTTGTGCTGGCATAGTGTAGGGGAAATCCCCTTGATATCCGCCACTAACCACCCGAATGTGCCCCGATGGTTCTTCAACACGATCATCAATTGATCCTCTTCATCGACACTCAGATACGCAGAGATAATCACGGACAGTTTTTCACCCTCGGCTAAGAATGTATACTTCAAATGGGGAGGCAGTGGCTTCAGTTCTAACTCTGGTAGACTGATTAATGACGATTGAAGTGGTGGTGGGAGAGGCCCAAGATCTTCATAATACTTGGTGTAGTAGCACGGAAGCACTTGAAAAATCTTGACACATTCTTGTAATGACTTGCTTCTCATCCAATCATGCATTATGTTGATAAGGCAGGCTTCAAGGGGCAATTTTGGGTATGCATCAAAGACAAAACTTGCTATTGCATAATTCTCAGTAGAAAATGGAATTTCCTCTTCATCAACATTTGGATAACCTACAGCTCTGCAAAGAGAAACAACTTTGGTCTGTTCCAGAATATCTACAGCCAATGTCCCCTTATCTACCTTGGTCATTACATGAGCCATATCCAGAAATGGCTTCCCTAGACAAATAGAAATGTTTTGATCAACATGTTTCACCAGTCGGCACTGCTCCTTTTCTTTTGATTGTGTTGTATTTGAGGGCATAACCATTTCAAATCGGTCATCTGCGATTCCCAAAGTCAAACAACCACTTCCCATCTCAAGTATCATGTTTGCAGTAGCTTGGAAAGGTCGTCCAAGGAGTAGTTCATTTCCTTGTTCATCTTGCATTTCCATTACCACAAAATCTGCTGGAAATACAAACCGGTCAACTTTAACCAAAACATCCTCGCAAATACCATACGACTTAACCACAGAATTGTCTGCCAACTGAATCGTCATATTGCTATGTCTTGATTCTTTCAGTCCCAGCTTCTTGAAAGTAGAGAGAGGCATCAAATTGATACTTGCCCCAGAATCACACTTACCGATGTAACATGAAATATTGAAGCAGCCCAGATCCTGTCTTTTAGGTGGCAATGTGCCCATAATAAAAGTTCTCACTTGCTCCTTAAGAACCACGACCTCGGTATCAGGAATCTTCCTCTTCTTTGTGATTATGTCTTTCAGGAACTTGTCGTAAGAGGGTATCTGCTCAATTTCTTGTAACAGTGGGATATTGACCGAAAGCTTCCTAAAGTTATCCAGGAACTTCTTGAACTGAGCGTCCACTTTCTTAGCTTTCAAACTGTTTGGATATGGGACCGGGACATCCTATGCCCTCTGGTGTGGTGGCACATATGGTGTCCTCTTCTACGTCTCCTCCTCAGCAATGGGTTCTGGTGTAGCATCCTCGAGCACCTCTTATACCGGCTCTGTAATTGGAATTGAAACCTCCTCTGTGGCCTCACCTGTGGCTTCTGGCTAGGGTATGCTTGGTTCATCGGCCCTGGGGTTTAAAATCTTCTTCCCACTCCGTAAAAGAATTGCCTTGGCTTGATGATTTCCCCCTGGAACATTTGTATTTCTGGGAAAACCCTATTGCGTTGGCTTTTTCAGATTTGCTATCTCAGCTGCTAACTGTGCTAGTGACGTCTGCATGGTTCTCATCTGAGCCCCATGACTTTGTAAGGTCTTCCCAAATTGATTCATAAAATCACCTTGTTGCTTAATCTGTTGGCCAAACGTGCTTAGGGGTTCTTGATTCTGCTTGAATATTGGATTAAGCAACTCATTGCTCTTGTCTTCTGCCTGCAGTTGTGGCTTTGAATCGGGGTCCTGAAGGAAATTATTTGGGTCCTTCTATGAAAATTTCTTATCTTTCCTCCAACAGTAATCGTTGTTTCCATACCCCTGTTGCTGGCGCATAAATTTAACCTATGTTTCATTATCAGATTATGCGTCTTCCTGTGCTAGCAATTTCTTGGCTAGAAGGTCCATCATCTCATTCAGCTCCTTAATTGCTTTTGATTCACCTGTGAATCGAACCTGCTCTGGTGTGTCTCTATTGCCCCATGATTGCTTTCTGGACATGTTTCTGAGGATCTCCCAACACCTATCACCGGTGTTGTTCAAGAAGAAACCGGAACCTGCAGAGTCCAGATTGCTTCTGTCATGCTTATTTAAAGCGAAGCAGAAGATCTTCACTTGTTTATCTTTATCCAGCCCGTGATGTGGGCACCTCCTCATCTTATTTGGAAGCACTCCCAGGTCTCAGAATATGTTTCACCAGCTATCTGACTGAAATTATGAATTTTTCTTATTAAATCATTTGTCTTCTCGGGCAGAAAGAATCTTTCGAAGAAAACATCAACCATGTGGGCCCACGATTCCACATACTCATCGTCCAGGTTATGCAGCCATTCTCGGGCATTGCACGCTAGAGAACTAGGACATAACTTCAAATAGAGCGCCTCCTGTGGAAACCGGTCTATCTTGATCATATCACAGTTCTCCAAGAACTGGCTTATGTGAGTCATCAGATCATCATTTTTGAGCCTGTGAAATGCATTGGATTTGACCAAATTGATTAGGCCTGGGTCAATTTTATAATTGGGAATGTTGATAGTCTGCCTCTTGATTGGCCCTTTCGATGCATAAGCAGAAGATTCCTTGATCTTCTCCCAGATTGTCTGTTCCTCAGTCATAGCTTCTGGTTCATAATCCGAATCTATATCCTCAGGATGATCTTGAATGTTGTTCTCCTCGTCGTCTGATCCCAAAGGTGGAACTCTGGTAATGGCAGCGTGTAGTCTGCGCTACGCATCTTCACCATTCACTGGTACCTACAAAGTAGTAAATTTGGTTCAGTACAGTGCTAGACGACTGCTAAATATGACAGATAAACAATAAATTTCTAAAATAATAATTATAAAAAATGGCCCAGAGTGGCCGCTTGCAGCACTCGTAGTGCCGACAGTTGTCGTGTCCCCGGCAACGGCGCCAAAAACTTGACACGATTTTTACCGTGCGTATAAACGCAAGTGTACGCGTCAATGTAGTATAGGCCTTCGTGAGGCCCGAGTCGAACTCAGGGACACTGAACTAACGGTAGACTACTACTAACTGTTTGCACTTAGCTAGACTGGTTAAAAAGGTTTTAAGAGTTGATTAAAAAGAAAATAAAAATAAAGAAAGCAAAGCAATCGATTAAATGTGGAGTTTAATCAATTTAGATGGGAATCTTTAGGATGCGGTTTCACCGCGGGGTCTCGTTGTATGACTTTTCACATAGTTAAACAAATTCATCTCTCAATCCGGGTAGTGGCCTGTAGTCACAATTGTTCACTGTCGTGATACAATTCACTACCTAGATCTAGGTCGGTTCCACTGTCGTAGTAACCTATACCCTAAATTAGGTGCATTAGAATCAACCTATGGGTTTCAACCATTAACCGTACATCACCTTGTTCAAGGAATTTATGAGTTAATGTGAATTTCGTCTCTTTTCAACCATTAATTCTTCTTTCAAATCAATTAAAGGCATTAGATTATCATTAGGGTGATCAATCATAATGATATAATGGAGAAAATGAAATTATACCACGGATTTAGGAGACAAATTATGAATTACTATGATAAAAACGTCATACAATGATTCTTTGGGCTACTCCCGGTCCTAAAGACAAGGGGGATTAGCCCCGCATGTTCATCTCAGAGCAAGACATGGTGGAGGAAAGGGAAAACATGGAGAAAGCATGGATGAAAGTGATGTAAACCCCTGAACGGAGAAGATCCAAGCGTTCCTCGACGTAGAATGTGTGATCTACAACCTTCCGGTAGTGGAAATCATCTTCTGCGGCTCTCGGAACGATCGGGGTGTGCTTCTGGGCTCCGTTCTCCTCTCTCTCTCCTTGGGAAGTGTGCAGCGGCTAATGACGTGATCCATGGCTCCTGGCCGCCGTCATTAGGTATAATCACCAACTTAGATCGCCAAAAAATCACCACCGTTTGATTAGGGCCGACCTGAAACAAAAACTAATCTGACGGCGTCGATACCATCAACGCGAGTCGATGGTATCAACAGGTCGTGATATCGACATGTTTCTTTTCTTCTTTGACATTCCAACTGATGCAGACTCGATACCATCGATGCGGGTCGATGGTATCGACACCCTTTGGCGTCGATTTTGTCACCTTTCCATCGCTGAAACTGTAGAATGTCGATAGTATCGACTTTGGTGTCGATAGTATCGACTTTGGTGTCGATAGTATCGACTTTGGTGTCGATAGTATCGACCGGCTGATCGCTGGCTACCTGAAGGTAAGTCGCTACCATCGACTTCCCAGTCGATGATATCAACACTTCTTGGCTCCTTGCGGCTGTCTTTCTGTGACTGTGTCGATAGTATCGACGGATGTCGATGGTATCGATAGTTGTATATACTTGTTTTCCCTGAAATTGCAAGACAAAACCGAATCAGCTAAGATAAAACCCATTATTATAATCATTTATGATAAAAAAGATAAAATATGAGATATTTAATACTAATGGAGATTATAGACTCGAGTAAGTGAATCATGCGATATTAACCACAAAAGTGACCACTAAACACATAAAATGCATATAAAACAAGTCTATAAATGTGACTCAAAATCCTCGCATCATGAGGCATGGTTGACAATACTAGAGGTTGGCCTCTCTCGGTAGTGGATGTAAATATCATAGTATGGATTTTGGAACCACTATACATAGATTTTTTAGTTGTTCTTATTGAATAACTCTCTCCCTTGCTATAGTATGTTTAGTTGCACCCAAAGTTCATATATGCAACATTATCTTCGCAGTTAACCTAAAGATGTAATGGATTTTGTTTAATTAGTTTTAGCTCCATTCACCCCCTGAATCCCATCAATGATCCAACAATTGGTATCAGAGCCGATCTTCTCCATGATATACTTCCACAAGTCAGAGAAGATGGGTGATTAGCAAGGTAGGAGATACTCCATCAACATTCCATCTTTGATGGGAGAAACATCCTCTATTGGAAGAGAAGGTTACAATTCTACATCGAAGGATCAAAAGATATGGAGAATGTTGGATCTTCCATACAAACTACCAGAGACAAAGGTAGATGAATGGTATGAAGATAATTTTTAGAAAGAAACCTTGAATGCAAGAGCCATCAATATTCTCTTTGCCTCTTTTTGCCCCACTGAATTCAACCAAATTTATTCTTGTGAGATGGCCTATGAGTTATGGAGAAATCTATGTGTAACTTATTGGGGGAGAAAGCAAGTAAAGGAAAGTAGAGTCTACATGCTCAATGGTCTCATTGAGAACATCAAGAAGGAAAGGGTAGTTGGAATGTATGCTAGGCTCAAGACCATTATACATGGTCCTGCCATCCTAGGTCATCCAACGGATCGAGGAAAGATACTCTCAGAGATATTTAAGACTCTTCCTAAATGATGGGAATCAAAAGTGGCGAAATTTGAAGAATCAAAGTCGTTTCAAGAAATTCCTATTGAAGATCTCATAGAAAATCTATTGGCCTTTGAATTTAAACTAGACAAACAAAAGGAAGAAGAAAGAGAAGAAGAGAAAGAGCTAAAGAGAAAGAATCAAGAATAAATATAAGACAAGTTGAAGCTATTGTGAGTCAAGTTTCTCCATCCTCTCAAATAAAGGAAGAAGTCATGTACTCCAAAGGTAGACTTCATAACTACAAGTCTTCTTTCTCTGCCCTGTGCTTCATGTGTGGAAAGAAGGGTCTCTTCAAGGAAGATTGTCTACAAGGCCAAAAGACCCATCATCATAAAAGAAGGGGAGAGTAGCACAAGAAGAAAGGGATATGGAACAATAGCTCTAGTGACTCACCCAACTCACGCTCACGTGAAGAATCTAGTGAAGAATCTAGCTCAAGCTCTAGTGATGGTGGAGAATGTCATTTTTCTTTCATGGCAAGTGCAAATGAAGATTCAAATGAGGAAAATGTGAACTCATTTGATAAAGAATCTTCAATTGTAATAATCTATGTTGCTCATGTATGTCTTACATGTTCTTTTAAGAAAAAGAAAAACCTTGCTAAAATTGTTGATAACTTGCACGAAGAAAAAGATAAACTTGATCATGTTAATATTAGCGTGCAAGATGATGTTGACAATATTCAAAAGTATTATCTAGAATTATAATTGAAATTTAGTAGTGTTGAGATTGAAAATAATGTGTATCTTACTCAAGTGAATGTTATCAAACTTGAAAATGCTAGCTTGCTTGATAATATTAGATTTCTAGAAGCTCAACCACTTATGGCTAGTTCTAAGGAAGAGCATACTAAAATTGTGAATTCTATAATGGTTTACATTGATGTTCTAAGATTTCAAAAGTAGGATAAAAGACTTTGTTTTGCAAGAAATAGATGTGAAAATGGCAACTATCTTTCGAAGATTTCTTTGCTTGAACAACAATATGATTACTTGCTTGCTAAAAAATGAGTCCTCGAATCTTGTTCTAGTTCTACTAGTAGATAGAAAAATGTTGTTTCTCTTCATATTGAAAAATAGTCTTATATGACAAAAGTTCTTTGCTTAGAAACTGATCTTTAGCATGATAGAGACAATATCAATCAATTTTCTTGCACTATTCCTTCTCTTATGCACGATAATCATAGTTTGAGATTCTCTATTCAAAGATTATTAGATGATAAAAATAAACTTAATCAAATCCTAGGTAATACTACATAACAAATGGGTAAGGTTGGTATTGGATTTGATAGTAGCCGAAGGAACAACAAAGACAAAGGACCTTCAATATTCAATGAAGAATCATCTAGCTCCAAGGCTATGGGCTCATGTAATCATTATAGTGAAATTGGTCATTATATTACATATTGTCCTTTTAGGAATGCACCCAAGAGAAATAGGACCTGGGCTTCTAAGCTAACCCTTCAGACCCAAAAGATTGTTGGCGACCATCTCATATTTCTTCTTGTAGGTCATTTGATAATGGATTGAAATGAGCTATTGATATGAAAATTGGTTTCTCAATCCACATATATGGTGGATAATGTAGTTTTTCTGTCATGGCAAGTGCAAATTAAGATAAAAATGAGGTAAATCTAAAATCTTTAGATAAAGAATCTTGAATTGCAATTATTCATGTCGATCATGCCTCTTTTACGTCTACTAAAAAGAAAGAGAAAAACCTTACTAAAATTGTTGATAAGTTTCATGAAGAAAAGATAAACTTGATCATGCTAATATTAATTAGCAAGATGATGTTGACAATTTTCAAAAGTATTATCTAGAACTAGAAATGAAATTCATTAGTGTTGAGATTGAAAACATATATGTGTAAAAGGCAAAGTTTCTACAAATTTATGAAAGCCAACCATTCAAGAGAAATATAATCAATTGAGGGAAGTAAGTGAACTTCATTAGCCTCAATTGAAGGGTACTATATGAACTCAATTCCATTGAAACCCCTACATTTCTCCAAAGTACGATTCCACTTAAATTCTTTCAATACATTTCTACAATGGTTTTTCATCATTAAAAAGATGGAGAATGTTGACTCAAGGTCTAAATTTACTAAACCCTTGTTTTAATGATGACTAACCATTCCACTCATTTGTGTCTAGTGCTTCAACTCGAGTGATTTCTAATTAGGTAAAGACACACTCCAAATGTCTAAACTTGTGCATCTTAACTTGGAGAAATCAAGTCATACATGCATAAATATCAAGATTGAAGAATAGATAGTTTCCTCCATTGATCTTTGATATAAATCACTTGTAATGATTCTATGACTTGTAATTAACCTTATAAAAAATGAAGAACACTTAAATCAAATGTTTAAACATTTTTATAACATTTATTGAATTCCATTACTAGCATCCTTGTTGGCTGGGCTTGTCCTAGAGACAACTCAAATGACAAGTTGTGTGCATCTTCATGACCCTCAATGTTGGTGGAGTTTGTTCTACTGACATCTCGATCGACACCATTCACTTACAAAGTAATCTTAGACGCCGGCTGAGTTTCATCTCGGATAAACTTGACTGACAACTCAAAATTGTTTTGTTGCATAGTGATGTCAAAAAAATTACCTTTATTAAAATTAGACTAAAAAAATTGTACAAAAAAGTGTTTCTAGTTGTTAGAGTGTTGCAAAACCTAAAAAATATATGTTGGAGCACCCAAAATGGCTAGAATTCATTCATTAGTGTCTATATTTTCTAGTAGGCAACCTCAACTATTAATAGGACCCATTGGGCTTCATACCATGGTTAGACAAGAACAATGAAGTTCCCTATATTATAGTTGAGTGCTTCTTAAAGCCTCCATCCACTCTCAAGCTTAATCAGTTGCTACATCTGTTAGAGTTTGTAGTATATTTGTAAGAGAGCAAGTCCTACATGTATATGTTGTGAGACTCTCACTCCCTCCACCTCCCAATCTGTCTTTCTACCATGAAAATGAAGACTCTCACTCTTTTACGTGAGAGGTGAAGAACAAGAAGGGAATGAGTCCCCTAGTTAAAGCTTCTTCTTAGTGAAGGTGGAGTCAATGGAGGAACGTTTTAGTGACCCCGCCTCCCGGTAACCCCCAATTAAGGGAGACCAAGAGGTCAGAGCTATTATCCCAATTAACAGGATCAAAGGTTCAAGAATTAATCAATAATAATTATCAAATTCTACCAAACTATATTGAAAGGCTGTAATAAATTAAAACTTTGCATACCTTTTCAAAAACTTGGATATCTACTTCTATCAATATATGGAGTCTATTCTAGCTAACCCTCCATTGTACTTTTATTCTCAATTGATTCCACATATGCCACTTTACTATTTTGTCCTTTTCAAACTTGTACCTAAAATACCAACAAACAAAATGTTGGTCAGCATATCATAATATGTCGGTATGTGGGGACAACCAAAATTTTGCAACTATGACTAAAAAACTATATATCACAATCAATTTAATTAATAAGCCCATTTACGCTTTCCATGTGACATTGTCCACCACTTTTTCCCTAACCCTGGCATGCCCCCTTTCAGGTTTCTCTTTTTCCATTGACTTAAGGCCACCTTCTCAATCCTGAGCTTGGTGCCTGGGGACACCCTTCATGGTGCCCTTTAGTCATGCATTATCATAGGCCACCTTCTCTATCCTGAGCTTGGTGCTTAGGGTCACCACTCACGGTGCCCATGGGTCTTCCCTCCTGGGCTTGACCTTTTTGCATCATCTATTAGGGTGGCATGTAGGTGCAAGAATACACACTTTTATTACTATTGTGATAATCATAGTGACTTTATGATTTTCATGTATGAACATCCAAACTATGAAGTTGCATTCAATGCGATGAATCATCTGAGAAACTCCTCAGGAAACTAATGCGATCAACCATAATTAACCACATACCTGGCTGGATGATTTGAGATAGAATTAATCCAATCAATGTAAGAAAACCAAATCAAGCAAGCACACAATGAGATCTTGAAATATGCATACAATTTCCTATTATTGATCATGACATCAAAATCTGTTGAGCCTAGCTCGCTCCCTATGATTTCTAGTCCACTTTTAGGGTTTACTTTGCAATTAGAGTTTCGCTTCATTTATACTATTTTAACCCTAATTTTATAGAGTTGCTCACAAACCCTAATTGTCTCATCTATTCTTCACAAAAGATATTAAGGTTACCTTTTTACATCATCTAACCTTAATTTTGGATAAAAGGCACAATTAACCATCAATTTAAGGTCATTACGCCTCTTTTACATTAAAACTACCAATTTTATCCTTTTTAATTCATGACAAAATCATTGGGCCTAATTATCATGTTTGGTTCCTTTTAATTAATGACTTATAGTTCATTATGTTCTAATTCACATATGAACTCTATTTATCATTAATTCCACCTTTATCCATTAGAAAAACCCTAATTTTCATATTAAGGGTATTTATCCACAATTAATAACCTTTATACTCAAAATAGCTTAAAACTATCATATCTTAGTTTTATTCATGAATTTGAATAATTAAATCCATTAAGAGTCGTAATGACTAACATTAGGGTTTCAAGGCCCATTAAAGCTCGTTCATGTACATGGAACTCGAAATTAAACCAATTATGTGCAAAGTTCATCCTTTTTGTTCTTAATGTACCTTTTTATAATTAACAGGCAAATATCAACTTTAATCATCCATAAAACCCTTTCTAATACATTAATCATCCAAGATTAGGGTTTTCCATTGATTAAACCATTAAAGATAACATCTTTGTATACTTTTCGAATTTCAAGAGGAATTATCTTCTAAATATATTTTTAGTGGATTCCTCTAATTTTTTTGAGCATCTTTTATATTTTATACGCATCCATACGATCTACCAATATTTAAATATGAATTTTGCAATAAATTCTTACTTGGACCAATCGAAAGCTGCCACATCACCGTTTCCATGCAACGTAACCCAACCGGTTTGAAATTAAAATGGAAAGATGAATCTGCCCTCGATTAAGTGACCGATGCTCCAGCCCACGGAGGGGCATTTCCATCTAACGCCACTTCTAGTTGTCTTCCTCCTTGCGTGACCTAGCTGCCGCCGCAGCATGGTTAAGTTGTGGCCCTACCGCCCCTTCCAGTCCTCGACGACCACCGGGGTGGTTCCCCAGTCTTTGCTGTGCCCCTGGGAAGGTGAGGTCACCTCGGGTTTGAGCCGAAATGGCCGGGATCAATCCCAATAGGTCCACACCTTACAACCATGATGCATCCGTGTTGTAGGTGTGCCACAGGTAAAAGTGTGAAGTCGAGCGCTCGGGGACAATAGATGATCGTCCTCAAGTCATTGGGAACATCAAACCTTCATCAAGATGACTCTACATCTCCCCGTTACTCTAGGGAAAGCACCAACCATTGTTAGGGTTTGGATGAAGAAGATGAAGAAGGGAAAGAGAGTTGCATGGCATTTCTCTAGCACTCGATCCAGAGGCTCTTCCCCTTTATATAGGGGAGGGTATCCATGCCCTAAGGTGTTTATCCGAGAGGAAACAAGTCCCTTTCCAAAAGGAAATCATATTCCTTAACTAAGAAGAAATCTTCTCTCTCCTCATTATCTTCTTAGATATTCTTTATTCTTTAGATATTAGAAATTCAAAAATCCTCTAACTTATTCTCTTTTATGCTGGACTTTTGTCCCATTGGCATGAAATTCTATTTTCATTTAGTAGAAAATACTTCCTTTTTAACAATGCCACCAAAATCATTAATTATGCATCACATTATCCTATTATTTTGCATTATTGATATTTTCTCTTTCTTTTTCTCCATTGGGGCTCCTTGGATCCCAAGAAACTCTAATATTCCGAAATCCTTTTTAGTGGATACTCATTATCCTTCTGGATGCATCTATATTCATTATTTCTTATTAAAATTTCTCTTTTTAAGGATGTCTCTTTATCTTTCTTTTTATTTTCCTCATTGGCTCCTTTTAACATTAGGAATCCTTTGGATACGAAAATCCACCAATGTTAACTCAATTATACCTCTTTTCACTTATTTCCCACAATTTATCATTGTTTTCAATTTCTTTCTAAATAAAGAAATATTTAATTGATCTTTTCTCTTCTTATTACATTATTTTTGCAAATTTGGACTCCTTGGAACCAAAGGAACCCAAGAGGCACGAAATACATCTTTGGATAACATTCCTTTTCCATCTAGAGGTTTCTACATCTTTATTTTCTCTATTTCTTTAATAATGGAGTTTCTTTTGTCTTTTCCTTGTTATTAATCCCAATAGCCAATAAAGCCCACAAAGAAACCAACAAGGCTGTTGTAAATGAAATCCTTTTATTCAAAATAAATTTTCATTATTTGTTCAAATATCTTTTAATAGGAGAAATTACATTTCTCACCAAAAGAACCCAAAATTTGGGGTTGTAACATCCTTCCTCTCTTATAACAATTTTGTCCTCAAAATTCCATCAAGCCAACAAACAATTCAGGATAAGATTTGTTCATATCCATCATTGACCCATGTGTGGCTTTGCCCTATCCATGGCGCTTCCAAAGAACCTTTATCATCTCATATTCTTTCATCTGAGTTCTTTCTTACCTTGGTATAACGTACCCTCATAGGTGACTCAGGACATTTCAACCTCTCAAAAGTTGAATAGGTTTAGGGCTCAGCACATGGTTTGGGTATCTCACATAGTGCACTAGATTGTACTTATGGAATACATTATACATCATATTATCCTGAGGGGTAAGGCTAAACACAACCATCTCCACCAATACATCTCAAATGGAGCCATATATCAGGGACTCAACTTTCTCAGTTGTAGCTTAGAGGGGTCAGATTTTCACATCACATACTCTCCTATAGTGAACTGCATGTCAGTCTGCTTTGCATCAACTCACGACTCATGCCACCCTTTAGCTCTCTCTTAACCATTGCATGATCAAAGTGACTTCATCTGCATACACTATGGTTCTTTTCTAACCTTCGCGAGGCCCCTTCACCAACATCATCTTAATGAAGTGGTGACTGACACAACCTCCCTTGCAGAGATTATTTACATCCTGACACTAGCTATGGTGGTGATCATCACATCTTACAGAGAATAAGAACTATCTCCCTGTATCACCCTGAATGAGCACACATGCTCTCATCAGACCCTCTAGTCTGAATCATACTAAACATTAGTTAGGAGTGATAAATTGTACTAACATCAAGTTCTTCATGTATCTACTTCCACCTCATGGAAGTGAACCTTTAGGTCACATTCAAGAACCTTTAAACTCACAACTTGGTATAGTTGAACCATCTCTCTCTCATATGTAGTTCATCTGGATCCGTCCCTTCCTAGTATTCTTTCTTTCTCATGTCATCTAGGTAAGGTGATTTACCATAACCCATATTGCATCTTGACCTTCCTTGGTCTAGGGGAGACTTACCACAACATCCATAGTGGTGAACTCCCATTCCCACTCAGGGACTCTTTATCCTCTATATCAACTCATTGGGTTATTGGTGTTCATCCTTCACCCCTTGTCCTCCATGGCGACAAGCCACGTGCAACTTTATCTTAAGAATCTCAAGTATTACTGTCAGTTACTATCTTCATATTATGGTGTATGGTGATCTTAAATCATGACCTCCTGTATGTCATGATTCCTCAAGATTGATTCCTCAGAAACCCTAAACCACTCTAATCAGGATTTCACTGCCTTCTTTCCCAGAGAAGTGCATCTGAGGTTCTACAACCATCCTTAAATTTCATCAAGGCCTAGGCTAGCTAACCAAACAACCATGAACTTGTTCAATAGATCTCACTACATCTGAGTGTTAGCCAAACATATCTTATTATTCAAACTTACGGCTAACCTAACAGCCTCATCTAGCCTCTGGCTATACTAGGCAGCTACATCTCAACCAGAGCATTCATTACATCCTTAGGTGTTAGGTAATGATGAATACATACACCTCCACTTATTCTCTCAGCCCAAACTCTAAGTCTATAATCAAGAACACTCTAAACTCATCCCGACCCTATGGTCATGTGCAACTAGGGAATTAGGCAACTCCTACTTCCATCAGTCTTATCCCTACCTGACCCTAGGATGAACTTAGGATTCCAACCTAGTACATGTCCAACTTAGAACCTTACCCAAGCCTTCACCATCTCTCTCTGTATTCCTAGGTTGACTTTCATCCTTTCATAGGGATCATGGCAACCTGCCTACCTTGGTCAGGCCCCATATCGGTCACCTCCATGATAACACATCTACATGCACTTAGAGATGGATATCTGTGGGTCTACCGATTCATTCTCTTACCATGTACTCATCACTTAGCTTCTTAAGATCCTATGAGACCTCTTTAGGTTACCTCCAAATAAAAACTGGTATACACCCTTCCAAAGGGTCCCTTTCCTAGGATGGGAGGAAACTATATCTTGGTAACAAAGGTCGCAAACGCCCTTATGTCCATGATTTCATCCACATGAGCATGCTTAGCCCTAGCAAGCTACTAAGGCATAAGCAGACCACCAACCAAACCATGCTAGGTCACACTTGTTCTCATACTCAATGTTGGATCAAGATCATACCTTCCCACATCATCAACTTAGTTATGAGGGGTTCATCAAACATACCTTAAATTTAAGGGGTTTTCTTTTCCCCTAAACATGAGGAGTATCATGCTCTAAACTATAGAAACTCAAATATCATCAGGAGCATCAGGTACACCACTTCCCCTTTTATACCTAGGAACCCTAGGTTCACTTTTTGGGTTTCCAACTGCATGCTCAACCTCTTAACCACGAATCAAACATGTACAAGGTATGACATGCCCTTCCGGTCATCCTTCTACTCGAACAACACTTTAGATTGGATTCTTCCTCAAGGACAACCAACAAGGTATAAGGCCTCACAACTTGCTACTAAGCCTCTCCAGGGTCTAAGGAACTCTTTGTCTCATCTTAGTAGGTAAACACCTAAATCATAGGCACATAGGTACTAGCAACCTCACCTTCTATCTAGGTTTTGGTTTCTCCAAAGGCAACCAAAATATCCTCAGCCTCTAGGGATCATGCATGAGGAAACCACAACCATCCCCTTTGGTCACATCATCCTCAACTCCCCATTATTCCTTGGAGTCTAGCTTCCAACTCTCTTTCTTGACTCATAAGCAATGACAACTCATGTCATACGACCTAAGCATGTATCTATTCTTTACTTTATGCTTAATCTTAATGTTATGTCCATGACATCTTATTTACATGCTTGTCATTAATTTGGTGGAGGATTTCTTAGACCTAATCAACCTTACCCATACCTCAAGAGGGTGAGGAAAAGAGAGAAAACCCTAATCCTTAAGGTACTTAAGAGAATTTGAGTTGAGAATGGATGAACAAGATGAGAGAGTCATAAAGGTATCTTATTTCGAGTCAAATCCTGAGACATTGGTGAGACAGTCACACTAATCCTAGAGTCCTCATATTCTGACTAGCGGTGCAAAGGAAAATCATTCCAGCCCCCAGACGTGCTCCTTTTCTAGACACCTCTGTCTTTTGAAAAATCCTCTAATAACTCCCTTGGGTTCTATAGATTTTGTAAAATTTAATAATTATTACATATTAAATGAAGAATCTATGCTCTGATACAAAATGTAATGACCCACCTCCCGATAACCCCCAATTATGGGAGACCAAGAAGTCAGAGCCATTATCTCCATTAACATGATCAAATGTTCAATAATTAATCAATAATAATTATCAAACTGTACCGAACTATACTGAAAGGCTGTAATAAAATAAAACTTTACACACCTTTTCAATAACTTGGATATCTGCTTCTATCCACATCTAGAGTCTATTCTACCTAACCCTCCATTGTACTTTAATTCTCATTTGATTCCACATATGCCACTTTACTATTTTTTCCTTTTTAAACTTGTACCCAAAATTCCAACAAACACATCATTGATCAGCATATCAGAATATGCCGGTATGTGGGGACGACCAAAATTTTGCAAAAATTACTAACAATCTATATATTACAATCAAGTTAATTAACAAGCCCATTTACTCTTTCCATGTGACTTTCTCAACCACTTTTTCCCTAACCCTGGCATACCCCCTTTCGGGTTTCTCTTTTGACATTGACTAAAGGCCACCTTCTCAATCCCGAGCTTGGTGCCTGGGGTCACCCTTCATGGTGCCCTTTAGTCATGCAATATCATAGGCCACCTTCTATATCCCGATCTTGGTTCCTGGGGTCACCACTCATGGTGCCCATGGGTCTTCCCTCCTGGGGTTGATCTTTTTGCATCACCCATCAGGGTGGAATGTAGGTGCAAGAATACACACTTTTATTATTATTATGAAATCATAGTGACTTTATGATTTGCAAGTATGAACATACAAACTATTAAGTTGCATTCAATGCGATGAATCATTCGGGAAACTATTTGTGAAACTAATGTGATTAACCATGATTAACCACATACCTGACAGGCTGATTTGAGACAGAATCAATCCAATCAATGCAAGAAATCCAAATCAAGCAAGCACACAATGAGATCTTGAAATATGCATACAATTTCCTGTTATTGATCATGCCATCAAGATCTATTGAACCTAGCTCCCTTCCTAGGGTTTCTAGTCCACTTTTAGGGTTTACTTTGCAATTAGGGTTTCACTTCATTTATACTATTTTAACCCTAATTTTATACAATTGCTCACAACTCCTAATTATATCATCTACTCTTCACGAAAGATATTAAGGTTACCTTTTTACAACATCTAATCTTAATTTTGGATAAAAGGCATAATTAACCATCAATTAAGGCCATTATGCCTCTTTTACATTAAAACTACCAATTTTATCCTTTTTAATTCATGACAAGATCATTGCGCCTAATTATCATCTTTGGTTCCTTTCAATTAATGCCTTATAGTTCATTATGATCTAATTCACATATGAACTCTATTTATCATTAATTCCACCATTATACATTAGAAAAACCCTAATTTTCATACTAAGGGTATTTATCCACAATTAAGAACCTTTATACTCAAAATAGCTTAAAACTATCATATCTCAATTTTATTCATGAATTTGAATAATTAAAGCAATTAAGAGTCGCAATGGCTAACATTAAGGTTTCAGGGCCCATTAAAGCTCGTTCATGTACATGGAACTCTAAATTAAACCAATTACATGCAAAGTTCATCCTTTTTGTTCTTAATGTACCTTTTTATAATTAACATGCTAATATCAACTTTAATCATCCATAAAACCCTTTCTAATACATTAATCATCAAAAATTAGGGTTTTCCATTGATTAAACCATTAAAGATAGCATCTTTGTATAATTTTCAAATTGTAAGAGGAATTATCTTCTAAATATAATTTTAGTAGATTCCTCTCATTTTTTTGAGTAACTTTCATATTTTATGCACATCCATCCGAGCTACCAATATTTAAATACGAATTTTGCAATAAATTCTTACTTGGACCAATCAGAAGCTGCCACGTCGCCATTTCCATGCAACGTAACCCTGCCAGTTTGAAATTATAATGGAAAGACAAATCTGCCCTTTGGTCCTCCAGCCCGTAGAGGGGCATTTTTGTCTAACGCCACTTCCGATTGACTTCCTCCTTGCATGACCTAGCTGCTTCCGTAGCAAGGTTAAGATGCGGCCTTGTCTCCCCTTCCAGTACTCGACGGCTTTCGGGGTGTTTCCCCCATCTCCGCCGTGCCCCTGGGCAGGTGAGGTCAACTTTGGTTTGGGCCAGAATGGTCGGGATCAAGCCCAGTAGGTCCGTAGCTCGCAACCATGATGCAGCCATGCTGTAGGTGTGCTACAGGTAAAAGTGTGAAGTCGAGCGCTCGGGGACGATAGACGATCGTCCTCAACTCATCGGGGAACACCAAGCCTTCATCTGGATGACTCTACATCTCCCCGTTGCTCCAGGGAAAGCACCAACCATTGTTAGGGTTTGGACAAACAAGATGATGAAGGGAGCGAGAGTTGTGTGGGATTTCCTTAGCACTCAATCTAGAGGCTCTTCCTCTTTATATAGGGGAGGGTATCCACACCCTAAGGAGTTTATCCGAGAGGAAACAAGTCCCTTTCCAAAAGGAAATCATATTCCTTAACTAAGAAGAAATATTATCTCTCCTCATTATCTGCTTAGATATTCTTTATTCTTTAGATATTAGAAAATTTGAAAATCCTCTAACTTATTCTCTTTTATGCTTGACTTTTATCCCATTGGCACAAAATTCTATTTTCATCTAGTAGAAAATACTTCCTTTTTCGAAATGCTACCAAAATAATTAATTATGCATCACATTATCTTATTATTTTGCATTATTGATATTTTCTCTTTCTTTTTCCCCATTGGGGCTCCTTGGACCCCAAGAAACTCTAATATTTCAAAATCCTTTTTAGTGGATACACATTATCCTTCTGGATGCATCTATATTTATTATTTCTTATTAAAATATCTCTTTTTAAGGATTTCTCTTTATCTTTCTTTTTATTTTCCTCATTGGCATTCCTTTTAACATTAGGAATCCTATGGATACGAAAATCCACCAAGGTTAACTCAATTATACCTCTTTTCACTTATTTCCCACATTTTATCATTGTTTTTAATTTCTTTCTTAATAAAAAAATATTTAATTGATCTTTTCTCTTCTTATTGCATTAGTTTTGCAAATGTTGACTCCTTGGAACCCAAGAGGCACGAAATCCATCTTTGGATAACATTCCTTTGCCTTCTAGAGGTTTTTACTTCTTTCTTTTCTCTATTTTTTAATAATGGAGTTTCTTTTGTCTTTTCCTTGTTATTGGACCCAATAACCAATAAATCCCACAAAGCAACCAACAAGGCTATTGTAAATGAAATCCTTTTATTCAAAAACAATTATCATTATTTGTTCAAATATCTTTTAATAGGAGAAATTACATTTCTCACCAAAAGAACCCAAGTAGGTAAGCCCTTGGTGAGGTAGAATACTTTTGGTCATGGATAGATAATTCCTTGGTCATGTTATTGGATTCCTTTTCCTTATAGGGACGTCTAGGTATCCTTGACATAGAAAAGTAAGGTCTTATGTTGTAACTCTTATAATGGAATATGAGGAGAGAGACATGATTGAATATCCTAGAGGTTGGCCTCTCTGGGTAGTGGATGTACATCTCCTAGTTACCGGTATACATAGCTTGTTTTAGTTGTGCTTGTTAAATATCTCTCTCCCTTTCTATGTATTTTTAGTTGCACCCAAAGTTTTCAGATATAACTTAAAGTCTAATGATTTTTTTAAAGTTATTTTAGCTCTATTCATCCTCCCTCTAGACCTCATCAATGACCCAACAATTGGTATTAGAGTGGGTCTTCTACAAGCAATACTTCTACACGTAGTAGAATATGGGTGATTATAAAGGTAGGAGATACTCTATCAACATTCCATCTTTGATGGGAGAAACTTACTCTATTGGAAGAGAAGGTTACAATTCTACATCCAAGGACCAAGTTTTAAGATATGGAGAATGGTGGATCTTCCATACATGCTACCAAAGACAAAGGTAGAAGAATTAGACGAAGCTAATTTGAAGAAAGTGATCTTAAATGCCAGAGCCATACCTATTATCTTTGCCTGTCTTTCTACCATTGAGTTCAATGGACTTCTTCTTGTGAGATGACCTATGATTTATGGAGAAATCTATGTGTAACTTATTTGGGGACAAAGCAAGTAAAGGTAAGTAGAATGTACATGCTCAAAGGTCTCATTGAGAACATCAATATGGGAAAGAGGGAAAGGATATATGGAATGTATGTTAGGCTCAACTATAGGGAAATACACCATTAGATAGGCAACGCAAACAAAAATCTTACTAATAGATTTCTCATAAACCTGTAGATCACATCAATAACTATGAAATGGGAAGGATGGTTTCACAACAATATACCTAGTCTTGGAACAAGTCCAGTGACAATC
Source organism: Alisma plantago-aquatica (assembly GCA_963693085.1). Taxonomy (NCBI): domain Eukaryota; kingdom Viridiplantae; phylum Streptophyta; class Magnoliopsida; order Alismatales; family Alismataceae; genus Alisma; species Alisma plantago-aquatica. The sequence goes on along the minus strand of OY856410.1, from coordinate 922,994,457 downwards.
CTCTTCGATGTAGATGTGCAATCCATATTAGATGGTGGTTATGTATCTCCTCAAGGCTCTGGGACACATATGGTTGCTCTTCCATGGACAGGAGACTCAGAAAATTGTTGTAGCAACTCCTTACATCTCACCATAGATTGGGAGTTGACGTTTCCCTCCTAGCAACTGCCAAAGGACTCCTACCTCTGGAGTAGTCCACACATACCAACTAGAATTCATGTCATCCTGCTAGAACGGATAGGAAGGAGTTGTACCTCCCGTTGGTGTACTAGTCACCAACCTACTCTCCCAAAACAATTGAGACACCCGTCTCACTCATCTAGATGACCATCTGGTGAGTTTGAGTCTAGCTGATCGGTTCAATAGCTTGAACCAATCATCTCAATAGCTTGAATCGATCAGTTCATAGGGAATAACTAAGACAATTTGATTTCTGATCTACCTGACAACCCAAACAGCTGTCTCAACCATTACGATGGTTGTTTGGAAGTTCCACCAACCAATCTGTTGATCTATATAGTGAGTTGAGTACCTAAACACTTTAGCAATCAATCTAATTATCATTTAAGATCAAACACCTCTTCTAGATGAGTTCCTATGTGTGTTACCCTATAGGTCCCATTTCACGTTGGCAATGAATGCCCATAAAAACTTATGACATCTGAAGCAAAGAGTGATGCCTAGAAGCACAGTAGTGCTACCCAAGTGAATGGAAAGATGGGGAGTAACATAAACCTACAATTTGTGTATGGTGTTACTATGTTTGTATAGTTACCTTGTCACTGATATCTAGATTGAACTAGAGGCACAGATCAGTTATCCTCATTATTATTCAATCTTGTTCCTTGAACCAGAGAAGACTACAAGAGATATATATAAGCTCAATATCACATATTGCTCACATGCGTATGGCCAGAATTTTCTTAGTCTTAATAATCAATAAGCCTTGGATATCATACTCTTGTAGGAGGGACAACTCCCATCTCTAACACTCGTAGTCAATCCCCATGTGTCAAAGTCACTCAATCATCATCATTATAACAATGCATGTTTCAGGATTGTGTCTGATGATGTCAAAGTGTACCCAATTACCTGTGATGAGTGTAGTGATTTCAGGTCTAAGAATCACAACCACCACCATCACTGTGATAGATGACTATGAATTCCTTGATGATGGCCTTCATGTGTCAATATCATAGTGCGTCTGTCTGATACACTATTCCCTAACATTTATCTGTGTGCTTGCTTTGATGTCACCATATCATGACTAATGAGACTCTATCATCAACCAACTCATACTCTGATTTTATATGTTATTGTTGTCTATCATCGACCAACTCACACTATGATCTTATGTGTTATTATTGTCTATCTACCTTCCGCACTAACAACTAATCAGGGGCATAATGAGAATGTATATACTCTTAACATCAGTATGATCACATTCTTCCAAGTCACATATGTGAAGGCATACGTCATTGAGTAATATCATTCTCTAGACATTTATTTTGTTATTCCTTATTACATAATGGAACATAAAAAATAAATTGGAAGCTTACCTTTATTATTATCAAATTAGGTATCTACTGCCACATCCCAATCATCATATGATTGGCTCTCTGGGCATACATACCAACAAACTCCTACTTTCACTTAGAGCCAATCACCCACAGATTTTATCTTGAGTGACCTATCATGACCATCTTGCTTCTGTTGCACAAGTGCTTTGATAGCGGGTTTAGAAACATTTTCTTCAAGTAGGTATTTTGCAATTTTATCATCCCTTCTTGTACATCTACTTGTATGACATGGAAGTGACATAGTATGCTATTTGATTTTCCCAATCTAACAAGTAGCATCATTGCTGTCATCACTTTACTATTGTGTCATCAATGGTTGGAACCCTGAACAAGTTCATCCATACGAACTTCTTGATCCATATAGTATTCGATGTTCTTCTTATAGCACAGAGATACTTTGCTTCTTTCTTAGATTTAAACAACTATCATTAGCTCAAAATGCTTTCTATCTTATAGTTCTCATTTGAAGTCAAACATAAATTTAAATTGTGATAATTTTGTCAGTTTGGAAGCTTGGATGGGTTTAACCCTTTACATCCAACTCTTACTTATTACCATAACCAAGGAACCAATTCTTTAAGTGGTTCACAAATACCTAAGGATGCTCTTAATGGTAGTTCAGTTGCACTTAATGGTATCTGACATATACCCTCCCGTCATGACAAATACATAGGAGATTGCTAGGTAGGTATATATATGTCCTCTCATCATGTCAATACATATGAGATGATTGGATATCCTCTCTTCATGTCGAATACATACAAGATAACTGGATATCTTATCTTCATGTCTAATGCATACGACATAACAACATTAGTACATGATATTGCATTCAAAATCTATCCATGTGTTCCTATTCTTCACAAGAATTGGGACACTAGGTTCTTGAGAGACTAACTCTATGGAATGTTTTATGTCATTAAGTCTTGCATGTTGAACCCTTCAACATCTTACCAATGTACGTTCTCTTTCTTAGGACAATAATCTTTCTAGATCTATCTCTATATATGTCAATCCCTATCACATAGGATTCTTCACCTAAATCTTTCATATAGAAGGTACTTTCCTTGCTAGGTTTTAACATTTGTATGATAAGGACGGTATTCCCATCATTATGTGGAATATAAATATGCTCACACTAATTTTTTATAATCATAGATCTCATATTCATCTGGACTCAAGTCAAACCCTTTGAATGTCTTGTCAAATAGAAGATTCCAGCTCTAAGATGCTTGCTTCACTCACACATTAACCTTTATAGCTTATAGACTTTATTTGCATTATGGGAATTATAAAACCATTAGGATGTATCACGTACAGGTCCTCTTAATTATTCCAATTAGGGAATGTGGTTTTATCCATATGCCAAATCTCACAGTCATATTAAGTTGTGACAGCAACCCATATCCAAATGAATTTAACCATGGTAATTGGTGAGAAGACTTCATCATGCTCAATTCATTGAACTAGTTTGAAAATCTTTTGCAACCAATATACCCTTCCATGCTAGTATCCTTTCAAAGACCCAAATGCACCCTATGGATTTTACCCCTTTGGGTGGATCCAGCAAGGTCAGACCTTGTTGGTGTACATGGCGTCCATCTTTGATCCCATGGATCGAAGGCAACTCTCAAATTCTGGTTCGTCAATAGTTTCTAGGTAGGTTGTTGACTCATCTCTTTGTTCAACTTGTCTCCTTTTGAGTTATACGTTATCATAATCTTTCAAACTTATGATGTGTGCTACTAGAACAATGAGTTCTGTGTTTACATAAGGAACTTGAGATTCCACAAGAACTTGTTATTCTCCTTGTTCCTATTATACCTCTTTAGGTTCTATGTTTTCTGGTTTGTCTTGAACATTTTGAGTTATACTTTTACTCCCATTGATTCCATTGGAACTAATTTCCATTTAGGAATTCAGCTATCCTAGGATCAAGCACTTTGTTGTCGGGTTGGAACATAAGTAGTATTCAACAAGATAACATTCATGTTATTTGTGGATAAAGCCTTTGAAGAAATAATTTTCTTATATAATCCTTCTATCCTAATAACTACAAAAGACTCATCATGACTCTTCCATGCCATATCTCATATGGTGTCTTTTTGAACCAATTTATACGATACATTGTTTTAGTGTAAAGAAAGTGTCAAAAAGAAATTAGAAGATTATCTACATATGTTGGTAATCTCACCATGACTTAACAGGGTGGGATATCTTGTTTCTGATACTTTAGTATGTTTAAGTTGGAGTTCATTGTGATACACTATCATGGTTTCTCCGTAAAGTGCTCAAATTGTTGGTTAAAATATTTCAACATTGATCACATCAATGCATTATAATACTTTACCAAGTGATTTATGTACTTTGTTCATAATATCCTTTAACACTTCAAGAGGTTCACACTTGTATTTCACTAAATACAAATTTCAATATCTACTGATCACATCAGCAAATATAATGAGATACTTGTAAATACCTTTAGCATTCATTATAAAATGTCTATGTGCATCCATATGTACTAGTCCTAATGAAATAGTTGATCTCCCACTACATCTAGTGAATATGCTATTCTCATATTGAATAACAAATAAGACATGCATATATCTATTGGTACAATAACCAAAAGAGTATAACAACCATCATATGGATTCTTAGATTTGCATTTCTCATCTATGCACTCTAGATGATAGTTCTATAGGTATTCAGTTTGTTTTTGTTATCAAGTCATTTAATATATGTGTCATACACATATTCATCTTTAGAAATATCAAGTATAGTTTGTAAGACATAGGTCATTGATATAATAGATCATATCTTTTAAAATGAAACATGATGTACTTGTCATACAAGCCATATGATGTTTTCATCAATGGTAGGTACATAATAACAATCCACTAATTCTATTATGTTCCCATGAATGACAACATTTAACTATAGTGGTAGCAACCCTTTCTCCATATAGTACTAGCTTACTTCTTCTCAGGTCTAGAATTGGAGATCTCTACCTTTTTCCTAAGATCTTCTGTGAGGATAGTTCTTTCCAATGTTCAGACATGTGACAATGGTGGAACTTTCTTTTATCCTTTAAGTGAAAAGACATATTCCTTTTACACTTACCCTTATTGATATATTGAGTGAAGAAGAAGTGGAATTTTCTTAGCCTTAGAACACTTCTAATTTTGCTTTGACCATAGGACTCACATCCACTGATAATCATCACGGATTTGTCCTTCATCTTTCTTGCTTTGGCATCAACATGCCAAGCATTTGATAAACTCACTATATGATTCATGCAACATTTACATAATCATATTCATGGCCAACTATTGACCTAAGAAAAATCCCAGTCATACCATATGGCAAATCATATAGAGCACATTGGGTTCTACTGGACCACCCTTTGTTAGTTTTCACTCAATTAAAACTTTGCAGACATTATACCTTCTTTGCTTTACATGATTCTTAAGACCTATTACCATCTCGAGAATGTTCATGTTTTCATGTTGTTCATGCAACTCATAGTTCATGAAACAAAGAATTAGGTATTTAAGTATCTAAGGCATCGATGGCATGCTTCCAATAAGCATCAAATTAGCCTTAGGCGCATTTGGAGCGGGTTCCTCTAGCATTGGTCTATCATGGACATAGAGCTTTCACTCATCGATAAGAATGTTTCTCAAGGTCCTGAACCAATTGTGGAACTTGATGTTGTTTTGTCCTTATTGAGGATTGATCATGATTTGAACATGTTTTTGTTTGACATTTGATGCTACAAAGAAATATTTCAATGTTTTCAAAACATTGTTTTGAATTGGTTTGATTTGATAAATTTGACAATATGAATTAGGTATTTAATTGACTATCACTCCCACTATTTTATTCAAATTGACACCCCTCAATATCAATTCAAAATATTGCAGCATACAATGTTCTAGTGGGTGAAGATCCATATTTCATCTGGTCATGACTCAACTTTAGATGATCACCCACAAATTGATTATTTATGTAGGCCAACTTGCCAATTGCATATGTATGCAACTCTTGGCTAGATGATATGTGAAACTATTTTCCATAATCATATTTACGCCTCTGGTGCCTAGTATCACCAAGTTATCACCTGTCAAGCCTGACCGAAAAGCTGAAATAATAGTAATGCACCCACCCCTCTTTGGTGGAAACTACATTACTACCATCACACATTCATGAGATAGACAACACACCAACCTTTGGCATAAACTATGCTTGGTCGATCTATCTTTTAATGTGTTCTGCTTTTGGAAGGTATCTCAGACTTTTACATTATATTTGAGCGATTGTTGTAAATATATAAATACATATAATTTATCCAATCACCACATATATAGTATGTATCATATACATTCTATAACCAAGTAAGAACATGCAATGAATAAACACACAAGCTATGGTTATGGCCATGGTAATGTAATTCCTTGGAGCCTCAAGGAATGACTACTACATATGGTGCACATCATATCCAACATGTTGTTTGTGAATATTTATGCTCAAACCAATCTAGGTTTATCGATTCAACTCTTGAACCAGTTTTACTCGCCACCTGGTTCTTAGGTTGGGATTTTCTAAAGTAGTCATTTGGTTCCCATGTCCAAGCAGTGTCTAGACACCTCCAGTCAGTCAGTTGGGCCACTAGTCGATCAGTTTGTCCTCCTATTGTCTGGCATCCTTAGTCCTTCAGTCGATTGGGTCATCTCATGGGTCGATCGTTTTGTCTTTCTACAGATTGTTATCTCACATTGAAACATAAATAAAACTATCCTATTTCATATTACATTATGTATGGGGAAAACCTTGAGTTACATTCGAGGGTAAATAGGAAGAAGAGCATGAATTTACAAGTAGAAAAGAGAGGGAGGCTCAATAGTAGACCAATTTGAATAAATAACCACAATCATGCACACATAGATTTGCGGTTTTGGGCATAACCATGCTTCACATCCACCATCAAAACTGATTTTATGGAGATGTGTGTAAATTGCATATTATTCATCTCATATATATATATATATATATATATATATATACATATATATATACATACATATATATATATACATATATATATACATACATATATATACATTTATATATACATATATATATATAATATTATATATATATACATATATATATATATATATATTCATTTCGAATTTTTATGTGGTGATTTAGACAGACCTACACATGAACTAGTTAATAATTTCACATCACATTCAATAAATAAAGTCTATAAAACCAAAATTCAATCATATTGATTATCCCAAAACATAATTAATTGATGTGTCTTTGATACTATTGTAGGGAAATACGACATAAGAAAGGCAGTGGAAACAAAAAATTACAGCCATATTTCCCATAAATCAGTAGATCACGTCAACAACTATTCAATGGTAAGGATGGTTTCACGAAGATATACCTGGTTCTGGAGTAAGTCCAGTAACAATCCTCATTGTTGTAGATGTGCACTCTATCATGGACGGTGGTAGTGTAGCTCGTGGTTGCACTGGGACACATCTGACTACTCCTCCATGGACAGCAGACAAGGACAATTGTTGCAGTAACTCCTCAAGTCTCACCACTGATTGTGAGTTGACATTGCCCTCGTAGAAATAGTTAAAGGACTCTTACCTCTAGAGTAGTCCACACAAACTATCTAGAACTCTTATCGTCCTTATAGAACAGACATGAAGTAGTTGTCCCTCCAATTGGCATGCTAGTCACCAGCCTGCTCTCCCACAACAATGATCCTCGATTGCTCTCTCCCGTGTCTATCCCTCCCAAGTCGGGTAAATTTCTTGGGCTCTCTTGGTTACCACAACCAGAGAGGACAACAATTGTCAGAGAAAATGATCTCAATTTTATGTGTTTTAGTTGTGTTCTGGCCAGTACCCCTTTATATGTGGGAGGGGTTAGGGTCATGGTTTCCAGTCCCCAGCCAATACGGGACTAAAGCAGGTGTGGAAAGGACCAGTAGATCTTGAATTTTTACAACAATTGTGGAAGTTTCGCAACATGTGTGTATCGAAAAGCTCGTCTCTCCTAGAAATACAGTCGTCTCATCCAGCGATACGATCCTCTAGGATGCGAGACTATAATCTCACTAAGTGAGATAGTAGGTTCACACTTTCCCAATTAGATATGAATTTGTAAATTCATTTCTAAATTAATGTCATACATTAATTTACTTGCACCCCAAGTAAGTGCAATTAAACCATGTTCGGGAAACCTCCAGAACCTTTGTCTGTCCCAAATGAGCCAGCTCACACAAGTGAGATGCATGTCTCACTCACCCAGACAGTCATATGGTGAGTTTGAGTCAAGACGATGTGTTCAACAGCTTGACCTGGTCAGTTCATTGGGCAAAACTAAGCCAATTCAATTTCTAATCTACCTGACAACCCAAATGGCCATCTCACCCAATGAGATGGTCGTTTGGTAGTTCCGCTAGCCAATTTATTAATCTATTATGTGAATTGAGTATTAAATACTTTAGAAATCATTCCAATTACCATTCAAGATCAAACTCCTTTCTAGATGAGTTCATATGTGTGTGACCCTACATGTCCCATATCACGTTTGTAGTGAATATTGATAACACCATATGACATCACATGCAAAGAGAAGTTCCTAGTTGCACATCAGTGCTATCCAAGTAAATGGAAAATTGGGGAACAACTTTAACATACAATCCGTGTTTGGTGTTATAGTGTTTGTATAGTTCCTTTATCATTGATATCCAGATTGAACTAGAGGCATGGATTAGTCATCCTCATTATTATTCAATCTTGTTTCTTCAACTAGAGTAAACTACATGAGATATATGTTAGTGTAATACCACATATTGACTCACATGTGTATGTCCATACTTTTATCAGTCTCGCAAAGAAAGAGGTCTTGGATATCATACTCATGTAGGAGGGGCAAATCCCATATCTATTACTCAGTCAATCCCCATGTGTCACTCGCCCAATCATTACTTTTAGTTTTAGGACTGCGTTTGATGATGTCAAAGTGTACCCAATGACATGTGATGAGTGTAGTGATTTTAGGTCTAAGAACTACAACCACCACCATTATTGTGAGAGCTGACTATGACATCCATGATGATGGATTCCATGTGTCAGTCTCACGAGGGGTCTGTATAATAAACTATTCCCTAACATGTATCTATGTGCTTGGTTTGATATCTCCATACAATGACTAATGAGACTTTGTCATCAACCGACTCACACTCTGATCTTATGTGTTATTGTTGTTTATCTACCTTCCAAAATTACAACCGATCAGGGAAATAATGATAATGTATATACTCTTAACATATGTATGATCTCATTCTTCCAAGTCACATACTTGAAGACATCAGTCACTGAGTAATATCATTCTCTAGATATTTATTATGTTATTCATTATCTCATAACTGAATATACAAAATAAATTGTAAGATTTCCTTTATTATTATTAAATTAGGTATCTACTGCAACATCCCAATCACCATATGGTTGGCTCTCTAGGCATACATATCAACATCAACATCATTATAAATGGTCTATCTATCCTAGGTCATTCTATGGATCAAGGAAAGATAAACTAATATATCCTTAGGTCTCTTCCTAAATGATGGGAAACAAAGGTGACTATAGTTGAAGAAACAAAGTCTCTTGAAGAAATTCCTATTGAAGAGCTCATTGGAAATCTACTATCCTTATAAGTTAAACTTGACAAGCGAGAGGAAGAAGAAAGAGAAGAATAGAAGGAGCTAAAGAGAGAGAATAAAGCTGAAATCGAAGCAAATTTGAAGATATTGTTAGTAAGTTTCTACATCCTTTCAAGTTGAGGAAGAAGCCATGTACTCTAAAGGTAGACTTCATAAAGTCAAGTCCTCTTTCTCCACCCAGTGCTTCAGATATAGAAAGAAGGGTCACTTCTAGGAAGATTGTAATATCCCCAATTTTGATAAAATTGATATATGAAAGCCAAGAATTGAATTTTATAAATACAACCCATGAATTGATAATTTTCTCCAATGGTATTATTGGTGAAATAATAATACTTTTGTGGCATGGGTGCTAGTGGCACAAGTTAAATATGGAATTTGTACATGAATTAATAGAAATTTCTTTTTGTCAAGTTTCCACTGGGAAATAAGATACATGGTATTTTAGCCATTATTGGAAACACAATATTGAGGCTCCAACTAACATTAATGCGAGTTAACCTTTACAAACTTAAATATAACATAGGAAAGGAAGAGAATTCTAGAAATTTGGAGTAAATGAAATTATTTGTTGTTATTTATTATTTACTTAGTTTGTATCCTTGAGAACATAGGTAATGACTCTCAACTTGAAGGTCTTTACTTAATTGGGGGACGCTGAAAGTAGGCCATTACATAGATTTTACACAAGTTTAAAAGAACCATCATCACAAGCTAAGGGGAGAGAAGCACAAGAAGAAGGGGAGATGGCAAAATAGCTCTAGTGACTCCCCTAACCCAAGCTCAAGTGAAGAATCTAGTGAATAATCTATCCCAAGCTCTAGTGATGGTGGAGAATGCTACACAAGTGCACATGAAGATTCAAATGAGGTAATTCTAAACTCTTTAAATAAGAAGTCTTTAATTGAAATTATCCATGCTTCTCTTTCCTCTCATAAGTCTACTAAAAACTAAAAGTAAACCTGCCTAAAATTGTTGATAACTTGCATGAAGAAAAAGATAAACTTGATCATGTTAGTATTAGCTTGTAAGATGATGTTGACAATATTCAAAAGTATTATCTAGAACTAGAATTGAAATTCAATAGTGTTGACATTGAAAACAATTCTTATCTTAGTCAAGCTAATGTTCTTAAACTTGAAAATTCTAGCTTGCTTGAGAAGATTAGATTTCTAGAACCTCAACCTCTTATGACTAGTCTAATGAAGAGAATACTACAATTGTGGATTCTATAATGGTTGATATTGATTTTCTAAGAACTGAAATTGAGGACAAAAGACTTTGTTTTGTAAGAAATAGAATCTAAAAATAGTATCTATCTTTCTAAGATTGCTCTTCTTCAAAAAAAAAAGAATATGCTTCCTTGCTTGCAAAAATAAATGTCCTTGAATCTTGTTCTAGTTCTACTAGCATATAAAATAAAATTGCTTCTCTTCATATTGAAAAATATTCCTATAAGACAAACCATTTTGGTTATAAACTAATCATTTACATGCTAGATATTATATCTGTAATGATCCCGCCTCCCGGTAACCCCCAATTAAGGGAGACCAAAAGGTCGGTGCCGTTATCCCAATTAATAGGATCAAAGGTTCGACAAATAATCAATAACAATTATCAAATTCTACCTACTAAACTGAAAATTGGTATAAAATAAAACTTTGCATACCTTTTCCAAAACCAGGATATCTATCTGCATCAGGATTCTATTTTAACTAATCCTCCTTTGTACTTTAATTCTTATTTAATTCCACATGTACCACTTTACTATTTGTCCTTTTCAATCTTGTACCTAAAACACCGACAAACAAAACTTTGGTCAACATATCAGAATATGTTGGTATGTGGGGACAACCAAAATTTTGCAAATATGGAAACAATCTAATTATCACAATCAAGTTAATTAACAAGCCAATTTACACATTTTAGTATGACATTCCCCACCTCTTTTTCCCTAACCTTGGCATACCCCCTTTCGGGTTTCACTTTCGCCATTGACTTAAGGCCACCATCTCAATCTCAAGCTTGGTGCCTGGGGTCACCACTCATGGTGCCCTCTAGTCATGCAATATCATAGGCCACCTTCTCAATCCCGAGCTTGGTGCTTGGGGTCACCACTCATGGTGCCCATGGGTCTTCCCTCTTGGGCTTGACCTCTTTGCATCATCCATCAGGGTGGCATGTAGGTGAAAGAATACATACTTATAATATACTTGTGATAATCGTAGTGACCTTGTAATTTGCAAGTATGAACATCCAACTGATAATTTGCATTCAATGCGGTGAATCATTCAGGAAACTCTTTGGGAAACTAATGTGATTAAACATAATTAACCACATACTTGTTAGACTGATTTGAGATAGAATAGTCCAATCAATCAAGACATCCAATCAAGCAAGTACATGATTCCTGAAATTACATTCAATTCATTTTTAGCAAAATCTATCCAAACCATCTTGCTACTTATGGTTTATATTCCTTTTTAGGGTTTCTTCCTCTTTTTAGGGTTTACTTTGCAATTAGGATTTTACTTCATCTTACTCTTTTAAACCCTAATTTTCTTATCTATCCTTTGTGAAAATTATTAAGGTTACCTTTTAACAACACATAACCTTAATTTCAGATTAAAGCACAATTAATCATCAATTAAGTCCGTTAAGCCTCTTTTACATTAAAGCTACCATTTTTATCCTTTTAATCTATGACAAAGTCATTATGCTCATTTATCATCAATTCATAAATCATTATTGTCTAATTCACATATGAACGTTATTTATCATTAATTCTACCTTTATCCATTGGAAAACCCTAATTATCATATTAAGGATATTTATCCACAATTAGGAACTTTTATACTTGAAATAACTTAGAATCATCATATCTTAGCTTTATTCACGGTTTTGAATAATTAAAGCCATTAAGAGTCACATTTACCAATATTAGGGTTTCAAGGCCCATTAAAGTATATGCATGCACATGAAACTCTAAATTAAACCAATTACGTGCAAAGTTCATCCTTTTTGTTCCTAATGTTCCTTTTTATCATTAACAAGCTAATATCAAATTTAATCATCCATTAAACCCTACTATATATATTAATCATCTCAAAATAGGGTTTCTTGATCTTTAATTCATTAAAGTTGATAACTTACACTACTTTTCGAATTGCAAGAGGAATTGGCTTCTAACAATATTTTTATTGGATTCCTCTCATTTTTCTGAGAAATTTTCATATTATTAATTTCTGAGAAATTTTCATAATACCAAATAATTCATTAATTATGTATTCAAATTATCTTCTTATTTTCTATTATTGGTATTTTCTCTTTCTTTTTCTTCATTGGGACTCCTTGGATCCCAATAAACTCAAATATTTCAAAATCCTTTTTAATGGATACTCATTATCCTTCTAGATGCATCTATATCAATTATTTTTCATTATCTTGTTTATTTCTTATTAAAATATCTCTTTTTGAGAATTTCTCTTTATTTCTCTTTTATTTTCCTCATTGGAATTCCTTTTAACATTAGGAATCCTTTGGATACGAAAATCCACCAAGACTAACTTAATTATACCTCTTTCCACTTATCTTCCACATTTTACCGTTGTTTTCAATTTCTTTCTTAATAAAGAAATACTTAATTGGTATTTTCTTTTCTTAAAGGATTCCTTGGGACCCAAGGAACCCAAGAGGCACGAAATCCACCTTTGTATTATATTATTTTTCCTTCTAAAGGTTTCTACATTTTTCTTTTCTCTATTTCCTTATTCACTTATTTAATAATGGAGTTTCTATTGTCTTTTCCTTGTTATTAGGCCTAATAGCAAATAAAGCCCACAAATCAATCAACAAGGCTATTGTAAATGAAATCCATTTATTCACAAAAAATTATATCATTATTTGTTCAAATATCTTTAATAGGAGAAATTACATTTCTCGCCAAAAGAACCCAAAAATTGGGGTTGTAACAATATCAATCAATTGTTTCCTACTCTTACTTCTCTTATGAATGATAATCATAGTTTGAGATCCTATATGCAAAGATTCTTCAATGATTAAAGGAATATTAATCAAATCCTAGGTCATACTACCAAACAAATGGGTAGAGATGGTAGTGGACTTGATAGTAGCTGAAGGAAAAACAAAGACAATGGACCTTCAATTTTCAATGAAGAATCATCTTGATGCAAGTCTATGGGCTCATTTAATTATTGTAATGAAATTGGTCATTATATTACATATTTTCCTTTTAGAAAAGAACCTAAGAGTAATAGAACTATGTCTTCTGAGCTAACCCTCTAAACCGAATATATGATTAGGGACCATTTCATTTTTCTTATTGTAGGTTACAAATGGAATGACATGAGCTATTTATTTGCAAATTGGTTTCTCAATTCACATAAACAAGGAAAGGTGAGATGTGTATGGGTTGGTAACAAGTGGAAAAGAAATGGTAAGTATAGAGGTAATGATATTCATGTTCATAACCATTCATAACATGTTCTTTCCAAGTTTGTATGCACTTTTCTTATGCTTTTTGAATCAAATTTAGTATATTATGATTCTCATCACTTCCTTGCTCAAAACTATCCTTGATGCTTTCATAGTGCATTACCAACTTGGTTATACATGTTTTGATATGTTTTATTATTTATCATGCCTCAGGTATGTTTTTCTAAAATATATGTACTTTTTGACAGGAATTGTTGTCAGTCAAGTTGTCCAGAAAGAAAATTGGCCGACAAGCACTGATGGGTGTTTCCAACAAATGTTGTTGGCTCAGAAGTTCAATCCAGAAACTTGACCGACAACACTATGCATAGAATATACATATGGTTTTTTGGATGAGAATTTCCCTCTCAACTAGACATTCTCAACCAATAACTTTATTCTATGTAACTCCTTTTGGTACTTATATAATATTCACACTTCCATGATTTAAATGTCCTATCTTTCACACAACTATATCTCTAAAATTTCTCTAAATTTGTATCTCTATATCTTAAAATTACTAATGTTGAGTTGTGATGCATATTTTGATTACTATCTCTTTGGATCTCTTAGTTTTGTATTAATTGCTTCCATTGTCCTCCAACTTTCTACATATATAAAGTTATTTATCTTATTTTGATAGAACTTTGAGTTTCTTAGTGGTAAACATCTTTTGATAATTATGCATATTTTCTAGTGAGTAACATCCTTTCATACTTCTAAAATTGCATATTTCTTTAGAAGGATACTTCTCTACATCTAGTCATAGATTGTTCTTTATCTTGTGAATCTTTTGCTGTAATCTAGATCCTACTAGTAGCTCTAACTTGAGGAATCGTATACTAGTAGTTCTAGTTATTTTTGTCAATTGGTATCTAACACATCAATAGTTATATAACAACAAGTGTTACAGAAAACTAATAAAACACGATTTTGACCCTTAAGATGAGGGAATACTACCAAAAAATGTCATCTCTTATGACATTGCCATGAGACTTGCTCATAAGGTTGTTTCTGCTAAAAAAACACTAGTCTTCATCATAATCTGACACAGGACTAGAAAGCTCAAAATTTGCATAAATCACATAGCCTTATCAAGATTGTTTACTAGAACTGCATCCAGAGTTGTACTAATGCATGTCTTGATTTGCTTTATATACATTTCTTGAAAAAGACCCTAGTTTGTTTGTCTCTTCTACACCCCATTTCTTATAAATGTGTTTTAGATCTTCAACCCCCTCACTTTTTGAAAAAATAAATGGGGGGAAGACATGTCTTATGTAAAGGGGAGAAGGCATATATGAGAAGACATATATGAGTAGCAGACATAATTTCTATAAATTTTATGAAATCTAACCATGTATTAGAAATAAAATCAATTGAGGGGAGCATGTGAACCCCATCATCCTTAATTGAGGGGGAGCATATGTAATCAATTCCATTGAAACCCCTAGGTTTCTTGGAAGTATGATTTTACTTAAATGTTTTCAATACCATTTATGGAATGGTTTTTCATCTTTAAAACGGGGGAGAATTTTGACTTGAGTTATAATTTAACTAAACTCTTCTTTGGATGATGAATAACCATTCCACTAATTTGTGTCTAATATTTCTACTTTATTGATTTTATATTAGGTAAAGACACACTCCAAATGTCTAAACTTGTGCACCCTATCTTGTAGAAATCAAGTCATACATGCATAAAAATCAACAATGAAGAATAGATAGTTTCCTCCTTAGATCTTTGATGTAAATCACTTGTAATTAAGATAGTTAAAAATCAAGAGCACTTAAATCAAATGTTTAAATACGTATAAATATTATTTATCAAATTCCATTACAGGTTACCTTGTTGTCTGAGTTTGTCTTGGAGAAAAATTAACTAACAAGCTATGTGGAGCTTGATAAATCCCAGTATTGGCCCAATTTGTCCTTGTGACAACTCGACCAATGCCACACACTTAAAAAACAATCTTCCCAGTGTTGGCCCAATTTGTCCTTGTGATAGCTCGATTGACACCACACATTTACAAAACAATCTTAGACATCGGCCAAGTTTCATTTAGGATAAACTTGACCAACAAGTAAAAATTGTTTTGTCACTTAATCATATCGGACGAATTACCTTTATGCTCAACTGGAAACACTTTACGGAAAAGTGCAAAAAAGTGTTTCTATTTGTTGGATTGTTGCAAAAATAAAAAATATATATGTTGGAACACCCATAACAGCTAGAATTCATTCCTCGGTGTCTCTACTGGATAGTAGGCAACCTCAAAAATAAAATAGGACCCACTGGGCTTCATCCCATGGTTGGCCAGGCACTATGAAGGTCTGTATATTACAGTTGAGTGCCTCTCAGAGTCTCCATCAACTCTCAAGCTTAATCACTTGCTATATCCATTAGAGTGAGTATGATATTTGTAAGAGAGCTAATCCTACATGTATATCTTTTGAGTATCTCACACCTCCACCTCCAAATCTCTCTTTCTACCATGAATATTAAGAATCTCTATCTCTTTGCTAGGAGAGGTGAAGAAGAAGAAGGGAAGAAGTCCCCTGGTAAAAGATTCTTCTTGGTGAAGGTGATGTCAATGGTGGAAGATCCAAGTCAAGAGTGGGTAAATCCTCAAAGGTCGTAGACTCTTTGTAAGAGTAGGTAATTCCTTGGTGAGGTAGAAAACTCTTGGCCCTGGATATGTAAGTCCTTTGTAAGGTTATTGGCTCGCTTTTTCTCAAAGTGAACACTAGGTGTCCTTGTCCCAGAAAAGGAAGGTCTTATATTGCAACTCTTTTAATGGAATATAAGGAGTGAGACATGGTTGGAAACCGTAGTGGTTGCCCTCTATGGGTAGTGGATGTACATCTCCAAATATGGAGTTTGTAACCACTACATATATTGTATTACTTTTGATTGATCAATCTCTCTATCCCTCTCTATGTATGTTCAGTTGCACCTAGGGTTCATATATGCAACAATATATTTGGATGTAATTTAAAGGTCTAATGAACTTTGTTTAAGTGGTTTAGCTCTATTCACCCCCCTCTGGATACCATCATTGATCCAACAATGGTATCACAATGGGTCTTCTCAAAGCAACAATTCCACAAGTCGGATAATATGGGCGATTATCAAGGCAGGAGATGCTCCATCGACATTCCATCTTTGATGGGAGAAACTTCCTCTATTAGAATAGAAAGTTACAATTATGAATCCAAGAATTACATCTTGAGCTATGGAGAATGGTGGATCTTCCACACAAACTACCATAAATAAAGTTAGAAGATTGGGATGAAGCTAATTTGAAGAATGCAACCTTGAATACAAGAGCAATCAATATTCTCTATGCCTCTCTTTCCCCCACCAAGTTTAATTAGATCTCTTCTTGTGAGATGGCCTATGAGTTATGAAGAAAGATATGTGTCACTTATTAGGGAACAAAGAAAATAAAGGAAGTTACAATCTACATGCTCAATATTGTCCTTGAGAACTTCAAGATGAAAAAGATGGAAAGGGTATTTGGAATGTATGCTAGGCTCAACACCATTATAAGTGCTCTTGCCATCCTAGGTCATACTATGGATCGAGGAAAGATAAATAAAAGATCCTTATGTATCTTCCTAAGTGGTATGTAGAAAAGATGACTACGATTGAAGAAATAAAGTCTCTTGAAGAAATTCCTATTGAAGAGCTCATAGGAAATCTACAAACCTTTGAAGTTAAACTTTACAAGCAAGAGGAAGAAGAAAAACAAGAAGATAAAGAGATCAAGAGAACGAATCAAGATGAAATCAAAGCCAAGAAGAAGCTATTCTGAGTCAAGCTTCTCCATCCTCTCAAGTTGCGGAAGAAGCCATATACTGAAAAGGTAGACTTTATAAAGGCAAGTCTTCTTTCTCCATCAAGTGCTTCAAATGTCTAAAGAAGGGTCACTTCAAGGAAGATTGTCCATAAGGCCAAAATACCCATCATCACAAGAGAAGGGGAGAGAAGCACAAAAAGAAGGGAGATGGCAAAAAAGCTCTATTGACTCCTCCAACTCAAGCTCATGTGAAGAACTTAGTAATGAATCTATCATGGTTGACATTGATGTTCTAAGAACTGAAAATGAGGACAAAAGGCTTTAGTTTTGCAAGAAATAGAATATGAAAATAGTATCTACCTTTCCAAGATTGCTTTCCTTGAAAAAGTATATTCATCCTTGCTTGCTCAAATCAATATCCTTGAATCTTGTTCTAGTTCTACTTGTACAATGAATAATGTTGTTTTTATTCATATTGAAAAATACACTTATATTACAAAAGCTCTTTGCTTAGATACTAATCTTTTGTATGCTAGAGACGATACCGATATATTGTATTCCATTATTACTTCTCTTATGCTTGATAATCGCAGTTTGAGATCCTCAATGCAAAGATTCTTAGAAAAAAAGGTATTATGACAACCTTTACAGGCTGCCCCCGCGTCATTTGCCCAGCCATAGCCCGGATAGATGGCGGGTGGTAAATACAACGCTTAACAGGGGGCTCGAAATATTTCTTAGATGATGAAAGCAATTTTAATCGACTCCTAGGTCATACTATTGAAAAATGGGTAGAGATGGTATTGGACTTCATAGTTGACAAAGGAACAAAAAAGACAAAGGACCTTCAATTTTCAATGAACAATCATCCAACTCCAATGATATGGGCTCATATAATTATTGTAACGAAATTAGTTAATATATTACTTATTGTCCTCTAGGAAAGCACCCAAGAGTAATGGACTTGGTCTACTAAGCTAACACTTCAGACGCAAAATTTGATTGGGGACTGTTTCATATTTTTTCTTGTAGGTCACCTGAAAATAGATTGACATGTGCTATTGATTTGCAAACTGGTTTCTCAATACACATAAATAAATAAAGGCAAGATGTGTATGGGTTGGCAAAAAGTGGAAAAAAATGGTAAGAATAGAGGTAATAATATTCTTCTTTATAACCATTCATATCTTGTTCTTGCCAAGTTTGTATGCACTTTCCTTATGGTTTTTGAGTCAAATTTAGTATAACATGATTCTCATCACTTCCTTTCTCAAAAATTATCCATGATGCTTATATTGTGAATTACCAACACCTTTTTTGGTAATCAAAACTCCTTTCTCTTATTTTTGTATTTTTTTGAAAAGTTTCTTTACAAAAACATTTGCGAAGGGAAAAGAGAAATGAGATGTAGGCACGTATGCCATTAAAGTATGAGAATCAAACCTATTAGAGAATATATACAAGGATGTAGAAGAAATATAACCAGTTAAATATCATCAGGCTCGTAGGTCATAACAGTAGGCTTCATGCCTCCTGAAAAAGCACAACACTTCAGAACAACAACTTTGGACAAAAGAAGATGTGACCAATAACAAAGAAAATACACCATAGAAGCAAAAACAAACAACCCCAAATCATTAGAAATAGAAAGATATCCATCATAGAGAACTAAGAATCAACAGCAGCTAGAAGCAAATCTGTGAAAAAATTCACCCTATGAACCAACAACATCTCACTACTTCTAAATAGAAAAAGACCAAAAGGGAAAAAACTCACCAAGAAGCAGCAACATCTGGACTTCAATCACTTAATCCACTGTAATAAAAATCAATGATAATCTACTTGCAAGTATCAACAACAAAAATTTCTTTATCCTCATGAACTCTAGAATTCCTTTCCAACCAAGCATGATACAAAGATCTTAAAAGGAGAAATTTGTAATTTGTCTTCTAAATTTCCAAGACATCATCCCACTTTCCACAACAGAGTTGTATATTAACTAAAATTTCCAACTCTCCCCAAACATATTTTATAAGTAAGAGAAAATGTCAAGAAGATGAACAACATATTCACAGTCCAACTTACAGAGAATACATCTCGAAGGGCCTTGGAAACCCATTCTTTTCATATATTCAAAGGTTGGAAGTTTATCATGGATAAACTTCCACATATTCAATTGGTATCTTTGAGGGGGAAAACCCTTCCATATCCACTTGAACACCTAAGAATTCAAGCTAGAAATACAAATAGAATTCCAAACAAGCTTTAAGTTGGGCATTTTCTTATCATTAAATAGCAAAATGTTAGAAACTTTTTTTCATTAGGAATAGTTCTAAGTACCTCATTCAGTTTTCTATTATTCTTATTATAAGGGATGACACACTTATAATCCATCAACATAGAGGCAACCTTGCAATTCATAGGCATGCCCGGCTTAAGATAGGGATCTTTCCGAACTAGATCCCATAATAATTTATTATTCAAAGCCCAAGGATCAAGCCATAAAAAAGTATCCCTTCCATTTCCATTAAAAAAATTGATTTGATCCAACAACTCTGATTTGAAATCCAACACTTTAGAAAACATCCAAGACATAGATGAAGAGACTTTAGTCAACCAGAAGGAAGATGTAGGAATATATCTTTCATTGACCCATTTGACCCACAAAGAATCCTTCTTATTAGCAACATCCCAAGCATTCAAAATCAAGATGGCTTTAGAAAATTTAGCTATCTTCCTGACCACCCTCCTTTTCAGGCATAGAAACACTATTCCACTTGACAAGATGAATTTGGGATTTGTCTTAATTTTTTCCCCATAGGAAGTCCTAGCAAAGTTTTTCTATAGCTTCCATTGTAGATTTAGGGATAGGAAATGCATAGCGCCAGTGCAAGTATAAAACACTAAGAGTTCATTGAATAAGTTCCAACCTCCCTACCATTGCTAGATTTTCTGATTTCCATCCCTCCAGTTAGGACTTCACCTTGTCAATCACAACAACACAAGCAAATATAGGAATTTTTCCAGTAACAAGAGGTACTCCAAGATAAGTAGAAGAAAAACTACTTTCTCTAAAATTAAGGATATTAATGATTTCAGCTTTGCAAGAACACCTTTTACTGGAGATCACTTCACTTTGATCCTTATTAATCCTCAACCCTAAGAGTTCACTAAAAATATGTAGGAATTTCAAAATAGCATTACCATTCATAGGACTAGCTTCCAAAAACATCATAAGATCATCCTCAAACATCAAATGCGATCAAGAAAAACTGCTAGAGGATTTAATAGGAACAAGAAATTAATTATCCATTGCTTCATTCATGAGGAGAATAAAGGCTTGTATACAAATAACAAATAATTATGGTGCCATAGGGTCCCCTTGGCGAATGCCATTAGAAGGAAAAAAAATTGTCAGTGGGTTCACCATTATACACTAGTTGATACAAAATATAACTAAAAATACTAGACACCCAATTGATAAAAAAAGATGGAAATCCCATTATCTGAAGGACAACAAAAACAAGATTCCAATTTACATTGTCATAAGACTTAGAAATATTGATCGTCAACCACATTTTACTCCCTATAGAAGCCCAATTAAAGTCCTATAAAAATTCATTTGATGGCAAGATAGAATCCTTGATATTCCTCCCTTTGATAAAGGCAGACTGCTTGTTACTAATTGAAAAAGAGAGACAATTATGGAGTCTATTGGCTATGATTTTGGAAGTAATCATATACACAACATTGCTTTGAGAAATTGGTCACCAATTCCTGATATTAGAAGTATTAAGCCCTTTAGGAAAAAAGTGATAAAAGTTTTATTCGTCTCCTTAAGTAACTTTCCATTAGAAAAGAAATCACTCACAACTTTAGAAATATCATGTCCCACAATGGACCAGGCTTCCTTGATACAACAAGAACTAAAGACATCCGATTCAGGAGCCTTGTCAACCTTCAAGCAAGAAATAGTCTCATCAATTTCAACATGAGTCACTTTTCTAATAACACTGATCTACTGATTATCACCAAGAACATGACCAAGCCATTTGAAATCCCTTACGCCAACACTGATATACCCACTATTAACGAAATAATATTACAACTTCACTATGAACTCTTTGTTCACATTCATATCATAGCTAAACTGAGCATTAATGTTCAGATGCCTAAATTATTTCTTTGACTTCTATTTTTAAGAGAATAAAAAAATAATTTATATCCCCTTCGGAAAGTCATTGTACCCTTGATTTCTACCTTAAGAAACTTTATTCAAGTTTTTTAGCTTCATAGAGAATATTTCTAAGAACCTTCACGTTATTTTGAAGACCAAGATTCAAGGGATCAAGATCAGCGTTCACTTGAGCCTATAAAGCATTAAATTTGTCCACCTTTACATTATTAAAAGAATTACCCACCTTATCACGATTACAAACCTTCAATACAGACCTACGTTTCTAAAGTTTCCTGTACACCTTGTGCATAGACATCCCTTCAATATCATCTTTCCAAGTATTCTTTACCACATCAAGAAAATTTACATTTTTAGTCCAAGAATTAATGAATCAGAAGGGTGATTTAATCACTCTTGGTTGAAAATAAGTAAACAAAATGGATTTTGATCACTTGTAATATTAGGAATAAGCTCACCACAGAAATCTTCAACATGATTTAGAAACAAATCATTATATAAAACCATATCTATCTCATAAGTAATGAATCCATCATCATCTTGGTGGTTATCCCATGAGAAGAAAGCTCATTTTAGATCTAGTTCATAGAGACCATGATTCAACACCCATTCATTAAATTCATTTATAGAATTACTAGAAGGATAATTCTTACTGACTCTCTCATTATCCCTGTGAACAAATTGAAATCTCCCAAAGAAATCCAAGGTAACTTAATAATTTTATAGGTAGAATCCTGAGACTCCCAAAAAAAGTGTGATCACAATCTCCATCATTTCCATAGACATCAGAAATAAGGAAGGAAAAATTATCTAACATGCTCTACACAACACATGATGGTCAGTTTCAGTAAGCTTAATAATAGAACACTCACCATGATCCCAGATAATCATGATACGACCCAGAACATGAGATTCAATATTGGAGATAAAGTCTTTGTTAGGGAAATGCTTAGAAATAAAATTGTCTAAATTTCTTTTCATGAGCTTAGTTTCCTATAAACAACGATGCTTCTCTGAAATCTAATCAACTCCTCCTAGACATTATCAATTTTATTACTAATTCCACAAACATTCTAGGAGGAGATTTAAATGGATGGAATCATTTGAGAACTTGGGTCATTCAGTTGGCGGCCTCAACAAATTCATCAATTATATCTAGGTTACTTAAAGGAGAGAATAATGAGTTAGTGATTCTAGATGACATATCAACATATGTTTTAGGGAGCACAACTGGAGGTGAACTCGTCATCATAGCAACTTTCATCATACATTCTAGGCCATTCATAAGAGACACTTACTGCTCAATAAAAACTAGAACAAGGGTAGACAAAACAGACCTTGAATTTAAAATACCCAAGGAATCTAAACTTGATCATTAGTGGAAACATCAACTTCAAAATTTGGTAGATGGTTGCCATCAACAATGGATATTTGAATTTCATTGGCACCTATAAGTACCCAATGATCCTAAATCTCTTTAGTAAAACTCTAAACAACAGGGCAAAATCTAGTTTCATGACCAAATAGTTTACATGAATCACAGACTCCCGATCACCATTCATATTCAATTGTCACATGGTAAATAACTCCAATATCTCCTAGAAATTCGATAACAAAAATGAAAGACATACGTCAAACTGATAAGAACTTGAATTTTTGCGTAATCCAAAACGGTGCATTACCACATAGCTTTACTAGTACTTATAGGGGAACCCAGATATGACCCAATCCATTCAAGTATCCTTGCATTCCATTGTTCTAACAGTAGACTAAACAACTTAATCAACATAGGTACATTTTTAGCCCAATCTTTGAAATAGGAATACCATGATTCCATTTCATTAGGATTAGAGGAAACCGCTTCACAAACCACAGTCCTTTTTCCAGAATAAACTTCATATCCTGATAGGTAGAAATATGAATATGAAGAGTCCATTCATCCTACGTATAATTTCAAAAGCATCTTCAAACCCCCACACATTTTCCAGATGTTCATGAAGAAGACCCAGATCTAGATAGAAGTCAACTACATATCCAGATACACAATAGTTCCATTTAGCTATGTTCTCAGAAGCTTCAACACATGGAAATAGAATGCAACCCTCTTTAACAGTAATAACATTGTGAAACAAAGGAGCAGCAAGCTTCTTGGAGACTTCAAACACTTCGATTCAATCTTTAGGAAAATCAAGAGTTATTGTGAAATCATCTTCAGAGGATTTAGTTTTCTAGATCTGAGATTTTCCTCCAAAATATGGTCGGCGGTCTCTTTCATCTAGTATGTTGCCTTGCTAGTCGCCTCCCAAGAGGTTTTTATTGCACCTATTAAAAATTTGTACATTACAACTTGCTTATACATGTTTGGCTATGGCTTATTTTCCTATCATGCATCTAGATATATTTTTTCTAAAACATATGTGGTTTTTGACAACAACTTTTGTCAGTGGAGTTCATCTTGAAAGAAACTCGACTGACAAGCACCAATGAGTCTTGTCGATGGATGTTATCAATTGAGAAGTTCAACCCAGAAACTCAACGAACAACACAATGCACATAATATACAAATACTTTTTTGGATGAGAATTTCCCTCTCAACTAGACATTATCAATCAATAACTTTATTCTATTGCAATCCTTTTGGTACTTATATGATATTCATATTTACATTATTCAATGCCTATCTTGCATACAACTTTATCTCTCAAATTTCTCTAAATTGCTATCTCTATATCTTGAAATTACTTATCTTGAGTTGTTATGCATGTTTTCATGATAATCTCTTTGGATCTATTGGTTGTGTCTTAATTGTCATTGTACTTCAACTTGCTACATCCTTAAAGGAGTTTCTCTTTTTTTATACAAATTTGAGTTTCTTAGTGGTAATCATCTTTTGATAATGAATCATATTTTCAACTATACAGAAAAATGAAGAAAAGTGTTGGCTAAGTTTGTCCTGGTAACAATTCGATCGACACCCTGCACTTACAAAACAATGTTACCCATCGGCTCATTTTCATGTAAAAGTAACTCAACCGACAACTCAAAATTGTTTTGTCGCATATTTCTATTAGACGAATTACGTGTATGGAAACTCAACTAGAACTACTATACAGAAAAGTGAAGAAAAGTGTTTCTAGCCATTGAGGTTCTACAGAACTTAGAAATATACATATTGGAATATCAAAAATGGCTAGAATTCATTCCTTAGTGTCTCTACTGGCAATTAGGCAACCTCAACTATAAATAGGGCCCATTGGGCTTCATCCAATGGTTAAACAAGCTCTATGAAGGTGCCTATATTATAGATGAGTGTCTTCAAGAGCCTTCATCTACTCTCAAGCATAATAATTTGGTATATTCACTAGAGTGAGTAGCATATTTGTATGAGAGCTAGTCCTACATGTATACCTTGTGAGGCTATCACTCCGTCCACCTCCCAATCTCTCTTTCTACCATGAATATTAAGACTCTCTCCCTTTCTAGGAGAGGTGAAGAAGAAGAAGGGAAGGAGTCCTCGACTAAAGCTTCTCCTTGGTGAAGGTGAAGATACTGGCAGAAGATCCAAGGCAAGAGTGGGTAAGTACTCAATGGATGAAGACTCGTTTCAAGTGTAGGGAAGTCCTTTATAACCACCCCGCCTCCTGGTAACCCCCAATTAACGGAGACCAGAAGGTCAGAGCCATTATCCCAATTGACAGGATCAAAGGTCCGACAAATAATCAATAACAATTATTAAATCCTACCAACTATACTGAAATATGGTAAAAATAAAAAATTTGCATACCTTTTGAAAACATGGATCTCTAAACTTCTTTCCACATATGAATTTTACTCTAACTAGTCCTCCTTGTATTTTAATTCATGTATTTCACAATATGACAATTTACTGTTTGCATACCTTTTGGCTTGTACCTAAAATGCCGAAAAACAAAACGTCAGTCAGCATAAAGTTGGTATGTGGGGGAAACAATAATCGTGCAACTATGATAACAATGTAATCAGTCAATTAGGATTTAAACAAACAACTTTACATTTCTGGCATAACTACTCAATGCATACATACCCTAGCCTCTGCGTTGTCCCTGCTGTGGACCTGGATGCTACCTTCCTTATGGTAGATCCCCATTAAACCCCTCATGATCCCACCTAATAGGTGAACCAGTTTGTAGGGTTGAGTCACATGGCACTACCCGTAGGTAGCCCACTCCTTAACTCATGGCATGCTAAAGAGTCTCATGGAACTACACATGGGTAGCCCAATTTCTAACTCATGATAACCTAGACCTTGCTCTAGGTTACCCCTTTTTAGCCTTTTGCAAAGCCACAGATGTGGACCGGGATCTGAGCCAGTCATGTATGCACATTTATAGCAATTATCATAGTCACTTTATAGTTGCATGAAATAAATAGACATTCAACAATTATTTCCAAGCAGTCGATAAAATGTTCGGGAATCACTGTGAAACTAGAGCGATTATTCATAAGTGTAACCACCTACCTGTCAAGCTGATGTGAGACAGAATAATCCAATCAACCATAGGAAAGCAAGCATTCAATAAGATCCTAAAAAATGCATACAATTTCCTTTTCATACTTAGGTCATTAAGATCTATTAAACCTAGCTCACTTCCTAGGGTTTCTAGTTCACTTTTAGGGTTTCCCTTCATTTTTTACTATTTTAAACCATAATTTTATACCATTACTCATAACCCTATTTATCTCATCTATTCTTCAACATTATGGTTATTTAACAACATATAACCCTATTTTCGGATTAAAGGCACCATTAACCATTAATTAAGTTCATTAATCCTCTTTTACATTAAAGCTACTATTTTTATCCTTTTAATTCATGACAAGATCATTATGCTCATTTATCATCAATTCATAGTTCATTACGGTCTAATTCACAAATGAACTCTATATATCATTAAAACCACCTTTTATTCACTAGAAAACCCTAATTACTATATTAAGAGTATTTATCCATAATTAGGGAATTTGTACTTGAAATACCTTAAAATTATCATATCTCAACTCTAATCATGAAATTGATCAATTAAAGCTATTAATAGTCTGATTCACTAATATTAGGGTTTCAAGCCCATTAAAACATATTTATGCGCATGAAACTCTAACTTAAACCAATTACATGCAAAGATCATCCTTTTCAATCTTAATGTTCCTTTTTATCATTAACAGGTTAATATCAACTTTAATCATCCATTAAACCCTACTAAACACATTAATCATTTCAAAATAGGGTTTCTTAATCTTTAATTCACTAAAGTTGATAACTTCTATTAATTTTCGAATTTCAATAGGTATTAGCCTCCAAAACCATTTTTATTGAATTCCGCTCATTTTTCTAAGCAAGATGCATATATTATTTTCTACCATCGGAGTTATGAATAAGGAGATATGATTTTTGTAAAATAAGCTTACTTGAGCCAATCATAGCGCGCCACATCGCCTATCCCATGCAACTTTGTTTGGGGAAACATTTTGAAAGGTCCATTTTACCCTTGGTAAGTTGAGTGCATCTTCAGCCTGTGGAGGGGCAGAACGGTCCATGTGCCTCTACCCCTTCTTCAACCTTAGGCAGCACAAGGGCAGCCGCCCTAGCCACTGATCTGCAGCAATCGTGAGCACTCCCCCTCTTCTCTAGGGTCTGGCGACCACCAGGGATGATGCCATCACCTTCGATGATCCTCCCCGCACATGGAGCACCTCCTGGTCACAACTAGCACAGTTGGTTCTCCCTCTCCAGGCCACAAACTCGCGGCCGCCGCTACAGCATGATTGCTGCTGTTGCGCAAGCTCCAGGACGCGACCATGATGGCCAAGTCGTTCCCTGGCACCGTGGCACACCACGCCACCATCACAACCTTCATCGGATCCTTCTAGCTTCTTTCTCACGCCGCTACTCATGGTTAGGGTTTGAAGATGAAACAAGGAAGAATAAGAGAGAAGTATGTACATAACCCTCTTGGATTTGGCCAAGGTTGCTACCCCTTATATAGGAGAGTGTAGCAACGCCCTGGGATGATTGCCCATGAAGCAACCAATCCCTCTTTCAATAGGAATTCAATTCCTTCAAGAAGAAGCAAGTTTCTCTCTCTCTCTCTCTCACTTAATTATCCCTTTGATATTTCTTTTTCTTTAAATATTAGGATTTCAAAAATTACTTCCTTTATCTTCCTTGTACTTGCCTTTTAATTTATTGGCACGAAATCAAGTTTTCCTTTTAATAGAAAATACTTCCTTTTTATCAATATCACAAAATTCATTAATAATGTATCACATTATCCTTTTATTTTGCAATTTTGTTATTTCTCTTTCTTTCCTCTTTATTGGGGCTCCTTGGACCCCAAGAAATTATAATATTTCGAAATTCCTTTTCAAGGATACTTATTATCCTTCTAGATGCATCTATATGCATTATTTCCCATTATCATGTTTGTTTCTTATTAAAATATCTCTTTTCGAGGATTTATCTTTATTTCTCTTTTATTTTCCTCATTAGCATTCCTTTTAACATTAGGAATCCTTTGGATATGAAATTCCACTAAGGATAACTCAATTACACCTCTTTCCACTTATTTTATACATTTTTCATTGTTTTCAATTTCTTTCTTAATAAAGAAATACTTAATTAATCTTTTCCTTTCTTATTGCCTTTTCTTTGCAGCTTTGGACTCCTTGGAACCCAAGCAACCCAAGAGGCACTAAATTCATCTTTGGATTACATCCCTTTGCCTTCTAGAGGTTTCTACCTCATTCACGTCTCAAAAACTCAATTCTTCATTTACTAATTGAATTTCCTTGTTAATTGGGCCCAATAGCCAATAAAGCCTACAACACATTCATCAAGGCTATTGTAAACAAAGTCAATTTATTCAAAACAAATTATATCATTATTTTTTCAAATATCATTAATATGATAGATTACATTTCTCACCAATTGAACCTAAAAATTGGGGTTGTAACATCCTTCCCCTCTTATAGGAATTTTGTCCTCAAAATTCTATCAAGCAAATAAACAATTCAGGATAAGACTTTTCCACATACATCATTGGTCCCTATGTGGCTTTACCTTACTCATGGCGCTTCCAAAGAACCTTTATCATCACATATTATTTTCCCTAAGTTCTTTCACTCTGGCGTCTATAAATTGCACAGGTGACTCAGGCCATTTCAGCCTCCCTTGGGGTTCACTAGGTTCATTTCTTAGCACATGGTCTGGGTACATCACATAGTGCTCTAAATTGGACACCTGGGAATCATCACACATTATTTTATCCTGAGGGGTAAGATCAAACTTAACCTTCTCCACCAAACCATGTCAAAAGAACCCATGCATCAGGGACTCAACTCTCTTACCTATAACTTAGAGGGGTCAGATTTTCATGTCACATATTCTCCCACAGTGAACATGTAGTCTACTTTGCATCAGCTCACGACTCATTTCGTCTCTAGGCTCCTTTCAGCCATTGCATGATCATAGCGACTTCATCTGCACACACTGTGGTCCTTTCTTGACCTTCGCGAGGTCCCTTCACCAATATCATCTTAATGAAGTGGTGACCGACACAACCTCCCTTGCAGAGCTTCTTTACATCCCGATATTGGCTATGGTGGTTATCATCACATCTTATAGAAGATAAGAACTATCTCCATGTATCACCCTGAACGAGCATACATGCTCTCATTAGACCCTCTAGTATGCATCATACTAACCATTAGTTAGGGGTGATAAGTGGCACTAACATCGAGTTCTTCATGTACCCACTTCCACCTTATGGAAGTGAACCTTTAGGTTATACTTCAGAACTTTTGCACTCACATCATGGTGTAATTGTACCATTTCCCTCATATGTAGTTCAACCGGATCTGTCCCTTGACAGAACTCTTTCTTTCTCATGTCATCTAGGTAAGGCGATCTACCATAACCCATATTGCATCCTGATCTTCCTTGGTCTAGGGGAGACTTACCACAACATCCTTAGCGATGAACTCCCATTCCCTCTCAGGGACTCTTTTACCCTCTCTATATTGATACACTAGATTACTGGTGTTCGTCCTTCACCTCTTGTCATACCTGGCAACATGCCACATGCAACTTCATCCTAGGTATCTAAAGTGCTACCGTCACTTACTATCTTGGTAGTACCAAGGTGTATCATGATCTTCGGCATGTCATGATTCCTCAAGATTGATTCCTCGGAAACCCCTAAACCACTCTTATCGGGGTTTCATCTCCTCTTTCTCCATAGAAGTGCATATGAGGTTATATCACCATCCTTTCCTTACATCAAGGACTAGGCTGGCTAACCAAACAACCATTAACATGAACAATAGATACATCTAAAAGTTAGCCAAACTTATCTCCTTTCCAAACTTAGGGTTAGCCTAACAACCTCTTCTAGCCTCTAGGAAAACTAAGCAACTAAGTATCAACCAGAGCATCCATTACCACTTCACATCCTTAGGTATTAGGTAATGTTGAAGACATACACCTTCATGTATTCCACTTTTCATCTCATCTCAAACTCTAAGTCTATCTTCATCGAGAAAACTCTGAGCTCATCCTCTTGGTTTTTGAACTCAACCTTGTATGACTCATACCTCATGATAAAAGCATCCTCTTAAGATGACTACATCATTTCTCTTAGTGTTTGCAAACCATTCATGTATCATTCACTCCACCAGGGTACGTTATCATCTTTATCATCATACCTCATAGCCGCATTTCAACTTACATCATCTTTTATCCTTGGTGTATGGCGTGCATACTGCCCTACCTCTCACTCCCATAACAAGAGGAAATAAGCATTTGGCTGTAGTCCAAATACAAAGTTCTTCATGTTCTAGGAGTAGAGATGGTACATCCCACCTTTCCAGTACACATTTAAATCTAAGTTGAAACATGCCACATATGTCTCTACATCACAATCATCTCGTTATTGAAGTTACTTCCATGGAGAACTGGTCTCGAACCTATTTGGTTCCACACCCATTCCTTGGTCATATCCACTAGGTCTATAGGGTGCCGACACTTTTGGGGTCATCCCTCTTCCCATATGCATCCAGAGAGTGCCCTACTCATCTGCCCTTTGGGTCCCATGAGTTTATGAAGGTGATCTGTAACACCCCTCCCTAGGGTTACATACATAACCAGCGGAAGCACAGCCTAATCCACAACATTATCCATAATGTGGGGTACTTGACATTTTAGGGAGGGTTGTCACAATAAAGGTAATCATTGCAAGTAAACAAATAATTCACCATTGAGATTCATACATTGTTCTTTACACAGGTTACTATGGTTGAGCTCTATAACATGTCTAAACATTCCTAAGCATGGAAATCTAAACATAAAAGTAAACATCTTCATAACATTGGATCGACTTAGAATGGATGGCACCCCACCAGTTAGCTCTGAAGGTCTTCTATCCCTTACTTTCTTCTCTTTAGTCCTTACTTGCTCCAATATCTAGGGACATCGCGTCCCCAGCCATGCAAAGGGAAAAAACAACACATCAGTAAACGGTACTGGCACTTTATAAAATAAGCAAAATAAATATACTTGACAAGTAAGAAAGATTTTACATGAATTAACTATAAGCATTCTTGAATATCATTATTTACATGAAGAATTGAAATGAAATCTTATGCGTCCCTCTGTGACGCCCCCTTAGGAGCACATGATTGCTAGGAAAGCCCTTGATGCTAGGAAAGCCCTTGACGACCCTTTTGAGGTCCATGATCAGGAGCATAAAAAGACTATCTCAATTCCAAAGACTTGATCATTAACATGATATTGT
Organism: Alisma plantago-aquatica; assembly: GCA_963693085.1. Classification (NCBI taxonomy): domain Eukaryota; kingdom Viridiplantae; phylum Streptophyta; class Magnoliopsida; order Alismatales; family Alismataceae; genus Alisma; species Alisma plantago-aquatica. Next base: position 922,962,805 of record OY856410.1, on the reverse strand, counting down.
CATTAACATAAATCATGATTCTTAAACTTAACATGAAGGGATTTCTCCCCATTAATATGGTATCTTAAACATGATGGGATCTTTCCCTCTTGATCATTAACATTTTTTTTCATGAGTCTTTAATGATAAACAATAATCATGGTGAACATTATAGCATAGGACATAGCATGTAAAATCAACAATCAATAATATAGTGAATCATGACTAAAGCATTAAACTTGAAGCAGTAATATCTATTTCATATTTAACATGCAAGCAACCATAAGTATTTGTGCTCAGCAGCATGGCCCGTTTACCTTGGAGCTATGTAGATCCTAAGATTGTATCTCCGATCCTTGAGGCAGCGTCAGGATGTGATTTACAAGAAATTAGGCAAGTCTACTTGGAGCGAAGTTGATCCTAAGATGATCTCTCTAATATTTGAGGCAGTGCTTAAATGTGATTTGCAAGAACATAGGCTAGTGTGCTTTTTTCCTTGGTATGCTAGGATCATGGGGGTCCCTTTTATAGGTGGTAGGGGTCTAGAACTTTCTAATCCACATATACATAAAATTTTTAATATCTTTTGTTCTTTAATTAAACATTGGCATTATCTTAACTCCAATATATTAAAAGGTACGACTTTGTGAAAAATGTGTTTCTCTTTGTTAATTACTAAAGTCCAACTTTGTGGTTAAAATAATTATCTTTTGTTTGTGAATTTCCTTTATCATCTTTCATATCTTTTGTATGAGATATTTAAGAGAGAATGTATTATCGTTTTCTTTTATTTGTTTATCAAAAATATTACATTAACTAAATTACCATTACATGTTATTTGTAATCACAAATAAAGAGAGAAAATGTGAGAGAGTTGTGCCATTCCTTACATAATTACTATAGTATCTTATTTCCATGTATCTATGACCGAGACACATTATTTCATTTTATAAAAAAAATCACAAAACGGAGGAAAGAGAAAAAGAACTTTATTTTACATCTACATGCATTAGTTGTATAGCAAGAGTATACAACATGATTTCAATGTGTTAATTAAAAATTTTTGACTGCAATTACTCATTCCCATATAATTCATTGTTGTTTAAAATAATGTTATAACTATGTAACAATAAACTATTTTTAAGTGTCCATACCAATTACATAAATTTTGTATCTTCTCATCCATAATGAAATTTTTGTTCTCATATAAAGCTTCATAGTTGTGTTGGAAAGGTGGCGGGTCAAAACCCACATTTTTTTGTAGTCTCAAATTAATATATTTATCCGTTGTATTCCATTATTCAAACTTTGGAATGTTAAAAGAAAGAAAATAATCAAACCCTCCTTCTAGATTCCCTTCTACTATTTTAAACATATGGTCTTATCTTGACTAATTTTGATCAACAATTAATTAATGTTTACATTGCATGTGTTAAATGGATTGACATTGTGATTTATATTTATTTGAGAGGTCAAACGAATTTGAAACAAAACAAAATGTAGACCACACATTAATTACATACTCTAGATCCTTCCTAGTCAATAAAATTCGAATTTTGAGAATCTTTTATTCACAATGTACATATTTGTATATAATTCATTTTCATGCATTAAAAGGTAAGATAATGTTAAAAGATTCTCCTTAATTATTTCTTTGACTCTAAAAATGAGATGATCAATATTTAATCACATTTAAGTCTATTATGCCTTTATGGAAAATTTTATTGAAGAAAGAGACTTGAGAGAAGATAATGTTACATGTATTCAATAGGGGAAAGCAAGCAATATCCACATCATGTGATTGATAAATATTCTTTTCCATGCATCCAAAAGTAAGCCATTACTTGCATTGCATAAAATGAAATGATATTCAAATCTTGGTCCATCTATATTCAAATCTCCCTCAAATTAATTGGGAGGTCAAACATGGTTTAAACGACTTCAAATTTGAACCATAGGCAAAATAGAGGGTCTAGATTATTCTTGTGAAGTTAGATTTCGTTTTTGGGCATATCTTGGTCCATAACTTCTATAGTGTCCATTAAAGGTAATATATTTTGAAAAGATCTTTTATTATTGAACTCACCAGTCATAAATCTGAGATTACTACTAACTAGTTACATTTTTCACCTTATAACGTTTCTCTATGCTTTATGGCCATTTTGTAGGGGAGAGAAAATGAAAGGGATTAATATGAGTTGATGGATATACTTAATTCATATTTAAAAATGAAAATGACTTTGGCTATTATATTAAGTTTTTCTCATCCTATTTTGTATAAAGACAATCATTATAGACATTTTTTCTTTAGACCCCTCAATCATTATTGTTTAGAAAAAAAAAACTTCATATTAAGTTAAAGTTAACTATGAAAATTGGGATGTGACATGATCAATCTCCTAACTCATGGCCATCAGACAATGATAGTTGTTACCTCTCGAACCTATGGTCATGTGCAACTAGGGAAATAGGAAACTCCTACTTCCATCGGTCTTATACCTATATGACCCTAGGATAGAATTAAGTTTCTATTATAGTACTTGTTCAGCTTAGAACCTTACCCAAGACTTCATCATCTCTCTCTCTGCATTCTTGGGCTATCTTTCATCCTTTCACAGGGGTCATGGTGACCTACCTACCTTGTTCAGGCCCCATACCAGTTACCTCCATGGTAACGTACCCACATGCACTTAGAGATGGTTAACTATGGGTCTACAGGTTCTTCCTCACACCATGTACTTTTCACTTAGCTTCTCAAGATCCTATGAGACCTCTTTAGGTTTCCTCAAAACCAACCAAAACCGGTGTACACCCTACCAAAGGGTCCCTCTCCTAGGATGGGAGGAAACTATCTCTTGACAACAAGGTCACAAATGCCCTTAGGTCTAGGGTTTACATCCATATGCTTAACCCTAGCAAGCTATTAAGGCACAAGCAGACCACCTACTAAACCAGGCTAGGTCATCCAGGTTCTCATTCCTCAACATTAGATCAAGATCATACCTTCCCATGTCATCAACTTAGTTGGGAGGGGTTTGCCAAATATACCCTAAACATAAGGGGTTTTCCTTTCCTTTCAACATAAGAAGTACCATGCTCACATATATAGAAACTCAACTCTCATCATGAGCATTAGGTACACCACTTCCCGTCTTAGGCCTAGGAACCCTAGGTTCACTTGTTGACGACCAACCACCTGCTCAACTTTTAAACCACGAATATAGCATGTGTAAGGCATAACATGCACTTCCTGTCATCCTTCTACTCGAGCAATACATCATAGTTAAGTCTTCCTCAAGGACAACCAACAAGGTATACAACCTCACAACCTGTTACAAAATCTCTTCATGGTCTAAGGAACTCTTCTTTCTATCTCAGAAGGTAACCACCTATACCACATGTACATATGTACCCGAAGCATCATCCTCTCTCTAGGGTTTGGTTCCACTAATAGCAACCAAGATATCATCATCATCAGGAAACTACTATCATCTACTTAGGTCACATTACACTCAACTTCCCACTTTTCCTCATATCTCGGGGTCTAGGCTTCCAACCTTCTTGCATAGGTCCTTCTCTCCCTCTCTAGAGCTAACTCCACAACCAGCTTCATACTAAAGGTCCTCTCTCCATGAATATGGCTCAAGCTCACAAGCATACCTCTACATGGTGAAGCCTATGTTCAAACTTATGTTTGCTCAAGGTTATCTCTAATCCTTTATTCTTATCTCATCATCTTTCTAACATACTCCTTTGGCCAGGGTTATAGCCTATTATCAGCATGACAGACGTACTATGGGTTCTGATTATGCCATGCTCATATATGCTCATGGGGTTTCCATAGGTTATTCTCTAACCTCATCAAAGAAGGAGCTATCCTTCACTTAACATGCACAACCCTTCCCAGGGTTGGGTCGGCAAAGGTGCTTAGTCATCCCATCTCTCATGGATCATATGGCATCCAAGGCATGTCCATCCAAACACCTGATCTACCATGACATCTAACTCTTCGTGTCATTTTACTCTTGAACCTTCGCTTAGGGTTAGGGTTAACATCATTCTCAGAGGATGTGCTAGGTCACTACTTTTAATGGAGGTCTCTACCTCCAAGACTTGCTCTCTTTAATTATCCTCCTTACACGAAGGTCTAGCCTTAGGTCTCTCCTGAGGGCCATGACAACCCATGTCATACATCCTAAGCATGTATCTATCCTTTAGTTTACGCTTACTCTATTAAGCTTATGTCCATTACATCATATTTACATGCTTTTCATTAATTTTGGTGGAGGATTCCTTAGACCTTATCAACCTTACCCATACCTTAAGAGGGTGAGGAGAAGAGAGAAAACCCTAATCCTTAAGGTCCTTAACAGAATTTGAGTTGAGAAGGGATGAACAAGATCAGAGAGTCCTATAGGTATCTTATTTCGAGTCAAATTCGAAGACTTCAGCCAGGAAATCACACTAATCCTGGAGTCCTCATATTTTGACTAGCGGTGCAGAGGAAAATTTTTCCAGCCCCCGGACGTGATCCTTTTCTAGACACCTCAGTCTTTCGAAAAATCCTCTAATAACTCCCATGGTTTCTACGGAGTTTGTAAAATTTAATAATTATTACAGATTAAGTGAGGAACCATCACTTTGATACCAAATATAATTACCCCACCTCCCGGTAACCCCCAATTAAGGGAGACCAGAAGGTCAAAGCCATTATCCCAATTGACAGGATCAAAGGTCCGACAAATAATCAATAACAATTATTAAATCCTACCAATTATACAGAAATATGGTAAAAATAAAAACTTTGCATACCTTTTGAAAACATGGATCTCTAAACTTCTATCTACATATGAATTTTACTCTAACTAATCCACCTTGTGTTTTAATTCATGTATTTCACAATATGACGATTTACTATTTGTACACTTGGTTTGTACCTAAAACGTCACCAAACAAAACGTCGATCAGCATAAAGCTGGTATGTGGGGGAAACAATAATCGTGCAATTATGATAACAATGTAATCAGTCAATTATGATTTAAACAACTAACTTTACATTTTCTGCATAACTGCTCAATCCCTACATACCCTAGCCTCTGCGCTATCCCTATAGTGGACCTGGATGCTACCTTCCTTATGGTAGATCCCCATTAAACCCCTCATGATCCCAACTAACAGGTGAACCAATTTCTAGGGTTGAGTCACATGGCACTACCTGTAGGTATCCCACTCCTTAACTAATGGCATGCTAAAGAGTCTCATGCCACTACACGTGGGTAGCCCAATTTCTAACTCACATTAACCTAGACCTTGCTCTAGGTTACCCCTTTTTATCCTTTTGCAAAGCCATAGAGGTGGACCAGGATCTGAGCCAGTCATGTATGCACCTTTATAGTGATAATCATAGTCACTTTATAGTTGCATGAAATAAATAGACATTCAACAGTTATTTCCAAGCAACCGATAAAATATTCGGGAATTGCTGTGAAACTAGAGAGATTATTCATAGGCATAACCACATACCTGTCAAGCTGATGTGAGACAGAAATAATCCAATCAACCATAGGCAAGAAATCATTCAATAATATCAAGAAACATGCATACAATCTCCTTTTAATACTCAGGTCATCAAGATCTATTAAACCTAGCTTGCTTCCTAGGGTTTCTAGTTCACTTTTAGGGTTTCCATTGCAATTAAGGTTTCCCTTCATCTTTTACTATTTTAAACCCTAATTTTATACCATTACTCATAACCCTAATTATCTCATCTATTCTTCATCATTATGGTTATCTTAACAACATATAACACTATTTTCGGATTAAAGGCACCATTAACCAATAATTAAATTCATTAAGCCACTTTTACATAAAAGCTACTATTTTTATCCTTTTAATTCATGGCAAGATCATTATGCTCATTTATCATGAATTCATAGTTCATTATGGTCTAATTCACAAATGAACTTTATATATCATTAAAACCACCTTTTATTCACTAGAAAACCCTAATTACTATATTAAGAGTATTTATCCATAATTAGGGACTTTGTACTCGAAATACCTTAAAATTATCATACCTCAACTCTAATCATGAAATTTATCAATTAAAGCTATTAATAGTCTCATTCACTAGTATTAGGGTTTCAAGACCAATTGAAACATATTTATGCGCATGAAACTCTAAAATAAACCAATTACATGCAAAGTTCATCCTTTCTATCTTAATGTTCCTTTTTTTCATTAACAGGTTAATATCAGCTTTAATCATTCATTAAACCCTACTAAACACATTAATCATTTCGAAATAGGGTTTCTTAATCTTTAATTCACTAAAGTTGATAACTTCTATTACTTTTCGAATTGCAAGCGGAATTAGCCTCCAAAACCATTTTTAATGAATTTGTCTCATTTTTCTGAGCAAGATGGATATATTATTTGCTACCATCAGAGTTACGAATAAGGAGATATGATTTTTGTAAAATAAGCTTACTTGAGCCAATCATTGTGCGCCACGTTGCATATCCCATGCAACGTTGTTTTGGGAAAAATTTTGAAAGGTCTGCATTACCCATGGTAAGTTGAGCACGTCTTCAGCCCATGGAGGGGTAGAATGGTCCATGCGCCTCTACCCCTTCTTCAACCTAGGGCAACACAAGGCATGCCACCCTAGTCTCCGATCTACAGTAATCGTGAGCGCGCCCCCTCTTCTCCAGGGTCTAGCGACCACCAGGGATGATGCCCTCACCTCCGACGATCCTCCTCGTACATGGAGCACCTCCTGATCACAACTATCATAGCTGGTTCTCTCTCTCCAGGACACAAAATCGCGGCCGCCACTACATCATGATTGTTGTTGTTGCATGAGCTCTAGGACACGGCCACGATGGCCAAATCGTTCCCTGGCACCGTGGCACACCACGCCACTATCGCAACCTTCATTGTCTCCTTCTAGCTTCATGCTCACACCGCTACTCATGGTTAGGGTTTGAAGACGAAATAAGGAAGAAGAAGAGAGAAGTATGTACATAACCCTCTTGGATTCGACTAAGGCTGCTACACCTTATATTGGGGAGTGTAGCAATACCCTGGGATGCTTGCCCACAAAGCAACCAATCCCTCTTTCAATTGGAATTCAATTCCTTCAAGAAGAAGCAAGTTTCTCTCTCTCTCGCTTAATTATCCCTTTGATATTTCTTTTTCTTTAAATATTAAGATTTCGAAAATTACTTCCTTTATCTTCCTTGTACTTGCCTTTTAATTTATTGGCACAAAATTAAGTTTTCCTTTTATTAGAAAATACTTCCTTTTTTCAATATCACAAAATTCATTAATAATGTATCACATTATCCTTTTATTTTGCAATTTTGGTATTTCTCTTTCTTTCCTCTTTATTGGGGCTCCTTGGACCCCAAGAAATTATAATATTTCGAAATTCTTTTTTAAGGATACTTATTATCCTTCTAGATGCATCTATATGCATCATTTCCCATTATCATGTTTATTTCTTATTAAAATATCTCTTTTTGAGTATTTCTCTTTATTTCTCTTTTATTTTCCTCATTGGCATTCCTTTTAACATTAGGAATCCTTTGGATACGAAATTCCACTAAGGATAACTCAATTACACCTCTTTCCACGTATTTTCCACATTTTTCATTATTTTCAATTTCTTTCTTAATAAAGAAATACTTAATTAATCTTTTCCTTTCTTATTATCTTTTCTTTGAACCTTTGGACTCCTTGGAACCCAAGGAACCCAAGAGGAACGAAATCCATCTTTGGATTACATCCCTTTGCCTTCAAGAGGTTTCTACCTCATTCTTTTATCAAAAACTCAATTATTCATTTACTAATTGAATTTCCTTGTTAATTGCGCCCAATAGCCAATAAAACCCACAACACATTCATCAAGCCTATTGTAAAAGAAATCAATTTATTCAAAACAAATTATATCACTATTTTTTCAAATATCTTTAATATGAGAAATTATATTTCTCACCAATTGAACCAAAAAATTGGCGTTGTAACATCCTTCATGAGGTAGAAGACTTTTGGTCATGGATAGGTAAGTCCTTTGTAAGGTTAGTGGCTCCCTTTTCCTCAAAGGGAAGGCTAGGTACCATTTTTCTAGAAAAGAAAGGTCTTTGTTGTAAGTCTTATAGTAGAATATAAAGAGTGCGACATGGTTGAAAATCCAACAAGTTGGCCACTCTAGGTATTGGATGTAAATCTCCTAGTATGGAGTTTGGAACCACTATGTGTGGCTTGTGCTACTTGTTCTTGTTTAATATCTCTCCCTTGCTATGTATGTTTAGTTACACCCATAGTTCATATATGCAACATTATCATTAGATATAACTTAAAGGTCTAATGAATTTTGTTTAAGTGGTTTTAGCTCGATTTACCCCACCCTCTAGAACCCTTCATTGATCCAACAATTGGTATCAAAGTAGGTTTTTTCCAAGAAATACTTCCACAAGTAGAAGAAGATGAACTATTATCAAGGTAGTAGGTACTACATCAACATTCTGTCTTTCATGGGAGCAACTTTCTTTATACATCCAAGATTCAAGTCCTAAGCTATGGAGAATGGTGGATCTTCCATACAAACAACTAGAGACAAAGGTAGAAGAATAGGATGATGCTAATTTGAAGAAAGCATCCTTGAATGCAAGATTCATCAATATTCCTATGCCTCTCTTTCCCCCACCGGGTTCAACTGGATTATTTCTCGTGAGATGACCTATGAGTAATGGAGAAACTTATGTGTGAATTATTAGGGGACAAATCATGTAAAGGAAAGTAGATTCTAAATTCTCAATGGTCTACTTGAGAACTTTGTGATGGGAAGAAGGAAGGGGTATCTCAAATGTATGCTAGGAGCAACACTGTTATAAATGGTCTTATCATCCTAGGTCATCGTATGGATCGAGGAAAGATAAACTAAAATATATTGAGGTCTCTTCCTAAATGGTGGGAAGCAAAGGTCACTACAATTGAAGAAATAAAGTCTCTTGAAGATTTTCCTATTGAAGATCCCATAGGAAATCTACAAGCCTTTGAAGTTAAACTTGATAAGAAAGAGGAAGAAGATAGAGAACAAGAGAAAGAAGCAAGATGAAATCAAATCCATGTTGAAACTATTGTGAGTTAAGCTTCTCCATCCTCTCTATTTGAGGAAGAAGCCATGTTCTCCAAAGGTAGACTTCATAAAGGAAAGTCTTCTTTCTCTACCCCGTGCTTCAAATGTGGAAAGAAGTGTCACTTCCAAGAATATTGTCCACAAGGCCAAAAGATCCATCATCATAAGAGAAGGGAAGACAAGCACAAGAAGAAGGGGATGGCACAAAATCCCTAGTGACTCCGCAAACTCAAGCTCAACTAAAGAATCTAGTGAACAATCTAGATCAAGCTCTAGTGATGATGGACAATGTCATTTTTCTCTCATGAAAATGCAAATGAAGATGCAAAGAGGTAAATGTAAAATCCTTAGATAAAGAATCATTAATTGTAGTTATTCATGTTTCTCGTGCCTCTCTTCAGTCTACTAAAATGAAAAAGAAAAAACTTTCTAAAATTGTTGATAACTTGCATGAAGAAAAAGATAACTTGATCATATTAATATTAGCTTGCAAGAAGATGTTGACAATATTCAAAAGTATTACCTATAATTAGAATTGAAATTTATTAGTTTTGAGATTGTAAACAATACTTATCTTAGTCAAGTGAATGTTGTCAAACTTTAAAATGCTAGTTTTCTTGATAATATTAGATTTCTAGAAGATCAATGTTACAACCCATTCCTAGCTTTGCTGGTAATCCTAGAGTTTTAAGATAATCTTAATGGTTGGCATACTTTTGTTAGTAATATTCTATGTTGTTCTTTATATTAACCTTAGTTACCATAAATACTTATTTGGGCAACTCATAATCATGACTTAAGCATACTATAATTAATAAAAGATTTTTTTTCATTTGATGATATTATCAAAATAATATGGTACAATTGTAACGAATTCAATTATGAATCCAACAAAAAAATAATGAACCTAATCGGAGTTAAAATGAGTGAGTTATGCCATTTTTTAGTAAACATATACTGAGCACCGTGACCGACGTTGCGTCGACACCGTGACCCACGACGTTGCGTTGACTGTGACCTGTGATGTTGCATTGACACTGCGACCGCGGTCTACACCGTGACATTTGATGCTGTATCGACACCATGACTGCAACGCTGCATCAAAACCGTGATTGTGGTGTACACCACGACCCACGACGCTGCATCAACCACGACCTGCAACGCTGTGTTAACACTGTGACCACAGTCTTCAATGTGACACATGGCACTGCGTCGACACCGTGACCATGACCGTGATGTTGTGTCGACACCGCAACAGTGATTGCCACCGCCAAGAATAGCAAATCATAAAACGATCATATCTCGAGCAATACTTATTCGTTTTCAATGAAATGAAGTGTGTTGGAACCGCAATTCAATCCTCTATCATCCCATCCCATGTGATCTACGAGAGGGCAACATAGAGGGTGATTTCAGGGAAATTTTTTGAGGAAGAACGTTAAGAACAACAAAAATCAAAAGGGGTTTCTATAAATTTGACTTGGTAAGTAGTTTTAACTGTGGATTTCTCCTTTTCTTCATTTCCTATTGATCAAAACCTTTGATCCAACGATTTGGAGGTTTGGTTTAACCTTTAATCTCGTCTTCTACCTACAATAGGCCTCGTTTAGGGTTGAAAAGAAGAAGAAATCGTGGATTTTTTTAGGATCTTGATATGGATTCGAGATCATCAAAGATGAGCTACATTTTTGGGGTGTTTTCACACCTTAGGATGAGTGGGTACTTCCTTTAAACAATAGATTGTATGAAAATTAGTTAAATCATTAATAATTTTCAATTGATTAGTATGCAAGTACAACCCTAAATGGTTGATTTGATCTAGCTTTGGCAAGATGATTTGATATGGATCATTCCTGAGTTGTGATGAATTTTAGATTATGAAATCAGATTAGATATGAGTGCAATCCATTTAAATGAGAATTCTTAAAGTAGTTGTAGAGGTTACTTGAATATATTAAAATTATTATATAATTGAATAAAGAAGTTTCTCTAGTTGAATCTATTTGGTTACAAATGATTGCTTTATTTGTGTGCATATTACATATATGTTAGATAAGATCTTGGATTTCTTCTGATCATATCAATGTTTGCTTGATATATCATTAAGAGCATGGAAACCCTAATGATAGGGTTTTCAGTGAAACAAGTATTGTGATAACAATGTTTCTCAGTTTGAGATGTGGTGATGCTTAATAGTTTAGTTGTAGTAAATGTTATCAGATGGTTTATGAAATGAATAGTTTACAAAGATGAACAAAGATATGTTGATGTGATGATTGAATTTTGAATTTAAAGAGTAAATTAGACATGTAGATGCCCTGAATACTATATAATCCTCATAGGATGAGGCCTGCACTGTGAGGAGGAAACAACTTCCTGACTGGAGGTAGTCCAAATCGAGGTAAGTTGGAGTGCACCAGTAGGGTACGGGGGTCTTGACCCGTAGGGCAGACTCCTTATAGTTGTGTAGTACCCAACACCAACAGGGGATGCCAGTGGTACCTATGTAACATGTTGAGTGATCAGTGGTCAGTAGGTCCACTGATGCACAATAAGCCTGAGGGCTTGACTCACTGCCTAAGTACCTAGGTTGAGAGGTGGAGTCTGATATATTTGACTGCTTCCATTATCCAATGAGAGGCATATGTGTCGAGGCCCACTGCAGACGGGGTCTTATTCAAGGTATAAGCTTAGGAACATGGACATGCTTCTAAGGCTTGTACAGTGAGGTCGTAGCTTGCTGTGATTCTTTCACATGTTGTGGTACACCACATGTGGGTTCAAGGCATAATAAGATGAATGAGAGGTTATACAACTGTGCACAATTATTCAGTTATTTTTTGTTGTTTCAAAGTTATTAGTTCTCTTTAAGATTAATTAAGCATGTTCATATATTGATTCACTCTTGTAGATATCTAGAGTATCCTGTCATATTTATGATTGTCAATGATTAATCTCTTTCAAGCTTACTATTGTTATAATTGATATCAGTTGCTCAAAAGTATATTTGTAATTATATCAGTGCTTTAGAGTGTTTCTTTGAAGTACTCATTCACTGAGCGAGTAGGATCACCCCTCTACTCACATTTTTTAGGGAAACCACATGGACTTGAAGAAGGTCAAAGCATCAGAGTAGATCTACCACATGAGTTAAGTATGAGATTAGTTGAGTTCAGTTGGTCCCTGTCACTCTAGGTCATTGTATAGATGTGAGAGTGTTGTAAATAATGTTTTGTATCTTTGTTTCTTTAATAAGAGAGAATGTATCTGATTATCATGTCGTATGTACATAGAGGTGTGAGAAACAGAATGAATGTATTGATGTGTATCATTAGTGTTGAGATCTTATTTGAGTAATCAAAGCTTTTCTCTTTTAAAGTTTGTTTATGTGATTGAATGTGAGAAAACAAAGGGTTTGAAATAAAAGGAAATAAAAAGGAAAAGTCGGGAGTGAACTTTGTATCAAGTATAATCATTGAAGTCATGCCCTAATCTCATGATTGGTGGTAATCATGGGATGTGGGTGTGACACTCAACCTCTTATGACTATTTCTGGTGAAGAGCATACTAAAATTATGAATTCTATCCTGGTTGATATTGATGTTCTATGAACTAAAAATGAGGAAAAAAGACTTTGTTTTGCCAGAAATATAATTTGAAATTAGTTTCTATCTTTCTAAGATTGCTTTACTTGAAAAAGGATATGATTCCTTGCTTGCTAAAATCGATGTCCTTGAAAATGTTTTAGTTCTACTTGTAGATAGAATAGTGTTTCTTCTCTTCATATTGAAAATATGTATTATATGACAAAAGATCTTTGCTTAGAAACTGATCTTTTACATACTAAATACAATATCAATCCATTTTCTTCCACTATTAATTCTCTTATGCATGAATATCATATTTTCAGATCCTCTATGCAAATATTCTTAGCTGATAAAAAGAATCTTATCAAATCCTAGGTCATACAACCATATAAATGGGTAGAGTTGGTATTGGACATGATAGTAGTCAATAGAACAACAAAGACAAAGGATCTTCAATTTTCAAAGAAAAATCATCTAGCTCCAAGGATATGGGCTGATGTAATCATTGAATGAAAATCGTCATTATATTACATATTGTCCTTTAAGGAAAGCACCCAATAGTCTAGGACTTGGGCTGCTAAGCTAACCCTCCAGACTCAAAATATTATTGGGTACAATTTGATATTTCTTCATGTAGGTCACATGAAAATGGATTGACATGAGCTATTGATTTTCAAAATGGTTTCTCAATCCACATAAATGAAGAAAGGTGAGATGTGTATGGGTTGGCAACTAGTAGAAAAGAAATGATAAGAATAGAGGTAATGATATTCTTATTCATAACCAGTCATAGCTTGTTCTTGCCAAGTTTTTATGCACTTTTCTTATGGTTTTGCGTCAAATTTAATATATTGTTATTCTCATTACTTTTTTGTTAAAAAACTATCCCTGATGCTTCAAAAGTGCATTACTGACTTGCTTATACATGTTTGGCTGTGGTTTTTTTTTTATCATGCCTCTTGATATGTTTTTCTAAAATATATGTGCTTTTTTATATCAACTGTTGTCAGTCAATTTTGTCCTCAAACAAACTCGACTAAAAAGCACCAACGAGTGTTGCCAATAGATGATGTTGGCTAAGAAGTGCAACTAGCAACCTAATCGACAACACTATGCACATAATATACAGATGGTTTTTTGGATGAGAATGTCCCTCTCAACTTGACATTCTCAACCAATAGCTTTATTATATGGCACTCCTTTTGGTACTTCTAAAATATTCATACTTCCATGATTTAAATTTCCCATCTTGCATACAAATCTATCTCTCATATTGCTAGAAATTGGTATCATTGTGTCTTGTAATTACTTATTTTGAGTTGTTATTCATGGTTTGATAATAATCTCTTTGGATCTCTTGGTTGTGTTTTTATTTTCTTCTATTGTCCTCCAACTTGCAACATATATAGATGTGTTCATCTTGTTTTTATACAACTTTGAGTTTGTTTGAGGTAATCACCTTTTGGTAATGATGCAAATTTACTACTGAGTAATATCCTTTCATACTTCTAAAATTGCATATTTTTTTAGATGGGTATTTCTCTACATCTACTCATAGCATGTTTTTTAACTTTTGAATCTTTTTCTATGATCTAGATCCTACTAGTATCTCATATACTAGTAGTTCTAAACTTGTTCATCAATTGGTATCTAACACATCAATTGGTATATAACAAAAAGTGCTCCAGACAACTAATAAAACACGATTTTGACCCTTAAGATGGAGGAATTATCCCAAAAAAACGTCATGGCTCATTACTTTGCCATGTATCTTGCTCAGAAGACTATTTCTAATAAAAAAAACTAGTCTTGCATCAAAATTTGACCTGAGTCAACATCGAGGCTAGGAAATAATGTGGAGTAGAAAGATCAAAATCTGCATATATCACATATCATTATCCAGATTTTTCCCAAGAACTGCACCAGGGTTGTTCTAATGCATGTCTTGATTTGCTTTATGTACATTACTTAGACAAGCCCCTAGTATTTTTTGTCTCTTCTACACATTTGTTTCTAAAAAATTGTTTTTTAGCTCTTCAACCCCATCAATTTTTGTAAATAACAAAGTGGGAGAAGACATGTCATATGTAAAGGAGAGAAGACATATATGAGAAGACATGTATGAGTAGAAGATATAGCTTCTATAGATTTTATGAAATATAACCTTGTAGGACAAATAAAAATGAAGGGAGTATGTGAACTCCATTAGCCTCAATTGAAGGGGAAACTCAATTCCATTGAAACCCCTGGTTTCTACCAAGTATGATTTTACTTAAATGCTTTCAATACATTTATGGAATGGTTTGTCATATTTAAAAAGGGGTAGAATGTTTCCTTAAGGTATAAATTGACTAAACCATTATTTTGGTTAAGACTAACCATTCCACTCATTTGTGTCTAATTCTTCTACTTGATTAATTTCGGATTAGGTAAAGACATACACCTAATGTTTGAACTTGCGCCTCCTAACGTGGAGAAATCAAGTCATACATGCATAAATATCAAGATTGAAGAATATATAGTTTCCTCCATAGATATTTGATGTAAATCACTTGTAATGATTATATGACTTATAATTAAGCTAAGAAAAAAGCAAGAGTAGTTTAATCAAATGTTTAAACACTTTTACAACATTTATCAAATTCCATTACAGGTTACCTTGTAGGACGAGTTTGTCCTGGAAATAACTCAACTGACAAGTTGTGTGGAGGTTGATAAATCCCAAATTTGGTTGAGTTTGCCCTGGTGACAACTTGACCGACACCCTGTAGTTACAAAACAATCTTAGCCATCATTTGAATTTCATCTATGAGAAACTCGACTGACAACTCAAAATTATTATGTCTAATATTACTATCAGATGAATTACCTATATTGAAACTTGGCTAGAATCATTGTCTGTAAAAGTGTAGAAAAGTGTTTCTATCCATTGAAATGTTGCAAAATTAAAATATATATATGTTGGAACACCAGCAAAATGACCAAAATTCATTTCTTAGTGTCTCTACTGGCTTGTAGGCAACCTCAACTATAAATAGAACCCATTGGGCATCATCCCAAGGTTAGCCAAGAAATATGTAGATCCCTATATCATAGTTGAGTGTCTCCAAGAACCTTCATCCACTCTAAAACTTAAGAACTTGCTACATCCATTAAAGTGA
Source organism: Alisma plantago-aquatica (assembly GCA_963693085.1). Taxonomy (NCBI): domain Eukaryota; kingdom Viridiplantae; phylum Streptophyta; class Magnoliopsida; order Alismatales; family Alismataceae; genus Alisma; species Alisma plantago-aquatica. Next base: position 922,946,936 of record OY856410.1, on the reverse strand, counting down.
GTGGGGTATTTGTATGAGAGGTAGTGCTACATGTATTTCTTGGGATGATCTCACTCCCTCCACCTCTAGATCTCTCTTTCTACCATGAAGATGAAGACTCTCTCTCTTTGCTTGGAGAGGTGAAGAAGAAGGGAAGGAGTCCCATGGTGAAAGCTTCTCCCAGGTGAAGGTGAAGTCAATGGTGGAAGATCCAAGTCAAGGGTGGGTAAATTCTCAAAGGCCTAAGACTCATTGTAAGAGTAGTAAGTCCTTGTGAGGTAGAATACTTTTGGTCATGGATAGGTACGTCCTTTGTAAGGTTATTGGATCCCTTTTCCTTAAAGGGAAGGCTAGGTATCCTTGTACTATAGAAAGAAGGTCTTCTGTTGTAACTCTTATAATGGAATATAAGGAGTGAGACATGGTTGAAAATCCTAGAGGGGGGCTCTCTGGGTAGTGTATGTACATCTCCTACTTTGGAGTTTAGAAACACCATAAATAAATTGTGTTACATGTTCTAGTTCAATCTATCTCTCCCTTGCTATGTGTGTTTAGTTTCACTCAACGTTCATATATACAACATTATCTTCAGATATAACTTAATGGTATAATGAATTTTATTTAAGTGGTTTTAGCTCTATGCACCCTCTCTAGAGCCTATCATTGATCTAACCATTGGTAAGTAGGTCTTCTCCAAGAAATACTTCCAAAAGTAAGAGAAGATGGGTGATGATCAAGGTAGGAGATGCTCGATCAACATTGCATCTTTGATGGGAACAACTTCCTTTATTGGAAGAGAAGGTTATAATCTACATCCAAGGATCAAGTCCTGAATTATGGAGAATGGTGGATATTTCATACAAACTACCATAGACAAATGTAGAAGAATGGAATGAAGCTAATTTGAAGAAAGCAACCTTGAATGTAAGAGCCATCAATATATTCTATTCCTCTCTTTCCCCCACTGACTTCCACCACATTTCTTCTTGTGAGACACCCTCTTGGTTATGGAGAAAGCTATGTGTCTCTTATTAGGGGACAAAGTAAGTAAATAAAAGTAGATTCTACATGCTCAATGGTCTCCTTGAGAATTTCAAGATGGGAATGAAGGAAATGGTATTTGGAATGTATGCTAGGCTCAAGACCATTATAAATTGTCTTGCCATCGTAGGTCATCCTATGGATTGAGGAAAGATAAAATCAAAGATTCTAGGTATATTCCTAAATGGTGGGAAGCACATGTGATTCCAAATGAAGAAACAAAGTCTATTGAGGAAATTCCTAATGAGAGATCATAGGAAATCTACAAGCCTTTGAGGTTAAACTTGACAAGAAAGAGTAAGAAGAAAGAGACAAAGAGAAAGAGCTCAAGAGAAAGAAACAAGCTGAAATAAAAGCCAAGTTGAAGCTATTGTGAGTCAAGCTTATCCATCCTATAAAGTTGAGGAAGAAACCATGTATGCCAAAGGTAGACTTCATAAAGGAAAGTCTTATTTTTTTTTCCCGATGCTTCAAATGTGGAAAGAAGGCTCACATCAAGGAAGATTTTTCACAAGGCTAAAAGACCCATCATCACAAGAGAAGGGGAGAGAATCACAAGAAGAAGGGAAAATGAAACAAAAGCTCTAGTGTCTCCCCCAAATCAAGCTCAAGTGATGAATCTAGTGAATAATATAGCTCAAGCTCTAGTGATGGTGGAGAATGTCATTTTGTCCTCGTAGAAAGTGAAAATAAAGATTCAAATGAGTTAAAGTTAAATGTCTAGATAAAGAATCTTTAATTGCAATTATTCAACTTTGTCGTGATTCTCTTAAGTCTACTAAAAAGAAAAGGAAAAACCTTACTAAAATTGTTGATAACTTGCATGAAGGAAAAGATAAACTTGATCATGTTAATATTAGCTTGGAAGTTGATGTTGATAATATTTAAAATTATTATATAGAACTAGAATTGAAATTTAGTAGTGTTGAGCTTGTAATCAATGCTTATCTTAGTCATGTGAATGTTCGTAAACTTAAAAATTCTAGCTTGCTTGATAAGATTAGATTTATCGAAGCTCAACCTCTTATGACTAGTTCTAATGAAGAACATACTGAAATTGTGAATTCTATCATGGTTGATATTAATATTTTAAGAACTAAAAATGAGGATAAAAGACTTTGTTTTGCAAGACATAGAATCTGAAAATAGCATCTATCTTTCTAAGATTGATTTTCTTGAAAAATAATATGCTTTCTTGATTCCTATAATTGATGTCCCTGAAACTTGTTCTGGTTCTACTAGTAGATAGAATATTTTTTCTGCTCTTCATATTGAAAAAAAATTCTTATATAACAAAATATCTTTGCTTAGAAACTGATCTTTTGCATGCTACAGATGATATCAACCAATTGTATACCACTATTACTTCTCCTATGTATGATAATCATAGTTTGAGATCCTTCATGCAAAGATTCTTAGATGATAAAAATAATCTTAATCAAATACTAGGTCATACTATCGAACAAATGGTTATAGATGGTATTAGACTTGATAGTATCCAGAGGAATAACAAAGACAAAAGACCTTCCATTTTCAATGAAGAATCATCTAGCTCAAAGGCTATGGGCTCATGTAATCGTTTTAATGAATTTGTCATTACCTTACATATTTTCCTTTTAGGAAAGTACCCAACAGTAATAGGACTTGGGTTGCTAAACTAACCCTCCAGACCGAAATATGATTGGAACCCATTTCATATTTCTTCATGTATGTCACTTGCAAATGGATTGACATGAGCTAATGATTTTCAAATTGGTTTCTCAATCCACATAAACAAAGAAAGGTGAGATGTGTATGTGTTGTAAACAAGTGGAAAGGAAATGGTAAGAATAGAGGTAATGATATTCTTGTTCAAAACCATTCATAGCTTGTTCTTTCCAAGTTTGTATGAACATTTCTTATGGTTTTTGAGTCAAATTTAGTATATTGTGATTCTCATAACTTCCTTGCTAAAAAAATTTCCCTTATTCATTCATAGTGCATTACCAACTTACTTATACATGTTTGTCCATGGCTTATTTTTTGTCATGCCTCCAATATGTTGTTCTAAAATATGTGTCTTTTAGTAGCAACTTTTGTAGGCTGAGTTTGTCCTGATAGAAACTCGACCAAAAAGCATCAATGGGGGTCTCCAACAAATGTTATTTGTTGGAAGTTCAACCCAAGAACTTGACCTACAACACTATGCACGAAATATACATATGGTTTTTTGGATGAGAATTTCCTTCTCAACTAGACATTCTCAACTAGTAGATTTATTTCAAGGCACTCCTTTTGGTACCTATAAAATATTCATACTTACATGATTTAAATTTCCTATATTGCATATAGTTGTATCTCTCAAATTTCTCTAAATTGGTATCTATATATCTTGTAATTACTTATCTTGAGTTGGTATGCATGTTTCGATGTCTTAAGTTGGTATGCATGTTTTGATGATAATCTCCTTGGATGTCTTAGTTGTGTATTAATTTCTTCTGTTGTCATCCAACTTGCTACATCTATACAGTTATTCATCTTATTTTGATACAACTTTGAGTTTTTTAGTGGTAAACATCTTTCAATAATGATGCATATTTTTTGGTGAATAATGTCATTTCATGCTTGTGTAATTACATATTTTTATAGATGGATATTTCTCTACAACTATTCATAGCTTGTTCTTTAACTTGTGAATCATTTTCTATCATCTAGATCTTACTAGTAGATCTAACTTGAAGAATCATATACTAGTAGTTCTAGTCTCTCTCATCAATTGGTGTCCAACACACCAATTGATATCTAACAAAAAGTGGTGCAGAAAACTAATAAAATGCAATTTTGACCCTTAAGATGAATGAATTATCCCAAAAAACGTCATGGCTCATTGTCACAGAACCGTTCTTAACCTAATCCCAATCCCACTTCCTAGATAGAGGTAAAGGTATTGAAGTGCCCATCTCTGAGTGGCCCAAAAGGATCTCACACACTGGCATATACAATAAGAAATAATAACTCATAAAACAAAAGATTTAAAGAACTAACCAACCCAAAAAGGAGATTTTGCAATTTGTCCTTATCATTAGAGTTTCATCAGTGGAAGATATCTATTATATTCGTCATAAATATCCAACTGGTTTTCCTAAAATTGGGTAAATTGAGATGCAATCAATGCAAATGCATCGGTACGCTTTGAAAAGAACATATATTGAACAATTGGAAACATTTATAGAAAAATATAGTATTTGGGAGGACTTATATTCAAAATGTAGTCAAAAGGTGATTTTCAAACCAACATTTATCTGACAAGAAGTTTATTGCAAACAATTCAATCTTATTACAAGTTCCCATTATGCTGATATCGAGAAGCATGCTTATATATTTTATGTGGTAACATCGCCCCCAACGTGATGAGGGAGGTCACCAGGATCCTTCCCTCCATGTGAGGTAGGAGGATAATTGGAATGTACAAGATTCAAGATCATTCAACATGTACTAGTTCCACCCTCTGAATGAGGAGGTCACTTGTATTCAATATCAACAAGTATTACTGGTAGTCATAATGGGCAACATCATTAATCTTTTCAAGTTTGTTTCAAGTTATAATATAGAAAATTGGAAGTCTAATAAGTAGGGAACAATGGCTACAAAAAATACATAGCCAAGGTTTTCATGAGGTACATACAAGTATAATTCATTACTACTAGTCTATTCAAGGTGGAAATATTAGAAAAGCATACCAATCACTGAATATTTAGAGTACATATCTCAATAAGTATTATGTCAACCCTTCAAGCCAGATCTTAAACCAAAAATATTTGTATCAAGGATCAAGATCATGGTATTTTAAGATCATGTTTCAATATTCAATATTAGGGTTACTCATTCCTATTTAACCATGGGGTTAGATCATCCACTTATATCAACAATATTCTAAGATGTTTAATATCATTTGAGTGTCAATAATATTTCAAGTATGAATGACCCACTTATGTATTTTAGGATCATAAGTTAACCCTAATTATTATCGTCATAATTTGAGTCATTGTCACATCTTTAGGTTATCAAGATGATTTACCATTATTTACTCAAGATTAGGTCAACTATTGATTGATATAATGAGTAAAGTCAGAGATCAAGTATTTCACAAGATTTAGAACATAATCTATAGATGAATCATTTATTCATATAGATCATTTTCAATATTGAATAAAGTCAACAAATATAGCTCTAGATCACTAACTGGTCAAGTATGATTCTTTTTTTGGGAAACTTGGGCCTTTGTCATCAACAACCTTCTTGGCGTTCATGCATGGTCAAGTATGATTTTTGTGTCTTAAGATAAACATGAGCATCAAATATTAGGAGTTCCAATGATTACTCATGATTACTGAGTCTTTGATAAATTATATAAGAAAGAGATCAAGATCTATGGATATTAGTGAAATCCATAAGGATTTAGGCTTCATAAGTATTTTAAAACAGTTCATTGGATTTTTTTGATTAAAAACTATTTATTCATAATATTTTGAGGTAGGATGCATTTTTTATGATTTAAACAAGATCAGACCATTTTAGTGATTATTTGTCAAAGAGAGAGTTAAAATACCTTAATAGGGAAAATGGATGGTCGCCCAATTAATAATGTATGGTAAAGATCAAGCCACTTAAGAGCACAACTTTTTGTTTGAAATGCAATGGTCTGGTCTTTGGTTTACTAGTTCAATCCCTTGATTTCTTGGTTCATGAGTGGTTTAGTTAGGTTTTTGGACTAGGGAATATCCTTCCAGGACCTATAGTCTGTTCCCTTCTTTCCTTCTCTAGCAGCCATGCAAGTAGTGCAAGGTTGCGGCGTAGTTTTTGCCGGAGCTAAGGGTTTTTGAGAGCAAGAGGCTCCAGTGTGGGTAGCAGAGGTACCACTTGAGGTCATTATGACCTCGCAAGTTGGTATAGGGCCTCAATTTGGAGAGAGGAGGCATGGAGGATGAACACACAAAATCAGCTGGCCGTCGGAGTTGTATAAACAATGAGTGATCAGGGAGGAAATCGGGGCGCTCAAAGGTGTTTGACGACACAAGAACAAGGGGTTATTGCAAGGGTTGGAGGCTCCGACCTTGAGGGATCATTTTATAGGGTCCAGAGGTAAGTTTTAGGGAAAACTAAATCTTGGTTGTAGCCATAGTTGCCAAATTGAGAAGATTGTGCGATGGCCACATTTTGATGGCTCAGTAGAGCATTAAAGGGGGTCAAACTAGGGCTCATTGAGTGCAAAAACATGCGATGAGTGTTTCTACTCGATCAATTTTTTAAATCATGGTCGTATGGGGTTGGTTCAATTTTTGGTTGCAATAACACCTCACCACTGATTGTGGGAGGTTGAAGATGAAGACTCGACTACACAATCAGGCCGAGCTCTGTGGGATAGCGGATCTAAGGGCCAAAACTCACCCCTGATCCCTTGCCCCAAATAGTTGACGTCAATCCGTGAATCTACATGGCTCAATCTTAACTCATCATTATGCATGAAACAACCTCCTTTTTTTCCTTTTAAGGTATTTTATACGTCTCTCTAAAAAATAATCAACATAATAGTCAGATCTTATTTAAATCATAGAAAATACTTCCTAATTCAAAAAATTACGAATAAATAGTCAAACTTTTTATAAAAAATCTAATGAATCATTTAAAAATGATTGTGAAGCCTAATTCCTTATGGATTTCACTAATATCCCTATTTTTTATCTCTTTCTTATATAATTTGTTTAAGAATTCCATAATAGTGTTTAATCCTTGGAAACCCTAAATTTTGACTTGGTGATTATCTTGAGACACAAAATAAGACTTGACTTATTAGTAATGTGGATCTAAATTTGTTGGTTTATCCACTCTTCAATATGAACCACGTACTATGAAATAATTATTATCTTGATGTTGATCTAAATTTTGTGAAACCCTTGATCTTTTTACCAAATGTATGATCCTTGACTTTACAATTACATAAATATGACTTGATCTAATCTTGAATACCAATGATGCTAATTCATCATGATGACCTAAAGACTTGACAATGACTTGAATAATGATCATAAAATTAGGGTTAACACATATGTTCCTAAAAGTACCTAGGTAGGTCATTCACACTTGAAAATATACTTGACACTTGAATAAAGTTGAACATCTTGAAATATTGTTTATCATAAGTGGATGACCTAACCCTGAGGTTAATAGGAATGAGTAACCCTAATATTGAACATTTGAAACATGATCTTCTAAACATCATGATCTTGACCCCTGATCCAATCTTGTTGATCTAGGATCTGACTCAAGGGGTTGATCTGTTATTTCATAGAATCTATACTCTAAATCTTTGGTGACAGGTGAGCGTTTATAATAATCACTCCTTGAACAGACTAGTGGTATTGAATTATACTTGTATATACTTCTTGAAAATCTTGGATACGTATTTTTTTATCTACAATTCCCTACTGATTAGTCTTCTAATTTTCTATATAACAGTTTGAAACAAACTTGAAAACATAGATGATATTTCCCATTATGATTGCTAGTAATACTTGTTGATACTGAGTATAATTGACCCCCTCATTCAGAGAGTGGAACTTGTACATGTCGAATGATCTTTAATCTTGTACATGTCAATTGACCTACTACCTCATATAGAGAAAGGGATCTTGGTTACCTCCCCCATCTCGTTGGGGCGATGGAATCACATAAAATATATAAGCATGCTTCTCAATATCAACATAATGGGAATTTGTAACAAAATTCAATTGTTAGAAATAAACATCTTTTTGGATAATTTTTGTTTTAAAATATATTGATGACTATATTTTGAATATAAGTCATCCCAAGTACTATATTTTATGATAAATGTTTTCAATTGTTTAATATTTGTTCTTTTCAAAGTGTACCGATGCATTTGCAATGATTATGTCTCAATTTTCCTAATTTTAGGCAAATGATATGGATCTTTATGAAGATTTGACTAGATCACTTCTATACTTGACAAACTCTGATCACAAGATCAATTTGCAAAACCTCACAATTGGGTTAGTTTGTTCTTTAAATCCTTTGTTTATGAGTTAATATTTCTTATTGTATATGCCAGTCCTTGAGATCCTTTTGAGACAGACGCTTCAATCCATTTACCATTATATAGGTAGTGGTACTGGGATTGTGTAAAGAACGGTTCCATGACACTCATGACATTGGCATGAGTCTTGCTGAAAAAGTTGTTTTTGCTCAAAAAACACTAGTTTTCCATCAGAATCTGACACTAGAGAAGAAAGCTCACAATCTACATAAATCACATAACATTATCTAGATTTCTTGCCAAAACTAAATCCAGGGTTGTTCTAATGCATGTCTTGAGTTGATTTTATAAACATTACTTGAACAAGCCCCTAGTATTTTTTTGGATCTTCTACACCCCTTTTTCTAACAAAATTTATTTTAGCTCTTCAACCCCCTCACTTTTTGAAATAACAAAGGGGGAGAAGACATGTCTTATGTAAAGGGGAGAAAACATATATGAAAAGATATAAATGAGTATAAGATATAGTTTCAATAAATTGTATGAAAGATAACCATGTAGGACAAATATAATCAATTAAGGGGAATATGTGAACTCCAGTAGCCTCAATAAAGGGGATGCATATGATCTCCATTCCATTGAAACCCCTAGTTTTCTTCAATGTATGATGTTATCTAAATGCTTTCAATACAAGTATGGAATGGGTTGTCATCTTTAAAAAGGTGGAGAATGTTTACTCAAGGTCTAGATTGACTAAATCCTTACTTTGATAATTATCAACCATTCCTCATTTGTTTTTGATGATTCTACTTGATTGATTTTAGATTAGGTAAAGACACACTCCAAATGTGTAAACTTGTGCACCCTAATATGGAAAAATCAAGTCATACATGCATAAAGATCAAGATTGAAGAATAGATAGTTTCATCCATATATCATTGATTGAATTCACTTGTAATGATTGTCTGGCTTGTAATTAAGCTTAGAAAAAACTAAGGTCACTTAAATCAAATGTTTAAACACTTTTAAAACATTTATCAAATCCCAATACAGGTTGCCTTGTCGATTGAGTTTTTCCTAGAGACAACTCGATTGAAAAGCTATGTGGAGCTTTACAAATCCCATTTTCAGCTGAGTTTGTCTTGGTGACAACATGACTGACACCCTACACTTACAAAACAATCTTAGTAGTCAGTTGAGTTTAATCTAGGATAAACTCGAACAAAAACTCAAAATTGTTTTAGCACATATTGATATCAAACGAATTACCTTTATGGAAACTTGAATGGAAGAACTATACAAAAAAGTACAGAAAAGTGCTTCTATTCATTGAAGTGTTGCATACTTGAAAAATATATATGTTGGAACACCCAAAATGGATAGAATTATTTTCCTTAGTGTCTCTACTGGCTAGTAGGCATCCTCAACTATAAATAGGACCCATTAGACTTCATCACATTGTTAGACAAGCACTATGAAGGTCCCTATATTATATTTGAGTGCCACTAAGAACCTCCATCCACTCTCTAGCTTAATCACTTGCCACATCCATTAGATTGAGTAGAATATTTATACCAGAGCTAGTCCTACGTGTATATCTTGTGAGGATCTCACTCCCTCCACCTCCCAATATTTCTTTATACCATTAATAATAAGACTGCCTCTCTGTTCTAGGGGGTGAAGAATAATAAGGGAAGGAGTCCCCTAGTGAAATCTTATCCTTAGTGAAAGTGAAATCAATGGAAGAAGATCCAAGTCAAGAGTGGGTAAATCCTCATAGGACGAAGACTTGTTAGAAGAGTAGGTAAGTCCTTCATGAGGTAGAAGACTCTTGTCATTGATAGGTAAGTCCTTTGTAAGGTTAAAGGCTCCCATATCCTCATAGGGAAGGCTAGGTATCATTGTACTGGAAAAGGAACGTCTTATGTTGTAACTCTTATAATTGAATATAACAAGTGAGACATGGTTGAAAATCCTAGAGGTTGGCCTATCTGAGTAGTGGATGTAATCTCCTAGTATGTAATTTTACTTTTATTTGTTCAATATCTCTCTCCCTTGATATGAATGTTTAACTGATCAAAAAGTTCATATATGCAACATTTTTAGATATAACTTAAAGGTTTAAAGAATTTTTTCTAATTGGTTTTCACTCTATTCACCCTCCATATAGAGACCATCATTGATCCAAAGATTGGTATCAGAGTGGGTCTTCTCCAAGCAATACTTATACACGTAGGAGAAGTTGGGTGATTATCAAGGTAGGAGATAATCCATCAACATTCCATCTATGATGTGAGAAACTTCCTCTATTGTAGGAGAAGGTTATAATTCTACATCCAAGGATCAAGTCTTGATCAATGGAGAATGGTGGATCTTTCATAAAAAATACTAGAGATAAAGGTAGAACAATGAGATGAAGCTATTTTGAAGAAAGAAACCTTAAATGCAAGAGCAATCAATATTCTCTATGCATCTGTTTCCCCCATTGAGTTCAATTTTCTTATTGTGAGACGACTTGTGAATGAAGGAGAAACTAGTGTGTCACTTATTAGGGGACAATGCAAGTAAAGGAAAGTAGATTTTACATGCTCAATGGTCTCCTTGATATTTCAAGATGGGATAGAAGGAAAGGGTGATGGAATGTATACTAAGCTAAACACAGTTGTGAATGGTCTTTCTGTTCACGGTCATCCTATGGATCAAAAAAAGATAAACTCAAAGATCCTTTGGTCTCTTCCTAAATGGTGGGACGAAATGGTGACTACAATCGAAGAAACAAAGTCTCTTGAAGGAATTCCTATTGAAGGGCTCATACGAAATCTTCAAGCCTTTAAAGCTAAACTTGACAACCAAGAGGAACAAGAAATAGAAGAAGAGAAAGAGCTCAAGAAAAAAAAGAAACCTAAAATCAAAGCTTGGTTGAAGGTACTATGAGTCTTCATCTCCATTCTCTCAAGTTGAGGAAGAAGCCATATACTCCAAAGGTAGACTTCATAAAGGAAAGTCACATTTCTCTACCCGGTGCTTCAAATGTATAAAGAAGGGTTACTTCAAGGAAGGTTGTCTACAAGACCAAAAGACCCATCATCACAAGAAAAGGTGAGAGAAGCACAAGAAGAAATGGAGGTGGCAAAAAAGCTCTAGTGACTCCCCCAACTCAAGCTCAAGTGAAGAAGTTAGTGAAGAATATAGATCACGCTCTAGTGATGGTGGAAAATGCCATTTTTCTCTCATGACAAGTCCAAATGAAGATTCAAATGAGGTAACTCTAAATTGTTTAGAAATAGAATCTTTAATTTCAATTATTCATACTTCTCGTGCCTCTCTTAAGTCTACTAAAAAGATAAAGAAAAACCTTACTACAATTGTTGATAGCTTGCATGAAAACAAAGATAAACTTGATCATTTTAATATTAGCTTGCAAGATGATGTTGACAATATTCAAAAGTATTATCTAGAACTAGAATGAAAATTCAGTAGTATTGAGATTGAAAATAATGCTTAACTTTATCAAGTGAATGTTCTTAAACTTGAAAATGCTAGATTGCTTGATAAGATTAGATTTCTAGAAGCTAATCCTCTTATGCCTAGTTCTAATGAAGAGTATACTAAAATTATGAATTCTATCATGGTTGATATTGATGTTCTAAGAATTGAAAATGAGGAAAAAGGACTCTTTTTGCAAGAAATAGAATTAAAAAATAGTGTCTATATATCTAAGATTACTTTGATTCAAAAATGATTTGCTTCCTTTCTTGATAAAATTGATGTCCTTGAATTTTGTTATAGTTGTACTAGTTGATAAAATAATGTTGTTGCTTTTCATATTGAAAAATATTCCGATATGACAAAAGCTCTTTGTTTAAAAACTAATCTTTTGCATGCTAGAACGGATATCAATCAATGTTATTCCACTATTACTTCTCTTATGCATGATAATCATCATTTGGCATCCTTTATGTGGAGATTCTTTAATGATAAAAAAAATCTTAATCAAATCCAAGTTCCCACAACCAAACAAATGGATAGAGATGGTATTGGAGTCAATAGTAGCCAAAGGAACCATAAAGACAAAGGACCTTCAATTTTCAATAAAGAATCATCTAGCTCCAAGGCTACAGGCTCATGTAAGCATTGTAATGAAATTGATCCTTATCTTACATATTGTACTTTTAGGAAAACACCTAAGACTAATAGGACTTGGGCTGCTAAGCTAACCCTCCGGACCCAAAATATGATTGGGGACCATTTCATATTTCTTCTTATAGGTCACTTGAAAATGGATTGACATGAGATATTGATTTGCAATTTAGTTTCTCAATCAACATAAATGAAGAAAGGTGAGATTTGTATGGGTTGGAAACAAGTGGAAAAGAAATGGTAAGAATAGAGGTAATGATATACTTTTTCGTAACCATTCATAGCTTGTTCTTGCCAAGTCTGTATGCACTTTTGTTATGGTTTTTGTGTCAAATTTAGTATATTGTGATTCTTGTCTCTTATTTAATAAAAAATTATCCTTGATGCTTTCATAGTGCATTACCTACTTTCTTATACATGTTTGGCTATGGTTTATTTGTTAACATGCCTCTTGATATGTTTTTCTAAAATATATGTTCCTTTTTAGAACAATTGTTGTCGGTCGAGTTTGTTAGAAAGAAACTCGACCAACCAGCAACAATGGATGTTTCCAACAATGTTGTTGGCTATGAAGTTCAATCTATAAACTCGATCAACAACATTATGCACATAAGATACATATTTATTTTGGAAGATAATTTCCCTATCCACTAGACATTCACAACCAATAGATTTATTATATGGAACTCCTTTTGGTACTTATATAATATTCATACTTACATGATTTGAATTGCCTATCTTTTATACAAATCTATCTCTCAAATTTGTCTAAATATGTATCTCTATATCATGTAATTACTTATATTTAGTTGGTATGCATGTTTTGATGATAACATCTTTGGATATCTTTGTTGTGTCTTAATGGCTTCAGTTGTCCTCCAATTTGCTACATCTATAAAGTTGTTTATCTTGTTTTGATACAACTTTGAGTTTCTTAGCATTAAACATATTTTGGTAATGATGCATATTTTCTAGAGAGTAATATGCTTTTATGCTTCTGAAATTTCATATTTCTTTAGATGGATATTTCTCTATATCTACTCATAGCTTGTTCTTTAACTTGTGAATATTTTGCTATGATCTAGATCCTACTACTGACTCTAACTAGAGGAATCATCTATTTGTATTTCTAATCTTGTTCATCAATTGGTATTTAACACATCAATTGGTATATACCAAAAAGTGTTGTAGACAATGAATAAAATGAAATTTTGACCCTTAAGATGAAGGATTTCTCCCAAAAAACGTCATGGCTCATGAGATTGCCATAAGTCTTGATGAAAAGGATGATTTTGCTCAAACAACGCTAGTCTTGCATCAAATTTTGATACTAAAGTAGAAAGCTCAAAATCTGCATAAATTACATAACTTTGTCTAGATTGTTTGCTAGAACTACATCCAATGTTGTCCGACCATAGTAGCCTGGGTTGTAAGAGCTCGGTAAGTCCCAATGAAGGACCCGGGTTCAAACCTCACCGAAGGCACTTTACGAACAACAATCCACACTGATTTGGCATGGGAAGGGTGGTGATCGAACCACACCCTCTCATGCCTCAAGAGTTTACCATGTTGGTGTCTCCTAGGGTGGATTCTCTCGGTCATAAAAAAAACTACATCCAATGTTGTTCTAATGCATGTCTTGATTTTCTTTATATACATTGATTGGACAAGCACCTAGTTTATTTTGTCTCTATTACACCTCCTTTTCTAACAAATTGTGTTTTAGCTCTTCACCCCCCTAACTTTTTGAAATAACAAAGGGGGAGAAGACATGTCTTATGTAAAGGGGAAAAGACATATATAAGTAAAAGGCATGGTTTCTATAAATTTTAAGAAAGCTAACCATGTAGGAGAAATAGAATCAATTGAGGGGAGTATGTGATCTCCATTATCCTCAATTGAGGGAGAGAAAATGAAAACAATTCCATTGAAACCCCAAGGTTTCTCCAAATTATGATTTTACTTAAATTCTACCAATGCATTACTGGAATAGTTTTTCATCTTTAAAAATGGGGAGACTGTTGACTCAAGGTCTAAATTGACTAACCCTTATTTTGATGATGACTAACCATTCCACTCATTTATGTCTAATGCTTCTACTAGAGTAATCTCATATTAGGTAAAGACACAAACTAAATGTCTAAATTTGTGGATCCTAACTTGGAGAAATCAAATTATACATGCTTAAATATCAAGATTGAAGAAAACATAGTTTCCTCCATAAAAATTTGATGTAAATCACTTGTAATGATTGTATGACTTGTAATTAATCTTAGAAAAAATGAAAAGCACTTAAATCAAATCATTAAACACCTTTATAGAATTTATGAAATTCCATTACAGGTTGCCTTGTTGGTCAAGTTTGTCCTAGACACGCTTGACTGACAAGATGTGTGTAGCTTCATAAATTCTAGTGTCACTGAGTTTGTCTTGGTAACAACTCAAATGACACCCTGCACTTACAAAACAATGTTAGTCATCAGTTGAGTTTCATCTAGGATAAACTCGACCGACAACTCAAAATTGTTTTGTGGCATAGTGCTATCTGACGAATTACCTTTATGGAAACTCGACTGGAAACACTTTACAAAAAAGTGCAAAAAAGTGTTTCTAGTGGTCGGAGTGTTGCAAAACTCAAAAATATATATGTTGGAACACCAAAAATGGATATAATTAATTCCTTAGTGTCTCTACTGGTTAGTAGGAAACCTCAACTATAAATAGGACCCATTGGGATTCATATCAAGGTTAGCCAAGAACTGTGAAGGTCCCTACAGTATAGTTGAGTTCCTCTAAGAGACTCCATCCACTCTCAATATTAACCACTTGCTACATCCATTAGAGTGAGTAGGATATTTGTAAGAGAGCTAATCTTCCATGTATATCTTGTGTGGATCATGTTACCTCCACCTTTCAAACTCTCTTTCTAACATGAAGATGAAGAATCTCTCTCTTTGATAGGAGAGGTGAAGAAGAAGAAGAAGGGTAGGAGTCCCCTGGTGTTGGGTTTTAGGGGAGGTAGAGAAGGCAGCAAAAACAAAAATTTTCTTCTCCCCCAAACCCAGAACCAATGAATCGCGTCAACGTATATACAATAGGAAGGATGGTTTGTAGAGGCATACCTTATCCTGAGGCTTGCTCAAAGACTATACCTCGCGACTTGTGTGGTCTTCACCTCCGATCTTGGACAGTGTCTGTACACTCCTGGTCGCACCAGGACTGACAACTCTTGGTCTCACCAGACTGTCGGGATTGACAGTTGTTCCGAGCGGTAGAAGTCTGCTGCCTCTGAAGTAGTCTACATGGACCACCTGGAACTCTGATCTCAATATCCTAAAAGGAATCGAAAGGATTTGTACCCTCATATCAGCGTACTAGTCATCGACACACTCTCCTGCCACCAGTCACTTTTCTATAGTTGTCTTTCCCTTATTGTGCCTCCCTTATCGAGTAGCACTTTGTCGGTCTCTCTTGGTTACCACAACTAGAGAGAAGGACAACTTTGTAGAGCAACTGGTATTCTGAGTTGTATTTTAAGAAGCCCCCAATACCCCTATATATATAGGGGGGCCATGGGACAGAGTTCTCTATCCTGGGTAATGCGGGACTAAGCAGGAGTAGAAGGATTTGTGATTTCCACAAAATCTGACGAACTGTGGTAGTTGAACTGATTTTTTCAACCCTGAAACAATCATCTAGACCCTCCAGCCAATCGGTTGCCTACTCCAACTGATTATTTCACAGTCCTGGTCCAACTCAAATTGACTTTTTATTTTCGTTTCCAACTAATCAATATTAGTCCTTGTCCAAATCGAATTTGAACAAGTGAAACGAAACAATTGTTTGGCCACCCGACAAGTCCACCACAGTGAACCGATCATCTCATGACCTGAGCCGGTTGACTCACCTTCCTGAGCCAATCGGTTCATCTCATGAGCTGATCAGTTGGGGTAGTAGATCAGTCAATTGCAGTTTCAATCAATCTGATACTCTAATAATTTGATCCAACACCTTGAATTCAATGATTTTTGAGCTATCAATTAATTGAGTGTTTAATTGAACTAATAAACTCCTTTAGTAATCAATCTAAACATCATTTTGTCGATAAACTCCTCTTCTAGGTTAAATCCTATGTGTGTGACCCTGCAGGTCCATTTCACATTAGCTGTGAAAGTCCATAACACTTATGACTTCACAAGCAAAGAGCGGTGCCTAGTCACACATCAGTGCTACCCAAGTGAAATAGAAAGTTGGAGAACAACTTTCAATCCTAAAATCCATGAATGGTTTTACAGTGAATGTATAATTCCTTTGTCACTGATATCCTGAATGAACTCAAGGCATGGTACAATCATCCTATCCATGTTCATCCATTTCCTTGATCTCAGAGCAGACTGGGTGAGATGTGTATGACATCAACATCACATGTTGATTCATACTTGCATGTGCATGCCTTTCTCAATCATACTCATCAAGTGGCCAAGGACATCAAACTTCCTTAGGAGGGACAAATCCCATATCTATCACTCACCCCTCAAAAGCGCCATGCGTCAAAGCCACCCAATTATCACCTTTATAACAACCCATGTTTTAGGATTGCGTTTGATGATGTCAAAGTGTACCCAATGATACGTGTTGAGTGTAGTCATTTCAGGTCAAAGAATCACACTCACCACCATCACTGTGAGAGTTGTCTGTGAGTACCAAATCATGGTTCGATGTGTCACTCTCACGGTGGGTCTGTCCGGTACAATTTCTCTCTAACAAGTACTTATGTGCTTGGTTTCATATCTCTATATCATGACTAATGAGATTCTATCATCAACCAACACACAATCTAGTCTTTAGTGTTATTGATGTCTATGGTTATTTCCACAATAACAACTAACTAGGGACTAAACAATAATATATACTCTTAACATCTATATGATCTCATCATTTAGGTTCTTAACCTAAAAGCATATGTCATTGAGTAAAACAACTCTTTAGACATCTATCATGTTACACTATCATCTCGGAAACAGTTAAAACATATAGATTGGAAATTGCCTTTATTATTATTAAAATCATTTACATAGTATCCAATTACAATCATCATATGACTTGCTCTATGGGCATACATACCAACAGACTCCCACTTGCACTTAAAGCCAATCACCTAGGAACCTTAGTCCTTGTGACCTAGCATGACCATCATGCTTCTGCTGAGAAAGGGCCATCATCAATGGATCAGCTATGTTGTCTTTAGTTGGTACTTTGCAAATCTTCACATCTCCTCACTGTATAATCTCTCGTACAAGATGGAAGCTCCACAATATGTGCTCGGACTGCTGATGTGATCTGGGTTCCATAGCTTGAGAAATAACTCCATTATTGTCACAATAAAGCTCAATTGCATCACAACTATTGGGAACTACACCAAGTTAAGCAATGAACTTTCGGATCCACACAGCCTCCTTTGCTGCATGTGAAGCAGTAATATACTCGGCCTCTATAGTAGAATCGACAACTATTTCTTGCTTGGAACTCGTCCAGCTCACAACTCCATTGTTTAGGAAAAATACAAATCCTGATTGCGATCTGTAATCATCTTTTTCATTTTGGAAGCTCGCATTAGTGTAACCTCTTACAACCAATTCTTCCTCGTTGCCGTACACAAAGAACATATCCTTAGTCCTTTGCAAGTACTTGAGGATGTTCTTTATGGCTATCCAGTGAGCATCCCCGAGATCTGACTTGTACATGCTCATCATGTTGAGGGCATACGAGACATCTAGGCTTGTGTACAACATAGCGTACATGATGGATCCGAGGGCTGATGCATATGGGATCCCATTCATACACTCCCTTTCTCCACAAGATTGGGGACATTGAGCTCTAGAGACGGTGACTCCATGTAGCATGGGGATGTTGCCTCTCTTTGAGTTCTCCATGCTGAACTGCTTCAACACTTTGTCAATGTACGTGCTCTGAATTAGTCTGAGAAGCTTTCTAGATCTATCTCTATAGATCTAAATTCCTAGAATGTAGGATGCTTCTCCTAAGTCCTTCATTGAGAAAGTATTCCCAAGCCAAGTCTTTACCTTCTCTAAGGTTGTGACATCATTCCCCATCAATAGTATGTCATCCACATACAATATGAGAAATGTGGCCATCCTCCCACTAATCTTCTTGTACAAACAAGGTTCATCTTCATTTTGAATAAAGCCAAACACCTTGACTTCCTCATAAAATCAAAGATTCCAACTCCGAGACGCTTGTTTCAATCCATAGATTGACCTTTGCAACTTACAAACTTTATTGGCATTCTTTAGATCTACAAAACCTTCAGGTTGTGTCATGTACACATCCTCATATATATTCCCATTAAGGAATGCAGGTTTAACATCCATCTGCCAAATCTCATAGTCATAATAGGCCACAATTGCAAGCATGATCTTGATGGACTTAATCATGGCAACTGGAGAAAAGGTTTCGTCATAGTCAACACCTTGAACTTGTCAAAATCCCTTTGCAATCAATCTGCCTTTATTAGTTTGCACATTGCCATCCATGTCGGTCTTCTTATTGAAGACCCACTTGCACCCTATGGGTTTTACCCCTTCGGGTGGTTCCACTAAAGTCTGCACTTTGTTGGAATACATGGATTCCATCTCGAATCTCATGGCTTCAAGCCATTTCTCAGAATCTGGTCCCTCCATAGTCTCTAGATAGGTAGTTGGATCATCATCTATGATCAACTCACCGCCTTCCTGAGTCACAAGGTATCTAAGCCGCTCAGGTTCAAGGCGTGTCCTACTATATCTATGTGGTCCTTGTGTTACTTGAGGAGACTAAGATTCCACAACGCCTTGTGAATCTCCATGTTCCTCTCGTACATCTATTGGTTCAATGTTTTCTTGTTGGGCTTGAACCTTTTCAAGCTCTATTTTCCTCCCATTGCTTCCTTTGGAAATAAATTCCCTCTCTAGGAACACAACATCTCTGGCAACAAACACTTTGTTGTCGGTTGGGTGGTATAAGTAATACCCCTTGGTTTCCTTAGGATATCCAACAAAATAACATTGATCAGATCTAGGGCCTAGCTTGTCGGGAAATATTTTCTTGACATATGCTTCACACCCCCAAATCCTCATAAAAGACATATTGGGACGCTTCCCAGTCCATATCTCATATGGTGTCTTTTAAACCGATTTAGATGGTACTCAGTTAAGTGTAAACACGGTAGTTTCAAGAGCATGACCCCAGAAGAAAATTGGAATATTAGTAAAACTCATCATTGATTGCACCATATCAAGCAATGTGTGATTCCTTCTTTCAGACACACGATTATGTTGTGGTGTTCCAGGCAGAGTCCATTGTGATACGATACCACGGGCTCACAGAAGGTCCTCAAAACCTGGCTTAAGTGTTCTCCACCTCGATCGGATCGAAGTGCCTTAATACTTTTACCAAGTTGGTTATGTACTTCATTCATGAAATCCTTGAACCTTTCAAGGGTTTCTGACTTATGTTTCATCAGGTACATATAGCCATACCTACTGAAGTCATCAGTGAAGGTAATGAAGTACTGATACCCATTTCTGGCATTAGTTCTAATAGGCCCACATACATCAGAATGTATTAGTCCTAATAGATCACTAGCTCTCTCACCTTTACCTAAAAAGGGAGTCTTAGTCATCTTTCCCAACAAACAAGATTCACATGTCTCTATTGATTCATAATCAAAAGAGTCTAGATAACCATATTTATGGAGTCTATAAATGCGCTTCTTATTTATGTGACCTAGACGACAATGCCAAAGATACATTTTGTTTGAGTTGTTGAGTTTTTGCCTTTTGGTGTTTACGTTGTACACACTTGTCTCTAAATCTATGAAGTATAGACCATAAGACATCGGGGCACTGCCATAAAAGATCCCATCTTTTGAAATGGAACACTTTCCATTCTTAATAAGAAATTCAAAACCAACCTTGTCCAAACAAGAGACAAAAATGATATTCCTATTTATGGCAGGTACATAATAGTTGTTCTTCAACTCTATCATTAGCCCCCTAGGTAGATTTAACTCATGGGTTCCTACGGCACTGGCGGCAACTCTTGCCCCATTGACAACATGTAGTTCAAACTCACCTTTCCCCAAAGGCCTACTTCTCTTAAGATCCTTCACATTTGAACAAATGTGAGATCCACATCTGGTATCAAGTACCCATGACAAAGAAGTATCAAAGTTAATCTCTATCACGTATACACCAAAAGTAGAGATCTCTATCTCTCATTTCTTCTTCCATCGTTCCATCCATCCTCTCCATATAGAAGAATTCAATTTGGTGAGAGAACCCTTCTCTCCCTCACCTTTCGTTCCATTGATCTCTATCAATGAACTATCTTTCTTCTCAAACAACGCATTAAGCGTATATAGAGTGGATTCAAAGGCTACCAGTATATCTGGATTGTGCAGAACACTTCTCACAATCTTCCACCAGTTATGGAATTTATTCTCAATTAATTTGCCCATATTAAAAGATGATTCTTTTGCCATTCTACAAGAGAAAATTCCATTTGTTAAAACTACTTTTAATTTGTTTGATTTGAATAAAATTTGGCGATAATAAATTAGGCCTTTAATTAATTACCGATCCCACTATTTTGATTCAAATTGACAGCCCTCACAATCAATTCGGAAGATTGCAGCACACAATCTTCTAGTGGGTCAAGATCCGTATTTCATCAAGTCATGAGTCAGCTTTGGCTGATCGCCCATAATCTTGACTATTTAGGTAGGCCATCATGCCAATTACATCATATGAAACTCTTGATGAATGAACATGCATAATACCTTGCAATGAACATTATGTGCCTCTAGGCTTAGATGCTCTAAGAATCACCAATTAAGCCTATCCCAAAAGCCGAAACAGTAAACATGCACCCTGCTTTGGCAGAACCTGCATGTCTACCCTTCACACTTCCGCAATATGGACAGCGCACCACGCTTTGGCATAACCTACGCTTGGTTGATCAAGTTTTTCATGTGTGTCACTAATTGGAGGCGTATATGACTTTATATTTATATGAGGGATTTGGTTTGATAGGAACATATACATATCCAATCACCACAATATATAGTATGTATCATATACATGCTATATCCCACAGAAAACATGTGAAACGATAAAGTCAATGATTATGGCCATCCTATTGTGATTTCTCGAGCCAAGAGGAATCACGGTCATCTAGGTCTACATCAAATGCAACCTGTACAAGATGAAATTTGTGCTTTGTCATTCTGGGTTTGATCAACTCATCTCCATGATTGATCGGCTCCCCATCTGGCAGGTCAGTTGGGTGCCACCAGCCGATCGAATAACACCTCCAACCGATCAGTTCACTGGTCATTGTGCATCTCTTTAGGTCGCCACCCTCTCATCTCGCTCCTTGAACCAGTCATCTTGAAATGCCAACCCATCGGTTCATGCCTTGAACCGATCATCTAAGCCGTCTTCAGATCATCCGCCATTCTTTGACATAAAAGGAAATAAAATTCTATCCTATTTACAATTGAATTGTGAAACCCCACGTTACATTCGAGGGGATCAAAGGAAGGAAAGAAATCTCGAGTTATCTCGAGTTACATCAGGAATAGAAGATAGGGAATCGGTGCACAGACTGAGATGCAAGCAACCATATACAACCACACACAGAGATAGGGTTTATTGGCCATAACCACACTATACATCCACCACAAAACTCATTTAAGGGTGAGGCGTATCGAGTGCATTCATATTGTATCATATATGTATATTGGGATTAGTGGATATAGGATGGGACATGCATAAAGCCAATTTTATTCGCATCGTATGCAATAAACAAAGGCGACAAACCAAAATCGATCATATCAATAATCCTAAAGTATAGAGTAGTTAACCTAGCTCTGATACCACTGTTGGGTTTTAGGGAAGACAGATAAGGCAGCGAAAACAAAAAAATTCTTCACCCCCAAACCCAGAACCAAGGAATCACAACAACGTCTATATAATAGGAAGGATGGTTTGTAGAGACATACCTTGTCCCGAGGCTTGCTCGACGACTATACCTCGCGGATTGTGTGGTCTTCACCTCCAGACTTGGATGGTGTCTATGCAGCTCATGGTCGCACCAGGACTGACAACTCCTGGTCTCACCGGACTATCAGGATTGACAACTGTCCTCCGAGTGGCAGAAGTCTCCCGCCTCTGAAGTAGTCTACACGGACAACTTGGAACTTTGATCTCCTTATCCCACAAGGAATCAGAAGGAGTCGTACCCTCCTATCAGCGTACTAGTCACTGACACACTCTCCTACCACCAGTCACTTTTCTATAGTTGTCTTTCCCTTACTGTGCCTCCCTTATCAGGTAGCACTTGCTCGGGCTCTCCTGGTTACCACAACCAGAGAAAACGACACATTTGCTGAGCAACTAGTGTTCTGAGTTGTATTTTGAGAATCCCCCAATACCCCTATATATAGGAGGGTCATGGGACATGGTTCTTTATCCCGAGCAATGCGGGACAAAGAAGGAGTAGAAGGATTAGAGATTTCCACAAAATCTGACAAACTACGATAGTTGAACCGATCGTTTCAACCCTGAAACGATCATCTGGACCCTCCAGCCGATCGTTTGGACTCCTGAGCCAATTGGTTGGTTGTTCCAGCTGATCGTTTTGTGGTCCTGGTCCAACTCAAATTGACTTTCCATGTTTGTTTCCAACTAATCAATATTAGTCCTTGTCCAAATTGAATTTAAACAAGTGAAACAAAATGATCGTTTGGTCACCCGACCAGTCCACCACAGTGAACCAATCGTCTCATGACCTGATTCGGTCGGCTCACCTGCCTGAGCCAATCATTTCATCTCATGAGTCGATCAGTTGGGGTAGCAGATTAGTCAATTGCAGTTTCAATCAATCTGATACTATAATCATTTTATCCAACACCTTGAATTCAATGATTTTTGAGCTATCAATTAATTGAGTGTTTAATTGAACTACTAAACTCTTTTAGTAATCAATCTAAACATCTTTTTTTGGATAAACTCCTCTTCCAGGTTAAATCCTATGTGTGTGACCCTGCAGGTCCATTTCACATTGGCAGTGAAAGTCCATAACACTTATGACTTCACAAGTGAAGAGCGGTGCCTAGTCACACATTAGTGCTACCCAAGTGAAATAGAAAGTTGGAGAACAACTTTCAATCCTACAATCTGTGAATGGTGTTACAGTGAATGTATAATTCCTTTGTCACTAATATCCTGAAGGAACTCAAGGCATGGTACAATCATCCTATCAACGTTAATGCATTTCCTTGATCTCAGTGCAAACTGGGTGAGATGTGTATGACATCAACATCACATGTTGATTCACACTTGCATGTGCATGCCTTTATCAATCTGACTCATCAAGTGGCCAAGGACATCAAACTCCCTTAGGAGGGACAAATCCCATATCTATCACTCACCCCTCAAAAGCCCCATGCGTCAAGCCACCCAATCATCACCTTTATAACAATCCATGTTTCAGGACTGCATTTGATGATGTCAAAGTGTACCCAATGACCTGTGTTGAGTGTAGTGATTTCAGGTCAAAGAATCACACTCACCACCATCACTGTGAGAGTTGACTATGATTACCAAATCATGGTTCCATGTGTCACTCTCATGGTGGGTCTGTCCGGTACAATTGTTCTCAAACAAGTACCTATGGGCTTGGTTTGATATCTCATTATCATGACTAATGAGATTCTATCATCAACCAACACACAATTTAGTCTTTAGTGTTATTGATGTCTATGGTTATTTCCAAAATAACAACCGACTAGGGACTAAACAATAATGTATACTCTTAACATTCGTATGATCTCATCGTTTAGGTCCTAAACCTAAAAGCATACGTCATTGAGTAAAACAATTCTTTAGACATCTATCATGTTACACAATCATCTCAAAAATAGTTAAAACATATAGATTGGAAATTGCCTTTATTATTATTCAAATCATTTACATAGTATTTCATTACAATCAATATATGACTTGCTCTATGGGCATACATACCAACACCTGGTGAAAGATACTCCTTGCTGAAGGTGAAGTCAATGGTAGAAGATCCAATTCAAACATGGGAAAATCCTCAAAGGTGAAAAACTCACTGCAAGAGTAAGTAAGTCCTTAGTGAGGTAGAAGACTCTTGGTCATGGATTCGTAAGACCTTTGTAAGGTTATTGGCTCCCTTCTCCTTAAAAGGGAGGCTAGGTATCCTTGTCTTGGAAAAGGAAGTTCTTATGTTGTAACTCTTATAATGGAATATAAGGAGTGAGTCATGGTTTAAAATCCTAGAGGTTGTCCTCTCTGGGTAGTGGGCATATATCTCCTAGTAACGAGTTTGGAACCACCATACCTAGCTTGTGCTACATGTGCATGTTCAATCTCTCTCTCTCTCCCTTGCTATGTATGTTCACTTGCAACATTATCTTAGGATATAGCTTAAAGGTCTAATAAATTTTGTTTAAGTGGTTTTAGCTCTGTTCACCCGACCATTATAGATCCCATCATTGATACAACAATTTGTATCAGAGTGGGTCTTCTCCAAGTAATACTTTCACAAGTAGGAGAATATGGGCCATTATGAATGTAGGAGATACTCCATCAACTTTCCATCTTTGATTGGATCAAATTCCTCTATTGAAAGAGAAGGTTACAATTCTACATCCAAGGATCTTGTCTTGGGCTATGGAGAATGTTGGATCTTCCATACAAAGGTAGAAGACTGGGATGAAGCTAATTTGAAGGGAGCAACCTTGAATACAAGAGCCATCAATGTTCTCTATGCCTCTCTTCTCCCCACCAAGTTCAACTAGATTTCTTCTTGTGAGACATCCTATGAGTTATGGAGAAAGCTATTTGTCGCTTATTAGGGGACAAATCAAGTAAAGGAAAGTAGATTCTACATGCTCAACGGTATCCTTGAGAACTTCAAGATGGGAAAGAAATAAAGGGTAGTTTGGATATATGCTAGACTCAAAACCATTATAAATGCACTTTCCATCCTATCTTATCCTATGGATCAAGGAAATATAAACTCAAAAATCCTTAGATCTCTTCCTATAAGGTGGGAAGAAATTGTGAGTCAATCTCCTCCATCCTATCAAGTTGAGGAAGTATCCATGTACTCTAAAGGTAGACCTCATAGAAGCAAGTCCTCTTTCTACACCAAGTGCTTGAAATGTGGAAAGAAGGGTCACTTCAAGGAAGATTATCGACAAGGATAAAAGACCCATCATTATAAGAGAAGGGGAGAGAAGCACAAGAAGAAGGAGAGATGGCACAAAAGCTCTAGTGACTCCCCCAACTAAACATCAAGTGAATAATGTAGCTCAAGCTCTACTAATGATGAGAATGTCATTTCAGTCTGATGGAAAGTGCAAATGAAGATTCAAATGAGGTAGATATAAACTCTTTTGATAAAGAATATTTAATTGCAAATATTCATGATTCTCATGACTCTCTTAACTCTACTAAAAATAAAAGAAAAAACTTGCTAAAATTGTTGATAGCTTGCATGAAGAAAAAGATCAACTGGATCATGTTAATATTAGCTTGCAAGATGATGTTGGCAATATCTAAAAGTATTATTTAGAACTAGAATTGAAATTCAGTAGTGTTGACATTGAAAACAATGCTTATGCTAGTCAAGTGAATGTTCTTAAACTTGAAAATTCTAGCTTGCTTGATAAGATTAGATTTCTAGAAGCTCAACCTCTTATGATGAGTTCTAATGAAGAGAACACTAGAACTATGAATTCTATCATGGTTGATATTGATGTTTGAAAGATTTTTTTAAAAGAAATAGGATCTAAAAGTAGAGTCTATCTTTATAATATTGCTTTACTTGAAAAGGAATATGCTTCCTTGCTTGCTAAAATCAATGTCCTTAAATCTTGTTGTAGTTGTAGTAGTAGATAGAATAATGTTGATGATCTTCATATTGAAAAATATTCGTATATGACAAAAGCTCTTTTCTTAGAAATTGATATTTTGCATGCTAAAGATGATACCAATCAATTGTATTCCACTATTACTTCTCTTATGCATGATAATAATAGTTTGAGATCCTCTATGCAAAGATTTTTAAATGATAAAATGAATATTAATCAAATCCTAGGTCATACTACCAAAAAATCGGTAGAGATGGTGTTGGACTTGATAGTATCCAAAGGAACAACAATGACAAAGGACCTTCAATTTTCAATGAAAAATCATCAAGATCCAAGTATATGAGCTCATGTAATCAATGTAATGAAATTAGTCATTATTCTACATATTGTCCTTTTAGGAAAGCACCCAAGAGTAATAGGACTTGTTCTTCTAAGCTAAGCCTCTGGACCCAAAATATGACTGGGGACCATTTCATATATCTTCTTGTAGGTCACTTGAAAATGGACTGACATGTGCTATTGATTTTCAAATTGGGTTTTCAATCCACAAAGAAAGGTGAGATGTGTATGGGTTGGTAACAAGTGGAAAAGAAATCGTAAGAATATAGGTAATGATATTTTTGTTCATAACCATTCATATCTTGTTCTTGCCAAGTTTTTATGCATGTATCTTATGGTATTTGAGTCAAATTTAGTATATTGTGATTCTCATGACTTCATTACTCAAAAAATATCCCTAATTATTTCATAGTGCACTACCAACTTGCATAGACATGTTTTTCTATGGTTTATTTTTTGTCATTCCTCCAGATATATTTTTCTAAAATATATGTGCTTTTTGACAGTAACTATTCTCAATGAGTTTCTTCTGAAAGAAACTCAACCAACAAGTACAATTGGGTGTTGCCAACAAATGTTGTTGGTTGAGAAGTTCAACCCAGAAACTCAACCGAAAACATTATGCACATAATATACATATGATTTTTTGGATGAGAATCTCCCTCTCAACTAGACATTCTCAACTGATAGCTTTATTCTATGGCACTCCTTTTGGTACATATATAATATTCATACTTTCATGATTTAATTTCCTATCTTGCATACAACTCTATCTCTCAAATTGATCTAAATTGGTATATGTATATCTCGCAATTACTTATCTTGAGTTGTTATGCATGTTTTGATGATAATGTCTTTGGATCTCTTAGTTGTATCTAAGTTTCTTATGTTGTCCTCCAACTTGCTACATCTATAAAGTTGTTTATCTTATTTTTATACAACTTTGAGTTTCTTAGTGGTAATCATATTTTGTTTATGATGCATATTTTCTAGTGTGTAATATCCTTTCATGCTTCTAAAATTTCATATTTCTTTAGATGGATATTTCTCAATATCTACTCATAGCTTGTACTTTAACTTGTGAATAATTTTCTATGATCTAGATCCTACTAGTGGCTCTAACTTGAGGAATCATCTACTAGTAGTTCTAGTCTTGTTCATCAATTGGTATCTAACACATCAATTGGTATATAGAAAATAGTGTTGTAGACAACTAATAAAACTCAATTTTGACCCTTAAGATGAAGGAATTCTCCCGAAAAATGTCATGGCTCATGCCATTGCCAAGAGTGTTGCTTAGAAGGTTATTCTGCTAAAAAAACACTAGTCTTGCATCAAAATTTGACACTGGTGTAGAAAGCACAAAATATGCATAAATCATGTAGCTTTATCTAGATTATTTACTGGAACTGCATCCAGGGTTGTTCTAATGCATGTCTTGATTTGCTTTATATACATTTCTTGGACAATACCCTAGGTTTTTTTGTCTCTTCTACATCCCCTTTTGTAACAAATTGTGTTTTATCTCTTCAACCCCCTCACTTTTTGAAATAACAAAGGGAGAGAAGGAATGTCTTATGTAAATGGGAGAAGACATATATGCTAATACATATATGAGTTGAAGACATATTTTCTATAAATTTTATGAAAGATAACCATGTTGTAAAAAGATAATGAATTGAGGGGAGTATGTGAACTCTATTAGCCTCAATTGAGGGGAAGCATATAAACTCAATTTCATTGCAAACCCTATCTTTCTCCAAAGTATGATTTTACTTAAATTATGGAATGATTTGTCATATTTAAAAAGGGGAAGAATGTTTAGTCAATGTCTAAATTGACTAAACCCTTTTTTTATTATGACTAACCATTCCACTCATTTGTGTGTAATGCTTCTACTTGAGTGATTTTAGATTAGGTAAAGACACACTCCAAATTTCTAAACTTGTGCATCATATCTTAGAAAATCAAGTCATACATGCTTAAAGCTAAAGTTTGAAGAATAGAAAGTTTCCTCCATACATCTTTTATGTAAATCACTTGTAAAGATTACATGACTTGTAATTAATCTTAGAAAAAATCAAAAGCACTTAAATCAAATGTTTAAACACTTTTATACTATTTATCAGATTCCATTACAGGTTGCCTTGTTGGATGAGTTTGTCCAATAGAAGACTCAACCAAAATGTTGTGTGGATCTTGATAAATCCCAGTGTCGACCATGTTTTTCCTGGCGACAACTCGATCGACACCCTGTAGTTACAAAACAATCTTAGTCGTTGGCTGAGTTTCATCTAGGATAAACTCATCTGACAACTCAAAACTGTTTTGTCACATAGTTCTACCAGACAAATTATCTTTGTGGAAACTCGAACGGAAACACTGTATGTAGAAGTGCAAAAAAAGTGTTTCTAGACATTGGAGTATTTCAAAACTCAGAAATATATATGCCAGAATACCGAAAATGGCTAGAATTTGTTCCTTAGTGTCTCTACTAGCTAATTGAAAAACTCAACTATAATTTGGACCCCTTGGGCTTCATCCCACAGTTATCCAAGAACAATAAAGGTCCATGTATTATAGTTGACTGCCTCTAAGAGCCTCCATCTACTCTCAAGCTTAACCACTTGCTACACCCATTAGAGTGAGTAGGATATTGGTTAGAGAGCTAGTCCGACATGTATATCTTATGTGGCTCTCACTTCCTCCTCCTCCCATTCTCTCTTTCTAACATGAATATAAAGACTCTCTCTCTCTCAATATATTTTCTAGGAGAGGTGAAGAAGTGAAGGATTTCCCTGGTGAAAGCTTCTCCTCGGTCTAGATGAAGTCAGTGGCAGAAGATCCAAGTCAAGAGT
This sequence comes from Alisma plantago-aquatica, assembly GCA_963693085.1. Lineage (NCBI taxonomy): Eukaryota > Viridiplantae > Streptophyta > Magnoliopsida > Alismatales > Alismataceae > Alisma > Alisma plantago-aquatica. Next base: position 922,917,583 of record OY856410.1, on the reverse strand, counting down.
GGGTAAATCCTCAATGGCCAAAGACTGGATACAAGAGTAGGAAAGTCCTTGGTGACGTAGAATACTCTAGGTCATGGATAGAAAGTACTTTGTAAGGTTATTATCTCCCTTTTCCTTGATAGGTAGTCTAGGTATCCTTGTCCTGAAAAAGGAAGGTCTTATGCTGTAAGTCTTACAATGGAATTTAAGGAGTGAGTCATGGTTGCAAATCCTAAAGGTTGGCCTTTCTGGTAGTGTATGTGCATCTCCTAGTTTGGAGTTTGGAATCACTATGCCTAGCTTGTGTTACATGTACTTGTTCAATCTCTCTCTCTCTTCTGTGATATGTATGTTAGTTGTACCCAAAGTTCATATATGCAACATTATATTCAGTTATAACTTAGAGGTCTAATGAATTTTTTATAAGTGGTTTTCAGTCTATTCACCATCCTCTAGAGCTCATCATTGATCCAACAATTAGTATCAAAGTGGGTCTTCTCCAAGCAATACTTCCACAAGTAGGAGAAGATGGGCAATTATCAAGGTAGGATATACTACATCAACATTACATCTTTTATGGGAGCAACTTCCTCTATTGGAAGAGAAGGTTACAATTATACATCCAAGGATCAAGTGTTGAGCTATGGATAATGGTGTATCTTCCATACAAACTACTAGAGACAAAGGTAGAAGAGTGGGATAAGCTAATTTGAAGAGAGAAACCTTGAATGCAAGATCCATATATATTCTCTATGCATCTCTTTGCCCCACCGAGTCTGAACAAATTTCTTCTTGTGAAACAGCCTATGAGTTATGGAGAAAGCAATGAGTCACTTATTAGTAGACAAAGCAAGTAACAAAAAGTAGAGTCTACATGTGCAATGGTCTCTTTTAAGGAAAGGGTAGCTAGAATTTATGCTAGGCTCAACACCATTATAAATGGTGTTGCCATCCTAGGTCATCCTATGGATTAAGGAAAGATAAACTCAAAGATCCTTATGTCTCTTCCTAAATGGTGGGAAACAAAGGTGACTACAAATTGAAGAAACAAAGTCTTTTGAAGAAATTCCTATTCAATAGCTCATTGGAAATCTACAAGCCTTTTATGTCGAACTAGACAAGAAAGAGGAAAAAAAAAGAGAAGAATCGAAAGGGCTCAAGAGAAATACAAAAGCTAAAATCAAATCCAAGTTGAAGTTGTTGTGAGTCCAACTTCTCCATCCTCTAAAGTTGAGGAAGAAGCCATGTATTTCAAAGGTAGAATTCATAAATGCAAGAATTATTTCTCCACCTGGTGCTTCAAATTTGGAAAGAAGGGTAACATCTAGTTAAGATTGTCCACAAAGACAAAAGATCCATCATCACAAGAGATGGGGAGAGAAGCACAAGAAGAAGGTGAGATGGCAAAAAATCTTTAGTGAATCCCCTAACTCAAGATCAAGTGAAGAATCTAGCTCAAGCTCTAGTGATGGTCGAGAATGTCATTTTACTCTCATGGCAAGTGCAAATGAAGATTGAAATGAGGTAAAACTAATCCCTTTAAATAAATAATCTTTAATTGCAATTATTCATGCTACTCGTGCCTCTCTTATGTCCGCTAAAAAGAATAAGAAAAATCCAACTAAAATTGTTGATATCTTGCATGAAGAAAAAGATAAACCTCATCATGTTAATATTAGCATGAAAGATGATGTTGAAAATATTCAAAGGAATTATCTAGAATAAGAATTGGAATTCAGTAGTGTTGATATTGAAAATAATGCGTATCCTAGTCAAATGAATGTTCTTTAACTTGAAAATGCTAGCTCGCTTGATATGATTTGATTTCTAGAAGTTGAACATCTTATGACTAGTTGTAATGAAGAGCATACTAATTTTTTTAATTCTAACATGTTTGAGATGTTGCAAGACCTAGAAATGAGGACAAAGAATTTCTTTTGAAAGATATAGTATATGAAGATAGAGTCTATCTTTCTAAAATTATTTTGCTAGAAAAATAATATGCTTCCTTGCTTGATAAAATCAATGTCCTTGATTCTTATTGTAGTCAATATAGTATATAGAATAATGTTGTTTCTCTTTATATTGAAAAATATACTTATATGACAAAAGCTCTTTGCTTATAAATCGATATTTTTTGCATGCTAGAGACGATATCAAACAATGTCTTCCACTATTACTTCTCGTATGCATTATAATCATAATTTGAAATCCTCTATGTAAACATTCTTATATGATAAAAAGAATCTTAGTCAAATACTAGAACATAATACTCAACAAATGGGTGTAGATGGTATTGGACTTGATAGTAGCTAAAGGAACAATAAAGAGAAATGACCTTCATATTTCAGTGAATAATCATCTAGCTCCAGTAATATGGGCTCATGTAATCATCATAATGAAATTGTTAATTATTCTACATGTTGTCCTTTTAGGAAAGAACCCAAGAGTAATATGACTTGGGCTGCACAGCTAACCCTCTGGACCCAAAATATGATTGTGCACAATTTCATATTTCTTCTTGTATGTCACTTGAAAATGGATTGACGTGAGCTATTAATTTGCAAAATGGTTTCTCGGTCCACATAAATGAAGAAATGTGAAATGTGTATGGGTAACAAGTGGAAAAGAAATGGTATTAATAGAGATAATTATATTCTTGTTCATATCTATGGATAGCTTGTTCTTTCCAAGTTTGTATGCACTTTTCTTATGGTTTTTGAGTAAAATTTAGTATATTGTGATTCTCAAACTTCCTTGATCAAATATTATCCTTGTTGCTATAACAATGCATTACCAACATTCTTATACATGTTTGTCTATGGTTTTTTATCATGCCTCTTGATATTATTTGCTTATTGACAACAACTGTTGTCGGTCGATTTTGTCCTGGAAGAAACTCAACTGACAAGCACCAATGGGTGTTGCGAACAAATGTTGTTGGCCGAGAATTTCACTATCAATTAGACATTCTCAACCAATAGCTTTATTCTATGGCACTCCTTCTGGTATTGATGTAATATTCATACTTCCATGATTTAAAATGTCTATCTTACATACAACTCCATCTCTAAAATTGCTCTAAATTAGTGTCTCTATATCTTGTAATTACTTATCTTGAGTTGTTATACATGTTTTGATGATAATATCTTTGAATCTCTTGGTGGTTTCTTAATTGATTCCATTGTCCTCCAACTTGGTACTTCTATAAAGTTGTTTATCTTGTTTTGATACAACTTTGAATTTTTTAGTGGTAATCATCTCTTGGTAATGATGTATATTTTCTAGTGAGTAATTTCCTCTTGTGCTTCTAAAATTTCATATTAGTTTAGATGGATATTTCTCTACATCTACTCATAGATTGTTCTTTAACTTGTAAATATTTTGTTATGATATAGATCCTACTACTAGATCTAACTTGAGTATTTATCTACTAGTAGTTCCAGTCTTTTTCATCAATTGGTATATAAGAAAAAGTGTTGCAAAAATGTAATAAAATGTGATTTTGACCTTTAATATGAAGGAATTATCGCATGAACATCATGGCCCATTATATTGCCATGGGTCTCTATCAAAAGGCTATTTGTACTAAAAAAACTAGTCTTACATCAAAATTTGACACTAGAGCAGAAAGCTTAAAATCTGCATAAATCACATACCCTTATCTATATTGTTTGCTAGAACTACATCCAGGGTTGTTCTAATGCATGTCTTTATTTGCTTTATATACATTTCTTGGTCAATCCCTTAGTTTTTTTGGATCTTCTACACCCCATTTTTTAACAAATTGTATTTAGATCTTCAACCCCCTATCTTTGTGAAATAACAAAGGGGGATAAGAAATATCTTATGTAAAATGGAGAAGACATATATGAGTAGAAGACATAGTTCGAATAAATTTTAATAAAATTAACAATGTAGGAGAAAGGGAATCAATTGAGGGGAGTAGTGAACTACATTATCCTTAGTTGAGGGGGATCTAATGAACTCAATTCCAGTGAAACCCCTAGGTTTTTGCAAAGTATGATTTTACTCAAATCCTTTTACTACATTTTTGGAATGGTTTGCCATCTTTAAAAGGGGAATAATGTTGACTCAAGGTCTAATTTGATTAAACCCTAGTTTTTATGATGATTAACCATTCCAATCATTTCTGTCTAATGCTTCTACTTGAGTCATTTCAGATTTGGTAAAGATACACTCCAAATGTCTAAACCTTAGAGAAATCAAGTCATAAATGAATAAAGATCAAGATCGAATATAAGATAGTTCCCTTCATATACCTTGGATGTAAATCGCTTGTAATGATTGTATGACTTGAAATTTAGTTAAGAAAAATCAAGAGCAATTAAATCAAATGTTCCAAGACTTTGATAGTATTTATCAAATTCCATTATAGGTTGCCTTGTTGGATGAGTTTGTCCTGGAGACAACTCAATCGACAAGATGTGTGGATCTTAAGAAATCTCAGTGTCGTCTGAGTTTGTCCTGGTGACAACTCGAATGACACCCTTCACGTAAGATCACTACCCTTGATTTTTTGTTGAACCTACTTTCTTACCTTACTTACATGCTTAAAAACATAAATAAACCCTAATATGTGTTTTTATATAATGTGACAAGCTTAAGTTTCATGTTTGGTCTATTTTGGACATTGTTTGAGAAAGTTAAACAATTGAGTGCACATGTTGGACTTTTCTATAATTTACCCGTATCTGAGATTTTTCTTGCAATTTTTCACATTATTTATGTTCCTTACATGTTATCATATCATGTTTGAGTTGGTTTTGTCTTGGGGCACCAAGATGAACCTTGGTTTAGTTGTGACATTTATCTTGGTTAGAATTTAGGGTTTCCCTATCATGAATGAGCTACCTTGTGTGGTCGAATTCTTTGGTTTCCATTTGATTATTGGGATTCTATGGTGTTCAGATCGATGATGGTTCCTTGAAGGTTATAGAGGTGTGAGGGTTGATGGTTTCCCCTCTTGGAGCTCCTTGGTTCAGTGGTTCACCATGTGTAGGTGTAAACTAATGGTGAGCTAGGGTTTTCACCCTTGTGACCAAGGGGTCATGATCTGATGGCTAGTCTTTATTGTTGGTTGATGGATGGCCTAAGAGTAAAAAAAAATGGCCTACCAGACTCCCACAACCTATGTAGATTTTAATGAATGTCTCTGAGCATGATGGTGATGTTTAGATCAGTTTTAATTTATCCCCTTTTTCTTCTATGTGGTTAATTAGTGATCATCATGTTTTGTGTTTTGAAATCTAATTTAGTATGATAGGTTTTGTCACTACACTTATAAAGAAATCTTAGTTATCTGCAAAGTTTTATCTAGGATAATATTGACCAACAACACAAAATTGTTTTGTCACACAGTGTTATCGGACGAATTACCTTTATGGGGAAAATTGATTGGAAACACTTTATAGAGAAGTGCAAAAAACAATTTCTAGCCATTGTACTATTGCAAAACTCAAAAATCTATACATTGGAACACCCAAAATGGCTAAAAATTTGTTCCTAAATGTCTCTATTGCCTACTAGGAAACCTCAACAATAAATAGGACCCATTGGGCTTCATCCCATGGTTATCCAAGCACTATGAAGGCCCCTATATTATAGTTGAATGCCTACATCCATTCTCAAGCTTAATTACTTGCTACATCCATTAGAGATTAGGATTTTTATAAGATAGCTAGTCCTACATCTATATCTTATGAGGATCTCACTCCCTCTACCTCCCAGTATCTCTTTCGACCATGAAGATGAAGACTCTCTCTTTTTGCTATGAGAGGTGAAGAAGAATAAGGGAAGGAGTCTCCAAGTGAAAGCTTCTCCTTGATGAAGGTCAAGTCAATTGCAGAAGATCCAAGTCAAGAGTGGGTAAATCATCAAAGGACGAAGACTCATTGCAAGAGTAGGTAAGTCCTTGGTGAGGTAGAAGACTCTTAGTCATGTATACATAAGTCTTTTGTAAGGTTATTGGCTCCCGTTTCCTCAAAGGGAAAGCTAGGTATCCTTGTCCTAGAAAAGGAAGGTCTTATGTTGTAACTATTATAATGAATATAAAGAGTCATACATGGTTTAAAATCCTAGAGTTTGGCCTCCCTGGGTAGTGGATGTACATCTCCTAGTTTGGAGTTTGAAACCACTATACATAGATTTTGTTAGTTGTTCTTGTTCAATCTCTCTCTCCTTTTCTGTGTATGTATGGTTGCACTCGAAGTTCATATATGCAACATTCTCTTCAGACATAACTTAATGGTCTAGTGAATTTTTTTTAAGTGGTTTTAGCTCTATTCACCCCCCACTTCTAGAGCCCATCATTGATCCAACAATCAATATCAAAGTAGCTCTTCTCCAAGAAATATTTCAACATGTAGGAGAAAAAGTGCAATTATCAAGAGGAGATACTCCATTAACATTCCATCTTTGATGGGAGCAACATCCTCTATTGGAAAAGAAGGTTATAGTTCTACATCCAAGGATAAAATCTTGAGCTATGGATAATGGTTGATCTTCCATACAAACTACTAGAGACAAAGGTAGAAGAGGGGGATGAAGTTATTTTGATGAAAGCACCCTCAAATGCTAGAGCCATCAATATTCCTTGTTCCTCACTTTCCCCCACTATGTTCAACCAGATTTCTTCGTATGAGATGTTCTTTAAATATATAAAGAAATATATGTGTCTCATATTAGGGAACAAAGCAAGTAAAGGAAAGTATAGTCTACGTGTTTAATAGTCTCCTTGATAACTTGAAGATGGGAAAGAAGGAAAGGGTGATGTAGTGTGGAGTACATGGGTCCATGTCCTCCTTATTGATACAAGTATGACCTTGTTCGAATGGATTACATTTTAAAATGGGTTAAAGTAATCCCCACCATTAAAAGCAACTCCAAGCATGTTCTAAATATATTTAAAGACATCTTTATCCCTAGGTTCGGGGTGCCAAGCACAGTTATCTCTGATAAAGGGTCACATTTCCTTGAGAAACTTTTGAGCTCTTTTGAATAAGTATGGAGTAAATTATTAGGTGGCCACACCATGCCACCCCCAAACCTCTGACCAAGTAGAAGTATATAATCAACAAATTAAGGCCATCTTGGACAAAATAATTGGAAAAACAATGAAAGATTTGACACTAAAGCTCAATGATTCCTTATGGGTATAATAGACTACTTTCAAAAAACCCTTGGGAACCACACTATCACGGTTGACCTATGAAAAGTCCCACCACATATTGTTTGAGATGGAACATAAATCCATATGGGCTATCTGATTCCTAAACTTTGCTTTCTATTTCTCTAAAGAAAAATGACTCCTTTAGTAATAGTAGTTGGAATAACTATGCATGTCGGTGTACCAAAATGGACACATCTACAAGAAGCAAATGAAGATTTGGCATCATGACCACCTCAAGTGGAAGGACATTCAAGCAATGTACCAAGTCCTCCTTTATAAGTTTAGCCTGAGATTTCACCCTGAGAAGTTGAAATCCCAATGGCATGGACCCCATCTCATAAATAAGATTCACCCACATTGTGACTTAATATTGAGGGACAAAATGAAAAATGAATTTATTATAGAAGGTCATTTACTAAAGTGATACATCATAGCCAAAGACCTCACAGTGAGGGAAGAATTCCACTTCCCATCACTACCCCAGCAACAATGTTGAGGAACCAGACATCAAGGCTGACATTAACTAAGGCACTTTTTGGAAGGAATTTCAGTAATTATCTTGTTAAATTTCAATTTTCATTTATCTAGCTAGCTTATAATCCAATCACCTTAAGTCATTCCTCAACTTAGTGTCATTCACTTAATCTAATGTTCATTCTCAAAAAATTTGATTGTAGGTTTCATCCTAATTCACAAGATTCCTACTAACTTTATGGTCAGATGACCAAACCTAGTGATAGGATGATACCACTTGGTCCATTTTTGGATGAATTCCCTATTACACGGAGATCGTCTGATCAACTCTTCCGAATGCCCAATGCACCTATAGCAAAGACTCCTCCTCATTGCAGAATGCTAGACCAAAAAAATGTTGGAAGTCACTGGGATAGAAATGACCTCCCTGATCGGCCGCCCTATTCTGCATATTGTCCTATCATAGTTCACCCAAAACATACCAATAGCAACTGCAATCTTGACCCTATTCAAGATCGGGCTATCTCCACACCAAGTCAGGAAACCACAAGTGACCCAAAAGTGTCATGATTCACATAATACCTCAGTTTGAATAAATACACAAGTTGAACGTGCAGCCAACTTGAAGCTTCCCCATGCACATTTCTAGCAAGGTCGAATGATTTATTCTATTGGTACGCCTGACCATCATTTCAACATTTGTGCCTTGAATACTACGATCTTTCGATCTATGATACTTAGAGTACCTGATCTAAATTGTCCAGATCCTTATAACCAGCACAATAAGCAAGAGTTTGATAATGACCCTCATGCTTCCTAGACCTAACCCTTCTCTCGATGCCACAGACCACCTATTTGTGCGACCGATCATCACTTCCCCAGATCACCAACCATCTTTCTTGGGATTAACTAACCATCATCACACGACAACCATTCTCCCTTCATGGCTCCCCATTTATGGTAGCTACCTCTTCTGCAACTACAAGAAACATAGTAACCGCGCATAGAAGTCAACAACTCGTTTGTCCCATTCCAAGCATCCTCTTGTAGAACCTTCACCCGAGCACATCATCATTGCCATCTATGTTGTGAGTTGCTCAATGCCGAAGCCTAGGATTGTCCATCCAACATCATTGACCACCTTCTCGTCTCAAAGCCACCAATCCTATCCTTTATCACACCTTCATCACTACCAAATTTCCTTTCTACAGCCACCTTGCAGGTTGACCATTTTCTAATGGCGACCGCCCAGTCATCCAAGAGTTGATCACTCAATCCCTTGTATTGATCACTCGATCAACTACATTTCTACATCAAAGATTACCTGCACACAGAGAGATAAGTCCATCTCCCCTCCACTCCATCCTCACCACAACTTGCTCTCTAAGATAAGCCACCGTGGTATATAGAAATGGAAAGGACAAAGAGACTGAAGTGGCCCATTTTCTCTATCTCTCTACATCAACTAGACCTACTCCCACTGGAGGCATTAACATCAAGAAAAAAAGGAGTGGCACATACCAGCTACAGCACACCATGAGGCCCCATAGCGTGGGACAGAGGAGGCTCAACATGCAAAATCTAAGCCATTATTGATCTTCTAATGGTTGAGGCTTGACAAAAATGACCCATTCAAAGAAATGCATAATTCTAAATCTAGGGCCCTTGCACCCTTATGGGACAAATATGAGGCAGTCCAAACCATCAAGTATTAATAGGACTACACCAACTCGCAACTTAGAGAATCACCTCAGTGATTGTTCTCTTTGACCTCCATTATGGACTTCAATTTTTTTTTTGAGGAAGAATAAAATTTTAAGTTTGGAGTGGAGGTTGAGTGGTATGTCTATGTTCCACCCTCATTATCTTCCCCTTTTAATATTTTTTTCAATTATTTGCTTCTAAATTATCATTGCACTATTTCCCTCTTTTTTTCCTTATTTTCATGATTAGTTGCATGTCATTAGAAATTACCAAGTCAACCTGGATTTAAATTCTTTTATATATGTTTACTTTAAAAAATCAACAATGTACTCCAAAAATTAAGGAAATGAATCATTGTAGCAAATAAATCTCAACATGTCAATGCTAAACTCCTCCTATCCCCAATGACCATGAATAATGTCACTCCCTAGATATGATAGCAAGTCCTATGGAATCAATTGAATTTTTTTTTAAGTGTGTCTCTAAAGTGATTAACATCAACTCCTTTTGGAATGATCATTATTGTTCAAATCATATATATAATTTAACTAGTTATCAATGATCATTCAAATGCTTGTAGTTCCCAAAATGATATTTATAACCTTAGTTTCACTTTTATTTTACTTGGTTGAATTGCAATGCTTTAAATAAAAGGTTCATATTAGAAATGTGTGTAATGTTTTGAAAATAAAGGTTTCCCCTTGCATATTTTCCTTGGTTGTTGATTTCCTGAATTATATTGTTTTGTTGATCAAATAATGGATAAAAGAGAAAAGGGAGAAAATAATTGAATAATAAGCAAAAAAAAGAAAATAGATAATAACTAAGTATACTTGTGAGAGTTGTGTGGAATTCTCTAGAAAGTGGTATGGATGGCCATAAGTAATAAGTTTTCCTTTTCTTGTGGTTTATAATAAGAAAAATAACTGAAATAAATAATATAGAAAAGAAAGGAATAGAAAAGGATGTGTTTTAATGCTTGAAATATGCTTTATAAAGAGAATACTTGGATATTAAGAAAATACAATTTTCTTTTCAAGTTTCAGTCCCAATATTTTCATACGAGTAGATAAAGTCATTAAAGACTTTCGCTTAAAATTTAGGATCAAAAGGATTTATAAAATAAGAAATATGGATTTTTGTAGTTATTATCAACCCATGATTTGATGAATTAGGGTTTCCTTGAGACTAAAAGTGCAATTTGTGGTAAAATTATTTTTTCAACCCAAAAGGGATGAAGTGATAATTAGGGTTAAGGAAACCAAAACCCTACTGAAATCCTGACTTGAGACCCAAGTCAGTCTTAATGGTGGAATTTGAATAGGAGAATGATACATGGGTGTTATGATTTAACTTTTAGGATGGTTGCTTGATTGATTGCATTGATATCCCTTTTTTCCTTGGACACCAAGAACTTATGAAAAAGGTATGTGGTTACGCTTATGACTACCCACGTTAGTTTTCTGACATTTCTCGTGGTTTTCTGGATTGCTTGAAAAATAAATGCTTGCATGTTTATTTATTGCCTGGAATCTATAAGTCACTATGGTTATTACATTATATGCTTGTAAATTGATCAAACCCCTCATACTAACTTTGGAAGTTTAAGAATAGAAGGAATGAAAAAGTTATGATGACTAAGAACCAAGCCCCAAAATGGGAAGGTCAGACCATGCTCCATATTGGGAAGGTCATGTAAGGTCAGGCCCCAGATTGGGAAGACAAGATGACACCCAATTCTAGATTGAGATGTGGCCTAACGCCCATTGCAAGGACAAAACCCTGAGAGGGTATCCCAGAGGTTGAGTAAGAACAGGTTGAGAAGTTATAAATAAAATGTAAATTTTGTTTTTATAAAAATAATAGTTGTGATTATGTTATTACAATAAGATGCAAACTTTGTTTCCCCCACATACCAGTATAACTTTGTTATGATGGCCATGTTTTGATTTCATGGTCTTTTAGGTTAATATGTTGATATACGAGAATTATGATTAAATATGGACATTTAAAAGACGGCATTCATAAGCAAACGTTAAAGTGATTCCTCGAAGATATAATTAGATAGTTGTACTTTTATGGTAAACTTTAGAAATTCATAATTTATATAGCATTATGGAAAATTTTATATTTTATCTTGGACCAAACACTTTCCCAAATTTAGTGAAATATATTAATTATTTTTTGGTAATTTTCGAAACCTTCAATCCTATATTAGAGTAATGGCCCTTGCCCTCTTAGTCTTCCTGGAAAGGGGATAATAGGGGGAGGGGGTCATTACATTTGGTATTAGAGTAGGTTTACCATTTAACCTCTAATAATTACTAAATTTAAGAGTTTTATAGAGCCCAAAGGGAATTATTAGAGTGTTTTCTAAAGATGATGGTGTCTAGAAAGGACCACATCTGGGGCTGGCAATATTTTCCTCCACACCACTAATCGGCTTACAAGGACTCCTGGATCCGTGTATCCAGCCTAGACAAAGTAAGAGGACTTTACTCAATATAACACACCTCTAGTATTTCTCATCTATTATTCATCTCCTCTTTACCCTTTCCTCAATAAAACCTAGGTACCTTTGACTGCTCTCTGTATCCCTTTTTTAGTATTAGGGACTAAGGCATACTCTACCAAATAATAAAAAGTATATGATCAAGATATCATGGACGTAATTTATGATGTTATAATTCTCGAAAAACATAGACTGAGTTTAATTAACTACTTATGTGAATCAACATGGACTGTATCAAGACTGTCGTCATACCCTTTGACACCCCTCAATATCACTCTCAAGGGAGGCCCTGTAACATCACTGACCTGGGTTATGTGTTAACCCTAGGTGTTTTGCTTAAATAAGATAATTAAATGCTTGCTCTAATTTCTTGAAAAGTAATTATGGCTCATGAGGAACTTATGTTTCAATTTTAGTCCTTTTTGAATAATGTTGAAATTATGTTCTGCCTGTTTTGGACTAAAGTGAAAATTACTGAAGTAGAGGGGTTAAATTGCAATTTGTGCATGATAATATGCTCCTCATGTGTTGAAGCATCATGAGAATGAAGATGATGCAGAAGTATGGCTTGTGAAAGCCTGAGTACCAAGAAAGAGCTGATTAAGCAATGTTTGTGCGTTAAAACCTAGTTTTGGTGTAATGTGCAATTTAACCAAAACCTAGGGCTCAATATGAAATTTACCACTTCAAAAAAGGTTCCTAATATTTATTGGCATCATGTAGAGTCATGAAAATGAGAGGGTCATCTCATTTGAGCTACTTTGAAGGAGAGAGAACCTTGATATTAAAATAATCAAGATTTAAGCATAATTGAAACCCTAATGCAATTTAATGCAAAAATAAATATAATAATTGAAGTGTCTTCAACCAAAAATGAGATGGTTGAAATTGCTTAAGTGTGAACATTCTTTTGACTTTAAAAGGCCACGAAATATCTATAAGTGAGTGGAGAGCCCACTCACATTAATAAAAGAAAAAGAAATATCCACTAACTTATGGATATTAATATTATAAGATTACGGTGCTTAATTTCTTTTCCTTTAAATCATGGATAATGAAGAGGAATTAAAAGGTGGGAAAGATGGCCTTGCATGCAAGGATTTGTGGGAGATGTAGAATCAATTTTAGAATTTAAAAGATTTTTATAAGACATTTTCTCTCTCATTGAATTTCTTTATAAAAACATCTTTTACAACTCAAATCAAAGGCTTTTTCGAATCCACTTCCACTCTTTGCTTGCAAAACAACCAAGGCAGCTTAGGAGGAATAGGAGGATGACCCCCAACCTGTAGGTAAGCTCCATGATCTCCTTTCACCTCAAATTCATGGTGGAAATCACAAATCAATGCTTGATTTCTTACTTTCTTCATTCAATCTTCAATCCTAGCCAATCCTTTTCACTCAAAAGCATGAGGAACAAACCTTGTGAAGTGAGAAAGATTATTTCACCATCATGAACGTGAAGTTGGAGCTTTGAAGCTTCATTGAAGGTGGGTTATATAACTTGAACCCTTGAACTTTGTTATTGATTTCATATCTTTATCAATTGATGATTCTTTCTTCATTCTCGAAATTTTATTTGGTTGATTGATGAAATCACCATGAAAATCACAGCAAGATTTGAAGGTTTTTAGCTTGAGGATGATGATGTCATCTCAATCACACATCTCAATAATATCTATAGAAAATGGTTTTAAAGAACTTGAGACCAAAACGGTCTCAAGATCGTTTGAGACCAAATGGCCTCAAGACCGTTTGGACTCAAACGGTCTCAAGACCGTTTGGACTCAAACGGTCTCAAGACCGATTGGGATCAAACAGTCACAGAATGTTTGGAGTGCAAATAATGATGATGTTGGATGTTTATCCACGGACCTCAGTTAAATTGATCTTGAAGATTCCAAGAATGGAAGATCCTTCAATTGCATAACCTAATCAGGTTGAAGTGTTGAAATTCTAAATTGATTGAATCAATTTTTGGGTTGACTCACCCAGACGGTCTAAAGACCATTTTGAGGTCACCCAAATGGTCTCAAGGCCATTTGGAGGTCTACGGTTGAGTATGATTGGATGGTTGAAGATCTAGTGATTTCACATTGATATACAATCAATAGCTCAATTGATGATCAATTCAATGATGCAAACCCTAGTTAAATTTCACAAATTTCCATGATGGGATGAGTCAAACGGTCTCAAGACCATTTGGAGGTTAACCAAATGACCTCAAGATAGTTTGAGGTCAGGTCATACCATGGGTTGATGGTAATTTAATAGTTTCAATTGAATTAGTTCCACAATGTCAACCATTGATGGTTCCTCGATTTTAAAACCCTAATTGATGGTTTCTTGATTATAACTTCTAATTCAATTGGGTTCAAAACCCTAATTGATGGTTCAATTGAAGGGTGATTCAATGGTTCAATTGAAGAATAAATCAATGGTTCAATTGATAGGCGGTTCGTTGATTGAAACCCTGAATTGATTAGGTTAAAGGAAAACCTTTTTGGTCCATTCAGTTTTGAGAGGGTTTGGACCAAACGGTCTTAAAAACGTTTGAGTCCAAATGGTCTCAAGACTGTTTGGGATGAAACGGTATCAAGACCGTTTGATACCAAATAGTCTCAAACCGTTTGGAGACCCAAGTGGTTTCAAAAGTAATTGTCCATATAGTTTCAATATTGTTTTGCTTAAACGGTTTCAAAACATTCAAGGTTTGAATGACCAAGACCGTTTGGAGTCTAAGTGACCAGGACCATTTGAGATTCAACTGGTCAAACCATCTTTGGACACCTAATGTAATTAAAGGACAAATAACTACTTGATAAGGTATACCAAAGGTGATTATAATGGTTAACCCTAATTGTTGGTACTTAAATGAAGAATTGACCTAAATTAATCTGGGAGTACTTAACATCCTAGAGAGGATGAGCAAGAGAGAGAAATGCTTTCATGTAATGATTAAGCCTCAATTCTCTCATTATGAACAAAATATAAGTAAAAGATGTAACTAGGGTTTGATCCATGGTGATGAGGTCATGAAACCCTAATTGAGAAGATTAATGAGCCATAACCAAAAATTAGAGCAATGCTAGGTGAAATCCTAATTTAGGGCAAAGCTAAGTGAAACCATAATATAGGGTGATGGTGTAACCCTAATATAGGGTAATTATATGAAAACCCTAATTTAGGGTATTTGAATAGTAAACCCTAATTATGGATAATGGAATGTGATATCCTAATTAGGATGAATAGTAAACCCTAATTATGGATAATGAAATGTGAAACCCTAATTTCAGGAAAAGCTACATGAAACCCTAATTTGGGGAAATATGGTGAGAAATCCTAATTCAGGGTAATGATATGTAAATCCCTAATGTAGGGTGATGTAATGTGTTTGAAACCCTAATACAGGGTAAAGGTATGAGAAACCCTAATTTTGGGTTATAATGTATGAAACCCTAATTTTGGACAATATGATGATAAATCATAACCCTAATATGGGATATTGGGATGAGTATCCCTGATTGACATGAGATGGAAACCCTAACCCTAAAAAGGGAATACTGGTGTTACTCTATGTTGCATGGTGTTGATATGTAAACAATATAAATGATATCATGAAGTACTAACCATCCAGGTATCATGAGAAGATGAACATAGCCAGGTATGAGATATGATGTTTCTTTTATTAAAGTTATTAATGAGTCATAATATTCCTTTTTACCTACCAAGAGGTAATAAGAGGTGAAATGTGCTTTGTGAGCTATGTGGAATGCTTGTGTAGGAATTATTATGTTTACCTTGGTCAGATGACCTGAAGGTATTAAGTTACCTGATAAGTGGTAACAAATGTTCTATGTTAAACTGAGGATTTGAATACCCATATTCTATAATCATGATGATGAACTTGTCAAGAAATGAGAATATACATGATGAGATGAGGGATTGAGATCCCAACATTTTACTAAAGTTAAATAGTACTTGATGAAAGTATTACCCATTCTTTGTAGAAATTGACATAATATTTGATGTTTTGGAAACTTGTTTGATGCTAAAAGAATATGGTAATACACTTAATTAATCAAGTGATATCATATAATGTAGTTGCCCTGACCACAGATCCATCAGCGTCAGAATTTGTTGAATGGTGAAACGAGTGAAACTCGAAACGCATATTTTTGAATATGTGGGGGTAATTGGGCAATTATATCCTTATGTCCCGTAGACATAACTGTGTGATATCATCTACATACATGATAGGTTGTGTGCCATAACCATGAAAAGAGTATGACTATATGCCATGAGTCCACATTATAATACCAGGTTTTTGTTGTGTGTATTAAGCCTAAAGAGAGTATATGTTGCGGCTATAACTCTATAGCGAAGATGCCAATATACCCTGGGAAGCGAATTGCAGTTTGGCACGTGATGTCTTTGCCAGATAATCTCGTACTAACTGAGAAGGATGAGGTCTTGGATGCTGGATCTTCCATTGACCTTGTGCGGTACTGATGCTTAACGTAATTGTGGTCGGTTCAAGTATGAACGATATACTTCATCTCTTCAGGGCATTCATTCAGAATGACTGTAAAACATAATCAACCATGTAGCTTATCTGCTTAAGGTTGAAATACGAGAATCATTGAATGATGTTACCATTCTTAGCATATCTTGGATGAACAAATATAATACATGTTCTTCAATTCTTTATTGATTAAGTGATATGTTGCTTATAGCTGATATGCTTTGAATAAGAATACTACTCTAAATTTGTTTAGACATTGCTTAAACTGTTGTTGAATATTTATAACTCACCTGCTTCACTTAACTTAATTAAACTACAATAATAATGTTTTTTTGGCGGAGAGTTATATCTCTCGCTGGGACATGGGTCTCACTCCGTTGGTCTCCAACACTTTTTAGGTGGACGCAGACGAGGAGGCAGAAACACTTCAGTAGGTGGGGGACAACAGCAACAGCTTCAATAAAAAACAGTAATGATTCCTCAGGTGGAGACACTGCTATTAAGTTTTGTATATGTGTACATAGAGTCCTATGTGTCATCTCTGTACTCTCAGGTCCTCAGAGTCAATAGATGGTTTTTAAGAATCGATCTAAGATTTTAGCTTAGTGCCTCATGATTTTTATACTGCCTGTGTATAGTTTAACAAGCAGTTGATGTTGAAATCTTGAGATGAGACGATACAAGATATGTACTTATGAACCAGAATGTAATGTATTACTTTGGTTCTTTTTGAAAGAGTTTTCCTTTGTTGGATCTCATTGTAAAATGTTTTAATTTTTAGTGATTTTCAGTATTCCGCTGCTAATGGTCGATTCGGCTTTAGTTAATTACGTTTGTTCATCACAAATTAGTGGTATCAGAGCTCTAGATTCACTGAATCTATAGAGACATAGGACTAAGGTTGTTGAGTCTGTTCTAGTGTCTTCCAGTTTATCTAATAGTGTCTTCTTCTCATATAGGAGAAGAAGAACTTGAAGATGTCTGGACAACACGAAGAACATGCTGCTGAGAGTAGCATTTCTGCACCAGGAAGAGGTGCAAGGGACCAGACTAGGGAGGAGCCAGTACCTGAACAACCTCAGTTTGGCCCAGGCATGATGGAGAACCCAGCTTTCCATGCTCTGTTTGGGCAGTTCATGGCAACTATGACGCCCATGGCGAATAGAATGCCACCACCTACACTGAGGGCACCAGCTCACCATGACGGACATGGAGCCGGCAAGACCTTTGAGAAACTTCGCCAGGTTGGAGCCATAGATTATGCTGGTACGACTGATCCAGCAGATGCCGATCTATGGTTAACTAAGCTGGAGAAGGCTTTCAGGATCCTTGATATTCTTGAAACTGAGAAGGTAAGACTTGCTGTATACCTTCTAAAGGGGAGTGCTGGCCATTGGTGGACTATAGAAGAAGGCAAGAGGCCAGGTGTTGAGGTCGGATGGAAAGAATTCTGACAGGAATTTGTCATTAGATACTTCCCTAAGACGTATCTAGATGAGAAGATATCTCAGTTTGAGAAGATAAGGCAAGGACAGATGAACGTTAGCGAATATGAGGCTAAGTTCATGGAGCTTTTGCGATTCTATCTGCATATGGTAGCTAATGATGAGGAAAGAATCCAGTATTTTGAGAAGGGGTTAAACTTTGAGTTGACCACTCATGTGTCTGCCCTAGAGAATAGGGAGAGGTTTGCCACTTTTGTAGAGTCCATGAGGAGGATAGAAAGGTATGTGATTGAGAAGCGATAAACCAATGCTAAGAAGGTGTACATTCAATACCAGGGACAGAGATCCGAGGGCTTTAAAAAGCCGAGGTTTTTTGTACCGACAGCACCATCAAGGTTCAATACCCAGACACAATGGACATCAAGTAGGGGTAGGGGTCATAGTTTTCCTTAGAATAGAGCCCCTAGTACAACATCAACATCGGTAACTGGACCTCAGAGACCTTATTCTGAGACTAGGGTCTGTTACCTATGTAGACAAATGGTACATCTATCAAAGGATTGTCCAGTTGGGAACACAATGGTGACTCAACCCCAGAGGCAGAGTCAACAAGGAGGTTCACAGAGGCCACAGTTTTCTAACAACGCTAGAGGACGTGGACAAGCATCCCAAGTTGGTTCGTCGGCACCCAATAACTGAGCACAAGGTCAACAGTAAGCAACTACGAGGTTCAATACAATGAACCAGCCTGAAGCAGTTGTCAACCCCAGAATTGTGACAGGTCAGATGGAACTATTTCATTCTAATGTGTCCTCTTTTCGCTTCGTATCTATTTTGATTGATCCGGGTGCTACGCATTCCTTTATCACTCAAGAAGTGATCCTTGACTGCAAAATGGCTGTCAGTCATAGAGCAAGTAGTTTTATGATAGAAAACCCTTTGTTGGGATCTGTAGTATTGCAGAAGGTGTGTTCTCCCTGAAGTCTTTCCTTTTCTGAACATCACATTTAGGTGGATGTTATACCACTTGAGATGTAGGGTTTCAATATAATTCTTATGATGGACACCCTAGAAAAGTATAAGGTTGTCTTGGATTGTAGTTTCAAGCAAGTTGTGTTCACAAATGATGGTAACACATGGATCTTTTCAGGAGATAGAAAGATTCTTCCAACCTATCTTGTGTCATCTATGGTAGCTGAGAATTTGATGAGGCAAGCATGCTTTGCATTCTTGGCACATGTGGTGGATACCATAATAGAGAGCCCTAATCCATCTGAAGTTCCAATAGTTAGAGAGTTTAAAGATGTGTTTCCTAAGGAACTTCCAGGAGTTCCACCGCCATGAGAGATTGATTTTGAGATTAATCTAATCCTAGGCACGCAACCAATAGCTCAAACATCGTATAGAATGGCACCTGTTGAGATGGAAGAACTTAAGAAACAACTACATGATTTGCTTGAGAAAGGTTTTATCCGACCGAGTACCTCACCATGGGGTACTCAAATTCTCTTTGTTAAGAAGAAGGATGAGTCTATGCGTTAATGCATTGACTATAGGCAGTTGAATAAAGTAACCATAAAGAACAAGTATCCTCTGCTAAGGATTGATGACTTTTTTGATCAGTTGCGTGGTACAACTATCTTTTCTAAGATAGATATGAGATCAGGATACCATCAATTACATATCAAGGAGAGTGACATATCAAAGTATGCCTTTAGGACAAGGTATGGTCAGTATGAGTTCATAGTTATGTCGTTTGGACTAACTAATGCACCAACTACATTCATGGAACTCATAAATAGAATCTTCCGACCTTTTCTTGATCAATTCATAGTAGTCTTCATAGATGAAATCTTGATATACAGTAGAGATGCTCAACAACATGAGCAACACCTCCATCAGGCTTTGACCTTGCTAAGAGAGCATAATATATATGCTAAGTTTAGCAAATGTGAGTTCTGGTTACCAGAAGTTTCTTTCCTAGGACACGTAATATCTACCTTAGGTATTGGTGTTGATCCTAAGAAGGTAGAATTTGTCCTGTAATGGGAACAGCTGAAGACATCACCGGAGATACGCAGTTTCCTAGGATTGGCAGGCTATTACAGGAGGTTCATTAAGAACTTCAGTTCTATAGCTTTACCCCTAACCAAATTGACCAGGAAGGAGGTTCCTTTTGTTTGGAATGGCAAGTGTCAACATTCTTTCTAGTTGTTGAAAGAAAGGTTAACCAGTGCACCTGTGTTAGTGTTGCCTGAACACGGGAAGAGGTATATAGTTTTTTGTGATGCATCTAAGAATGGTCTAGGATGTGTGTTGATGCAGGATAAGCAGCTGATTTCTTTTGCTTCTCGACAGCTTAAGAAACACAGGGAGAATTATCTGACACATGATCTAGAGCTAGCTGCTTTGGTCCATGCTTTGAAGATCTAGAGACATTATCTCTATGAAGAGACATTCTAGATTTTCATTGACCATAAGAATCTAAAATATATCTTCTCGCAGCATGAGTTGAACATGAGACAATGCCACTCCATGGAGTTAATCAAGGACTACGATTGTACAATTGATTATCATCCAGGGAAGGCCAATGTAGTGGCTGATGCACTGAGTAGAAAATAATCATCACCAGCCCTAGATAAAGCTCAACTAAACTCCTTACTGTGCTCGAAGAGAGATATGCTTATCTCCTTAAGGAAAAACAACATACAACTTAAATTATCCTTGTTAGCCAGGTTGTTAGCAAAGATGCAAGTGAAACCTACTATGAGACAGCAGATTAAAGAAGCACAGCAGAATGATACAGTGATTCAACAGATCAGGTCAGAGTATGGTAGTAAGAAATGAGACGGTTTTCATGAGTCAAAGGATCAGGTAGTCTGTTACCATGGTAGTATGGTGGTACCTGATACCAATGACTTAAGGAAGTTGGTTTTGGAGGAAGCTCATTCTTTGATGTATGCTATGCATCCAGGGAGCACCAAAATGTATCATAACTTGAAGGATATGTATTGGTGGCCTAGTTTGAAGAAGGATGTTGCTGAGTTTGTCATGCGGAGTCCGGTGTGTCAGCAAGTTAAAGACGAACATCAAAAGCCCACAGGAATAATGCAACCTTTGCCTATACCGCAGTCGAAATGGGATCATGTAACCATGGATTTTATGGTTGGTTTGCCTAGAACAACCATAAGTTATGATTCCATTTGGGTGATAGTTGATAGGTTGACTAAGACAACACATTTCCTTCCTATCAAAACAACCTACTCTGTTGAAAAGCTTGCACAGATTTATATAGATGAGATAGTGTGTTTGCACAGGGTTCCGGCTACTATCGTTTCGGATAAAGGTCCCCAGTTCACGAGTCGTTTTTGGGAGCGACTCCATAAAGCCTTGGGTACGCAGTTAAGGTTTAGTACTGCCTTTCACCCACAGACTGATGGGCAGTCTAAAAGGACCATACAAACCTTAGAGGACTTTCTTAGGGCATGTGTCCTTCAATTTGTAGTAAGTTGGGATCTACACCTGAGCTTGATAGAATTTGCCTATAATAATAGCTATCAGCACAGTATTGATATGCCACCATATGAAGCATTATATTATAGACATTGTAGATCACCTTTATGTTGGGATGAAATAGGAGAATATCAACTTTTGGGTCCTGAGCTAGTGCAGCAGACAACTGAGAAGATTAAAGTAATACAACAACAGTTAAAGACTACACAGGATAGATAGAAATAGTATGCTGACAAATAGTGAAGACCTTTAGAATTCCAAGTTGGAGACAGAGTGTATCTCAAAGTCTCACCTTGGAAAGGTGTTCTGAGGTTTGGAAAGAAAGGAAAGTTAGCTCCTAGATTTATGTGGCCTTATCCAATCATTAAACAGATTGGAAAGGTAGCCTATAAGCTAGAATTGCCATCTAAGTTGCATAAGTTGCACCCAGTGTTCCACATCTCTATGTTGAGGAAGTGTCACCCTGACACAGAAATGGTTTTGCAACTTGTAGAGGTTGAGTTAAACGATGATATATCATATGTTGAAGGACCTGTGATGATCCTTGATAAGAGAGTTAAAAAGCTGAAAAAGAAAGACATTTGTCTTGTGAAAGTTCTCTAGCATCACCGTGGCATTGAAGAAGCTACAAGGGAACTAGAGGAAGATATGAGGAGGAAGTTCCCTTCTCTCTTATGTTGATCTTTTTGTTGATGATTTCGGGGATGAAATCCATGTTAGGGGTGGATAATGTGTAACATCCATGACCTGGGTTATGTGTTAACCCTAGGTGTTTTTCTTAAATAGGCTAATTAAATGCTTGCTCTGATTTCTTGAAAAGTAATTATGGCTCATGAGGAACGTATGTTTCAATTTTAGTCCTTTTTGAATAATGTTGAAATTATGTTCTGCCTGTTTTGTACTAAAGTGCAAATTACCCAAGTAGAGGGGTTAAATTGCAATTTGTGCATGATAATATGTTCCTCGTATGTTTAAGCATCATGAGAATGAAGATGATGCAGAGGTATGGCTTGTGAAAGCCTGAGTACCAAGAAAGAGCTGATTAAGCAATGTTTGTGCATTAAAACCTAGTTTTGGTGTAATGTGCAATTTACCCAAAACCTAGGGTTCAATATGCAATTTACCACTTTAAAAAGGTCCCTAATATTTCTTGGCATCATGTAGAGGCAATAAAATGAGAGGCGCATCTCATTTGAGTTACTTTTAAGGAGAGAAAATCTTGATATTAAAATAATCAAGATTTAAGCATAATTGAAACCCTAATGCAATTTAATGCAAAAATAAATATAATAATTGGAGTTCCTTCAACCAAAAATGAGATGGTTGAAATTTCTTAAGTGTGAACGTTCTTTTTCCTTGCAAAGGCCACGAAATATATAAAAGTGAGCGGAGAGCCCACTCACATTAATAAAAGAAAAAGAAATATCCACTAACTTATGGATATTAATATTATAAGATTAAGGTGCTTAATTTCTTTTCCCTTAAATCATGGATAATGAAGAGGAATTAGAAGGTGGGAAATATGTCCTTGCATGCTAGGATTTGAGGGGGAGATGTGGCATCAATTTTGGAATTAAAAGATTTTTATAAGACATTTTCTCTCTCATTGAATTTCTTTATAAAAACATCTTTTACAACTCAAATCAAAGGCTTTTTCGAATCCACTTCCAATATTTGCTTGAAAAATAACCAAGGGAGCTTAGGAGGAACAGAAGGACGACCCCCAAACTGTAGATAAGCTCCATGGTCTCCTTTCACCTCAAATTCATGGTGGAAATCACAAATCAATGCTTGATTTCTTACTTTCTTCATTCAATCTTCAATCCTAGCCAATCCTTTTCACTCAAAAGCTTGAGGAACAAACCTTGTGAAGTGATAAATCTTTGTTCACCATTAGGAACATAAAGTTGGAGCTTTAAAGCTTCATTGAAGGCGGGTTATATAGCTTGAACCCTTGAACTTTATTATTGATTTCATATCTTTATCAATTGTTGATTCTTTCTTCATTCTCAAAATTTTATTTGGTTGATTGATGAAATCACCATGAAAATCACAAAAATATTCAAAGGTTTGTAGATTGAGGATTATTATGTCATATCAAGTACACATCTCAATAATATCTATAGCAAACGGTTTCAAAGGACTTGAGACCAAAACGGTCTCAAGATCGTCTGAGACCAAACGGTTTCAGGATCGTTTGGAGTCAAACGGTCTCAAGACCGATTGGGATCAAACGGTCTCAGACCGTTTGGAGTGAAAATAATGATGATGTTGAATTTTTATCCATGGACCTCAATTAAATTGATATTTAATATTCCAAGAATGTAAGATCCTTCAATTGCATAACCTAATCGGGTTGAAATGTTGAAATTCTCAATTGATTGAATCAATTTTTGGGTTGACTCCCAAACGGCCTCAAGACCATTTGGAGGTCACCCAAACTATCTCAAGACTGTTTGGAGGTCTATGGTTGAGTATGATTGGATGGTTTAAGATCTAGTTATTTCACACTGATATACAATCAATAGCTCAATTGATGATCGATTCAATGATGCAAACCCTAACTGAATTTCACAAATTTCCATGATGGGATGAGTCAAACGGTCTCAAGACCATTTTGAGGTTAACCAAACAACCTCAAGGCCATTTGAGGTAATGTCATACCATGGGTTGATTGTAATTTAATAGTTTCAATTGAATTAGTTCCACAATGTCAACCATTGTCGGTTCCTCAATTTCAAAACCCTAATTCATGGTTCTTGATTATAAACCCTAATTCAATTGGGTTCAAAACCCTAATTGATGGTTCAACTGAAAGGTGATTCAATGGTTCAATTGAGGAATAAATCAATGGTTTAATTGATAGACAGTTCATTGATTGAAACCCTGAATTGATTAGGTTAAAGGAAAACCTTTTTGGTCCATTCGATTTTGAGAGGGTTTGGGCCAACGGTCTTAATACCATTTGAGTCCAAATGGTCTCAAGATCATTTGAGATCAAACTGTCTCAAGCCATTTGGAGACCCAAGTGGTTTCAAAAGTAATTTTCCATACAGTTTCAATATTGTTTTTCTTAAACAGTTTCAAACCATTCAAGGTCTGAATGACCAAGACCGTTCGGGGTCTAAGTGACCAGGACCATTTGAGGTTCAACTGGTCAAACCATCTTTGGACACCTAATGTAGTTAAATGACAAATAAATACTCGATGAGGTAAACCAAAGGTGATTATAATGGTTAACCCTAATTGTGGTACTTAAATGAAGAACTGATCTAGATCAATCTGTGAGTACTTAACATCCTAGATAGGATGAGTGAGAGAGAGAAATGCTTTCATGTAATGATTAAGACTCAATTCTCTCATTATGAAAAAAATATAAGTAAAATATGTAACTAGGGTTTGATCCATGGAGATGAGGTCATGAAACCCTAATTGAGAAGATTAATGAGCCATAACCATAAATTAGAGCAATCCTAGGTGAAATCCTAATTTAGAGCAAAGCTAAGTGAAACCCTAATCTAGGGTGTGTAAACCTAATATAGGGTAATTATATGAGAAACCCTAATTCACATTATTTGAATAGTAAACCCTAATTATGGATAATGGAATGAGATATCCTAATTAGGCAGAATAGTAAACCCTAATTATGGATAATGAAATGTGCAACCCTAATTTCAGGAAAAGCTACATGAAACCCTAATTTGGGGAAATATGGTGAGAAATCCTAATTCATGGTAATGATATGTAAATACCTAATGTAGGGTGATGTAATGTGTTTGAAACCGTAATATAGGGTAAAGATATGAGAAACCCTAATTTTGGGTTATAATGTATGAAACCCTAATTTTGGACAATATGATGATAATTCATAACCCTAATATGGGATATTGGGATGAGTATTCCTGATTGACATGAGATGGAAACCCTAATCCTATAGAGGGAATAGTGGTGTTACTCTATGTTGCATGGTGTTGATATGTAAACAATATAACTGATATCATGAAGTACTAACCATGCAGGTATCATGAGAAGATGAACATAGCCAGGTATGAGCTATGATGTTTCTTTTATTAAAGTTATTAATGAGCTATAATATGCCTTGCTGCCTACTAAGAGGTAATAAGAGGTGAAATGAGCTTTGTGAGCTATGTTGAATGCTTGTGTAGCAATTATTATGTTTACCTTGGTCAGATGACCTGAAGGTATTAAGTTACCTGATAAGTGGTAACAAATGTTCTATGTTAAACTGAGGGTTTGAATACCCATATTCCATAATCATGATGATGAACTTGTCAAGAAATGAGAATATACCTGATGAGATGAGGGATTGAGATCCCAACATTTTATTTAAGTTGAATAGTACTTGATGAAAGTATTACCCATTCTTTGTAGCAATTGACATCATATTTGATATTCTGGAAACTTGTTTGATGCTAAAAGAATATGGTAATACACTTATTTAGTCAAGTGATATCATATAATGTAGTTTCCCTGACCCTAGATCCATCAACGTCAGAATTTGCTGAATGGTGAAACAAGTTAAACTCAGAACGCATATTTTTGAATATGTGGGGGTAATTGGGCAATTATATCCTTATGCCCCGTAGAGCTAACTATGTGATATCATCTACGTATAGGATAGGATGTGTGTCGTAACTCTGAAAAGAGTATGGCTATATGCCATGACTCCACATTATAATACCAGGTTTTTTTTGTGTGTCTTAATCCCGAAGAGAGTATATGCTGCGGCTATAACTCTATAGCAAAGATGCCAATATACCCTGGTAAGCTAATTGTAGTTTGACACGTGATGTCTCTGCCAGATAATCTCATACTAACCAAGAAGGATGAGGTCTTGGATTCCAGATCTTGCATTGACCTTGTGTGGTACTGATGCTTAACATAATCGTGGTCGGTTCGAGTATGAACGATATACTTCATCTCTTCAGGGCATTAATTCAGAATGATTGTAAAATGTAATCAGCCGTGTAGCTTATCATCTTAAGGTTGAAATATGAGAATCATTGACTCATGTTACCTTTCTTAGCATATCTTGGATGAACAAATATTATATGTGTTCTTCAATTCTTTATTGATTAAGTGATATGCTTCTTATAACTGATATGCTTTGAATAAGAATACTACTCTAAATCTGTTTAGACATTGCTTAAACTACTGTTGAATATTTATAACTCAACTGCTCAGTTTAACTTAATTAAATTGAAATGATAATGTTTTTTTGGTGGAGAGTTATATCTCTCACTGGGACATGGGTCTCACTCCGTTGCTCTCCAACACTTTTTAGGTGGACGCGGACGAGGAGGTAGAAACCCTTCAGTAGGTGGGGGACAGCATCAACAGCTTCAATAAAGAACAATAGTGATTCCTCAGGTGGAGACACTGGCTGTTAAGTTTTGTATATGTGTACATAGAGTCCTATGTGTCGTATCTGTACTCTCAGGTCCTCAGAGTCAATATATGGTTTTCAATGAATCGATCTGAGATTTTGGCTTAGTGCCTCATGATTTTTATACTTCTTGTGTACAGTTGAACAAGCAGTTGATGTTGAAATCTTGAGATGAGACAATACAAGATATATATTTTTGAACCAGAATGTAATGTATTACTTTGATTCTTTTTGAAAGAGTTTTCCTTTGTTAGATCTCTTTGTAAAAGGTTTTAATTTTTAGTGATTTTCAGTAATCTGCTGCTAATGATCGCTTCCGCTTTAGTTAATCATGTATGTTCGTCACAGGCCCTCTCATAAGAAAAGGAGGTCCTTAGAGACAAAATGCAATGCTTTGGAGAAAGGGTCCTCTAGGAAGCAGAACAACCCCAAAGAAGCCTCTAAGGAAGGCCCTGAACCTAAACTTATCCCTTTTGACAACTGAAACCTAGAGGATGTCCATAAAGGGAGCCAGTGATAGAAAATGATCTCAAGGTTGACTCTGCAGCTAACTTTGGATGAGTAGTAGGACAAGTGGTGGTCCACACTCTTGATGCCCTCTAGATGGAACTGAAGAACAAATTTATGGAGGCCATTAGTGCCCTATCCCTCAAGTATATAGCTGGATATGAAAATGGCAAGACAATACCAGTGCACCCTCACCTTGGAGATACCATTTTAGACTTCGTCAAAATGAATACTAAAAAATTGTGGGGAGACGATAAAATAGAAGTAGTTGTCAAATCTGATGTTTAGATCCTGACAGTGGAGAGTGGCTTCAATATATGTTGGAAGTGTAGCCAAACAAGAAAGTCCCCTTCTCCACTCATCTACTTGAAGGAGTAGCAAAGATCTGGTGGGAGAACCACATAATGGGCCAAGATTTGAACGAAGAACCAATGGCTTGGATTGACTTCTAAACCATCTTTTCTACCAGATTCATACCTGTATTAGCTAAGAAACAAAAAGAGGAGTTTAAATTCCTAGTTTAAGGTAATATGTCTATGGAAAACTTCACCTGCACGTTTCTCGTCCTTAAATAATTTGGTTACATGTTGAGTGAGGAAAGATGAGCTGATCATTTTGTAGAATGCCTTCACCGTATAATCAAACCCATGTGATGGCGAGAAGACTGAAGAACTTCACTGATTCTTATAAAATCTCCCTTGACATGGAAAAGATGGAGAATGCCTACAAAGAACCTGCCAAAAGGGTTATTGAGATTCACTAAAGGCACCTCTAGCCCAAGGAATGAACATAAAAAAGGTTAAGGATGCAACCATCCCACAGGGAGACATGAGGGGAAGGAAAAACCCTACAAAGAGATTTGTCCCCGAAGGTGCCACCACATGGGAGCGCTCACTTAGGGAAGTGTCATTTTTGGAATAAGGTGTGATTTTGTTTTCATCAAGAAGGACACTTTCACACCAACTATCCCCACCTTGATCTAAGAATCTCAAGCCTAGTGGAATCATATCTCATGGTAGAAGCACCACCGGTAGTAGAGGTTCCACCAGTTGTAGCTCCATCTGAAGGAGAGTGTAGGAAGATAGGTAGGCCCAAGTTTTGTCCATTGATAATGAAGAGGCACATGCCAATGCTAATTGTTTTATATAGGGTAATCACCCTTAGAGTTCTTTTGCCCTATATTAAGCTTTAAAATGCAATGGTAGTTTGACTTTCATGAAAACCATGTAGGTATTCTTAAGATTAGGTTATAAAATGTAAAAGCTCTATTTGACTCTGGTTCTACTAATACTTTTGCGAACTCTTGCAACAATTTTTTGTTTGGACATCAAGGATTTATGATATATTTTGCATGTCACTACCTTGAGCGGTCAAATCTTTACATCTCCCTTGTAAATGTAAGGACCCTGACCTGAGTTTTGGGGTAACCCCATTTGCTCTGTCTTAATGATGTGCATAGAATCTTTCTCTAATATTTTTAGATGTAATTAGGGCTTTTGGTATGATTAAGTTTTAAGTTTGATCTTGTTTGGATGACGTGTGTGCTTTTTGTGCTAGTTTTGGTTCAAATTACAATTTATTTTTTATAGGGGGTTGATGTGCAATTTTCCTCCTCTAGAGTATTCCTTCTTTCTCCTGGCTTCATGAGAGAGAGATTTTGGTTCTTTAGGGCACTTTGTTTTACCTTTGGTTGAGTGGTGTCACCCTTATTGGTGATAAGGGTATTCTAGGGTTAGTGTGCTTTGGCCTTGCGACTTTTGTTGGTTTGTCTCGACATAGGTCGTGACCTAGGGTGTGGTTAGGGGGTGTCAAGGCCGAGACAGTTCCCCTTAGTGTGGTGGTCATGACCAAGGTTGTCTTGGGTTGAGACAAAGACTTAGAGAGGTATGTTTTGACCTAGGTTTCCTGTGGTGGTCTTGGTGTCACGACCCAATGGTGTTGTTAGGGTGTGTCATAACCATGGAGCCCCTTTGTGTGTTGCGATCGTGACATAGAGGGTTGAGGTTCTTAGGTGGTCAAGAAACTACCTAGAGTGTATCACCATTTCATGCAAGTCATGTTTAAGTGGTTGCATGTGGAAGCATGTTGGTCTTTTGCATGGACAAGTGTCCCTTGGGTTCTTAGTATGTTGACACCTCACCCTTAGTTCTCTCTCTCATACTTTATCTATATAACCCCTTATCCCTTCTTGCTTGTAACCCTTTCAGCCATCTATCTTCTTCCCCCTTCTTTGTTTGTTCTTGGAAGCTTGGTGGAGTGAGGATGTTCATCCTTATATCATGAGGAACCAATCTCCTCTTACATGTGGAGGTGGTGGTGATCCGATTTCATATCACATCTTTGGTAAGTGTTTACCTTTTAAATTGATGTTCCATTGATCTCCTACCTTCATTTCATTCTCTATATTATCCTTGAACTATGTTATAACATGGTGGTCATTCTTGAGAGTACACTCCTTATCACGAGGGTAATAGGCCATGTTTTGATAAGGAGACACCCAAGTGAGAGGGAGTTTCTTATCTCTTTTCCCTCTTCTTTCCCTTGGTTTGGTTTTGATTTTTTATCTATTTCCTGAGAAACCCTTTTACCTTGGTGTTTCCCCTTTCTTCAGGTGCTCTTGAGTCCAAGTGTGGAGCTTTTGGTGGATTCTTTTCAACCCTTGAATCATGTGCTTTGGGCTCTGGATCTTGAAGTTCGGATATCTTGCTGGTGATCATCTTAAGGAGGGTTATATAACACTAAACCTACTCTATTATCTTTTTTATTATTGTCTTCTTCCTCTAAATTGCATTTTCACCATGTTTGTGCTTAATGGTAATCTCTAGAGCTTGTTTGGTGGAGATCCCTTGCTTGATTTGAAAGCAATATGAAACCCTTACCTTTTGTGCTCGTTTTGGTGGATGACGTGTTATGAAGGTTTTTCTCCATGTATTGTTCGTTACTTTGCCCTCATGCACGGTTTTTGTACACCTAAAGTTTGGAGGGATGTTAGGTTCAATTTTGGTTAACTTGATCTTGTTTTTCTCTTCCTTGGTAGTTTCTTGACCCATGACATAGGGTCTTGGTGATCGTTTGTATGTGACCTTTTCTTCTTAATAATCATAGTTACACCCTTGGATTCAACTCTATTTTGGTGAACCAGATGGTGCATCTTGGGAGGACGCGACACTCCCCTCATGATGATTGCAACATTGATAGCCTTTGGTTGAGATTATCCTTTGAGGTTGAGTTTTCCCTAGTGGTGTTAGGTCAAGGCTTTTGTGTTAAGTAGTCTAGTCACCCTTGGTGTTAGACATGTCTTGATTGAGTTGAGACTCACCCTAGAGAGCAGGATTGCGACCATGATGGTCTTGGGTCATGACATGGGTGGTGGTTGATGGTCTTGGGGCATGACATGAGTGGTGGTTGATTGTCGTAGGTCACGACATAGGTTGTGGTCGAGTCACCTTCTAGTTGAGGTGCTTTGGAAAAACCATAACCCTAAGTGCAACGGGCGTGACATGGTCTAGAGGATGAAGGTCACAACATGTGAGAGATGGTAGAGGAACAAGAGGGTCTTGGTCGCAACATGGACCATAGTAGTTTGTCATGACCTATGTGGTTATGTGGTCAGCATAGGGTGATGGTAGGTGGATGAGAAACATATGTAAACACCTAGTGTTAACCATATATGTATGATGCATAAGAGATATACAATGTTGTTTAGCATGTTATCTAATCCAAATTAATGGCGATTTCTAATCCTTATGCAATCCAAGATGAGGGAGGGTGATGGTTCTAGGGTTAATGGTTAAACCGAGTATTGTAAGACCTAATCAATTAAAAGGAAACCCTAAATCTAATAATAATGAATGGTTGTCTTACTTGTTTTTCCATCATGAAATGGTTATGATGTTATGTGGTTATCTCTCCTATTTATAATCTTCTAACCATGTAGGTGTTATGAGTTTGATAATCATAGCTAGAGTATGCTATGGTGATGAGATATGATATAGGTTGAATGAGCCAGGAGAGGCATGTTGAGGCACTTATGGTATAGAAATGATGAGCTGAGGGATAAATATCTGATAGCATGTGACTTTGGAGTTGATGATGTGATAAATAGAAATAATAAAGGAATCATGTGGTGATAGTGTAGCAATTTCACAACCTATATGTTTATATATGTTAGAAGAGTACTATTCCCTTATATTTGAAGAATTTTCATGATTTTAAACATTATAACTTGATCGATGCTAAAAGATACTAAATTGACATAACTAATCAAGTGTAACATAGACATATATTTTTTCCCTATGCCATAGATCCATCTCAATGTCAACACTTGTTGGATGGTGAAACGAGTTTATCCTTAGAGGAGACCTGGAGTCATATATTGTTGAGTATATGCATTCACATGATTGGTTGTGGGCCATACCCTTTATGGAGTGTGGCTGCGGGCTGTAGCTCAGTGATATGTTACTTATGATGTTTCATAGGATTGGCTAAGGGCTATATCTCAATTTCACTAGCTTCGTGACCTATACCAAAATGGGCTAGGGCATTCACTATTGACTATATGTCACAAGTTTTAGTTGACTAGTATGTCTCTTCCCTTTACTTGTGCACTGCTCGTGTGGTTTGGTGAGGTTGTGGATTTTGACGCTTCCATAGACCTTGTATGGCACTGATTTTGGCTTAGTAGTGGTCGGTTGGATTTGAGTGGTACGAATCAAATCCTCGGGGCATAATAAAATATGTAATCAATCGTGTAGTATTTTACTTAGATTCATAAATGAAAACATTGGTTGAGGCCTTGCTTGTTTTTGTACAATATAACTGGTAGTGAAAATACATGTTCTTCATATTCCTTTTATGATGGTAAGATGCTTCATAATCTAATTATAATTGCTTATTCTGTTAGTGATGGTTACCTGCTTATTATAGTTGCAGCTTTATTGTTGTTCCTTAATCATATTATCTATGCTAATAATAGTTTTGGTGGAGAGTTATATCTCCTATTGAGATTTAGAATCTCACCCCATGGATTCCCCACATATTTTTAGGTGGACGTGCACAAGGAGTTAGAGACCCTACAACAGAGGCTGAGAAGAAGTAAGGAGGCTAGTAGCTGACAAAGTTGGAAGTGTTGCTTATGGTACTTTTTCTGTCTAGAGTCCTAGAGTCTTCCTTGTACACCTAGGCCTTTGGGATGGTGTTTGGACATGTTCTATAGATGTACTTTTGATACATTGCTTTGGCTCGTGTGTCCTCTTGATGTAAAGTTATAATTAATATATATATATATATATATATATATATAATGGACATGTATGGACTCATATGAAAAGGTTTTTTTTGTTTGGGACTTAATGAAAATGGTTTTGTATTTCTAGTGTTTTCCACTAATCTGTTTGTTTAAGTTTTTTTTCCGCGGTTAGTTTCGAGTTATATTGTGGTTTGTGACAAGGGGTGTCACAGTTTAGTTGGTATCAGAGCTATTGGTTTGATGAGTCTACAGGGACCTAGGACTAGGGTTTGTGTCTATTCTTGTGTCCTCCACTCTATCTTATAGTGACTTACACTTATGTAAAAGAAGAAGAATGCCTAAAGATGTCTGGAAAACACAAAGAACACATTGTTGAGAGCAATGTCAGTGCATAGGGAGGAGGTGCTAGGAACCTGGAATGAGAAGATCGAGTGCCTGAGGGTTCCTAGTTTGACCCAGCCATGATTGAAAAATCTACCTTTCATTCTCTTTTTGGGTAGTTTATGGCTACGATGACGCATATGGTGGACAAGATGCCCACACCTTAGCCTAAGGAACCGGTTCTGAATGAGGAATCTTCAAGAACTGGGAAGACCTTTGAGCTACTTTGCCATGTTGTAGCGGTGGAGAATGCGAAAACAGTTGATCTGGTGGATGTTGATTTGTGGCTTACTGATCTTGAGAAATCCTTTAAGATCCTAAGCATCCTGGAGGTGGACAAGGTTAAGCATGTGGTGTACCTTTTGAAGGGGAGTTTTGGCCATTGGTGGGACATAGAAGAGGAGAAGAGACCTGGTGTTGAGGTAGGTTTGGAGGAGTTCTGATGTGAGTTTGTTCATTGGTACTTCTCACAGACCTATCTTGACAAGAACATCAGTCAGTTTGAGCAGATCCGACAGGTATCCATGTCTATCAATGAGTATGAGGTTAAGTTTATGGAGGTTCTTTGGTATTGTCCTCATATGGTTTTCACAGACGATGAGAGGATACATCATTTTGAGAAGGGGTTGAATGTTGTGTTGTCTACCTAGACTATTGCATTAGAGAATCAAGAAAGGTTTTCCACATTTGTGGAGTTTATTTGGAGGATAGAGTGATCTATGATAGAGAAGTCAGAGGCAAGTTCCAAGAAGAGGCCTACATAGTCCCAAGGATTGCCGTTAGGAGGCTTTAAAAAGTTTAGGTTTTCAGCACTGCTAACATTGCAGAAGTTTAGTGTAAAAACGTAGTGGTCACCTAGTAAAGTTAGATGTTACAACCCCAATTTTTTGTTTCATATGGTTTAAGATGAAATTTCTCCCATGATATGTATGATTAAGAAATTGTATGATTTATGTGTAATGAGTATATTTCTTTGTTAATATTTCCTTCAAATGTATGATTTCATGGACCCTATCAAGTTAGTGTGTCCAAGATGATAAAAAGAGAAAGAAAATCGAAGGAAATCAAATAATGCATAAATATGAAAAGAAAATGAGATAATAATGAAAATATGAGAAATATGTGAAAGATGTATGATTGAATCATCATGGATGATATTTCGAATCCACATGGTTTCTAATGGAAAAATGCATCATAATAAAGGGAAAATAATATAATAAGAGAGATAAATTATGTATAAAATATGCCTTAATAAGTAAAGCTTGCTTATGAAGATAATTCACTTTCACTTTCGAATTTTAGGCATCCAAGGTATCTTGTGGACTAAGTAATTTAATTGATAAATATTTGATTGTGTCTTAATAATCAAGTTTTGCATATGAAAGAGATTAATTAACGAATATTCCTTTCCCCAGTGAAAGATAATAATGTGGATGGAGTTTTCCTCATTTTGTGATAAGGAATTGTGTTCTTGGGAGAGAGATTCGAATTTGAGTTTTAAATTAAAAATAGAAACCTTTTTGGGAAGAACCTTTCCTTTTTAGCACTAAGAGTCCTAAACCCTCCCGACCCCTCCTCTGTTCCGTGCTACCCACGACTTATATAATGACCGAAGGCTATGAAGAACAGATACAATCGAGACCTACAACATAGCCCAGACCATGGATTATGATCCAGAGACTCCAAACGTGGTTTGTTATTCTCACAGAGGAGCAATGCAGAGCATGACATGGATTGGCTCCAGATCAAAGGGCTAAGGGAGGAAGACTTCCGTGAGGTTCTCCTCTACTGAACTTGTAACATCCCTGACATGGGTTATGCCTTAACCCTGGAAGTTTTTCTTAAGCAAAGTTATTTAGATCCTTTATTTTACTTTGAGGAAAGTAATTAAGGATCTTGAGGAACTTATGTTTCAATTTTGGTCATGTTTGAACAATGTTAAAGCAATAATTGCTTATTTTGGATTAAAGTGCAAATTACCCAAGTTGAGGGCTTAAATTGCAAATGTTACATGATAAAAAGGTCCTCATTTGTTGAATGATAATTTGAATGAATATGATGTAGAGGTATGGCTTGTGATAGCCTGAATACCAAGAAAGAGCTGATAAAGCAATGTTTGTGCATTAAAACCTAGTTTTGGAGTAATGTGCAATTTACCCAAAACCTAGTGTTCAATATGCAATTTACCACTTCAAAATGGTCCCTACTGTTTCTTGGGATCATTTGGAGCAAATAAAATGAGAGGGGCGTCTCATTTGTATCTCCTTGAAGGAGAGAGAATCTTGATATTAAAATAATCAAGATTTAAGCATAAAGGAAACCCTAATTCAATATTAATGCAAAAATAATTATATTAATTGGGGTTCCTTTCAACCAAAATGTTATTGGTTGAGTTTGAATAAGGATAGACGTCCTTTTGTGTAGATAAGGCACGAAAATATCTAAAGGAGGTGAAACTCCACTCACCTTATTATAAAGGAAAGTAATATCCACTCACATTATGGATATTACTATTATATGATTAAGGTTCTTAATTTGTTTTCTTTTAATTTGAGGATAATGAAGGAGAATTAAAGGTAAAGGAAGGTGCCTTAGTACACAAGGGAGTGAGGGGATTTATTTGGCACCAATTTGAGAGTTGAGGGAAATTAAAAATGCTTTCTCTCTCCTCAATTTCCTTTATAAAAACTTCATTTCCAAATCAATTCAAAGGCTTTTTCGGCCCTTTCTTGTTCCTTTGTTTTGGATGAGATCAAGGGGACTTAGGAGCAATAGGAGGACGAGACCCAACCTGTTGGTAAGCTTCTTGACCCTCATTCACCTTGATTCCATGGTGGAAATTGAAAATCAATGCATGATTTCTTCATATCTTGATCCCATCTTCAATTCTAACCATTCCTTTTCACTCAAACCATGAGGACGAGCCCTGTAATGGTGAAAGGAGTTGCATCCACCATTTTTGACGTGATCTTGGAGCTTGGAAGTTCAATTGGAGGTGGGTTTTATAACTTGAACCCCTTTACATTGTTATTCAATCATTAATCTTGCAATTTCATTGATTCCTTCATTATCTTGATTAATTGCTGGTTGAAATTGGTTAATTCATGAAATCAGAGGTACTACAAACTTCAGGGACAAAGGTAGATGATGATGACATCATCTTGTACACTTTTCCATAGAAATCATGGTTCATTCGGTTTTGAGTTAATTGTTCATACGGTTTCACCAAACCGTTTGAGAGCAAATGGTTTGAAACCGTTTGAGAGAAAACGGTTTGAAACCGTTTGAGAGGGTTTACCAAGGGTTTACAGTTTGAGATTCCTGTTCCTAATCATGTTGGGTGATAAACCGCCAAATTTGATGGATTAATTCCAAAGGAATCATGAGTTGAAGGCCAATCAATTAGGCAAACCCTAATTGTATTAAGTGCTGATTTTTCAACTTGAGTAATTTAACTTTTTGGGAAAACGGTTTCAAAACCATTTGAGAGAGTTGACCAAGGGTTGACCGTTTGATATTCCTGTTCCTAATCATGTTTGGCGATGAACCACCAAATTTGATGGATTAATTCCAAAGTAATAATGAGTTGAAGGCCAATCAATTAGGCAAACCCTAATTGGATTAAGTGCTGATTTTTCAACTTGAGTAATTTAACTTTTTGGGCAAACGGTTTCAAAACCGTTTGAGAGAGTTGACCACGGGTTTAACATTTGAGACCCCTGTTCCTAATCATGTTGGGTGATAAACCACCAAATTTGATGGTTTAATTACAAAGGAATCATGAGTTGAAGGCTAATCAATTAGGCAAACCCTAATTGGATTAAGTGCTGATTTTTCAACTTGAGTAATTTAACTTTTTGGGAAAATGGTCTCAAAACCATTTGAGAGAGTAGACCAAGGGTTGACCGTTTGAGATTCCTATTCCTAATTATGTTGGTTAATGACTCACCAAATTTTATGGATTAATTCTCAAGGAATCATGAGTTGAAGGCTAATCAATTGGGCAAACCCTAATTGAAAATAGTGCTGAAATTCCAATGAGTTGATTTGAGATTTTGGGTTGATTAGCCCAAACGGTTTCAAAACCGTTTGGGGAACACCCAAGACCATTTGGAGGTCTGGGGTTAAGTATACTTGACCAATTGAAGGTCCAAAGGTATCAAATCACCTTGCAATTAAGTGTTGATTTGATGATCAACTCAATGGCTCAAACCCTAATGATTTTGTTTACTAGAATCCAAGGCTTGGATGATCCAAACGGTCTCAAGACCATTTGGAGCTCATCCAAATGGTCTCAAGACCGTGTGGTGGTCATCCAAGACCGTTTGGAGACCTATGTTTGAGTATGATTTGTTGGTTGAAGGTCCAATGACATCAATTGAAACACAATTAGTAGCTTGATTGATGATCAATCTCAAAGCCCTAATTTGTGATTATAAACCCTAATCCAATTGAGATCAAACCCTAATTGAAGTTCCAATGGAGGGGTTATTCCATGATTCAATTGATGATTGAATTGATGATCTAATTGGTTCAAGTTCCATTGATTGGAATGGAGTTTGTTGAAGTCTTGATTGACTTTTTGGTCCATGTGGTTTTGAGAGGTTTGGGACCAAACGGTCTCAAGACCGTTTGTCTCAAATCATTTGGAGACCTAGGTGGTTTCAAGGTCAAGTTGTGTTATGCAATTGAAGGTTCAATTGATCAATCCAATTGAATACCTCATGTAATTAAAGGTTCAATTTATCAAACCTTTTGGAAACCTAATGTAATTAGGTGAGACCTACCCTTAGTGGTACTAATTCATGATGCATAACAAATACATGGGTTCAATACATGAATAACCCTAATTTATGGGTAATTGAATGAAACCCTAATTGGGATGAATAATAAACCCTAATTGTGGTTTATTGAAGTTAACCCTAATCTAGGGTGATTTGATGTGAAACTCTAGTTGAGGGTGTATCCATGTGAAACCCTAGTTGAGGGTGTATCCATGTGAAACCGTAGTTGAGGGTGTATCCCTGTGAAACCCTAGTTGAAGGTGTATCCATGTGAAGCCTAATCCTAATAATGGAGTAGTAGCTAATACCCTGAAAAGGGAAGTATCTAATGTGATTGTTTATAGGCAACTTTATAATAAAGCAATGCCTTAAACTAAGATAGGTCCATATCATGTGAGATAGTTGGACAATTCTAATTTATGACCTATGCACTATATGATATTTTGATAGGTCAGTGATTAAAAGTATTAAGAAGGAAATACCTTAATATAACATCAGATAATAAGCTTTAGTAAGCTAGATATGATGAGAAAAGTGATACATCAGGATATGATAGATATCACTTTTAGTATTTTAGGGTAATGCATCTTGATACACTAATAAGTCCAATATATTTGGATAAGAAACACATGAAGTGTGCTATGTAAACTCTTACAATGAGATGTAATGAGTTTAATGCATCTTAATAAATGTTGGCTAATATACCATGTAAATAAGTTGTTGCCTAGTGAGAGGTGACAAGATGTGAATGGCCTTGTGATCCATGTGAATAAGTTGTTGCCTAATGAGAGGTGACAAGATGTGAATGGCCTTGTGAGCCATGTAAATAAGTTGTTGCCTAGTGAGAGGTGACAAGATGTGAATGGCCTTGTGAGCCACGTGAATAAGTTGTTGCCTAGTTAGAGGTGACAATATGTGAATGGCCTTGTGAGCCATGTGAATAATTTGTTGCCTAGTGAGAGGTGATAAGATGTGTAGTGGCCTGATGAGCCATGTGTGATGCTTGGGTAACAAGTATCATGTATACCTTGGTCAGATGACCTGAAGGTGATAGTTACCTAATAAGTGGTAACAATGCTCAGTGTGGAGCCAAGGATTTGAATACCCAGAACCATATCATTATGGTATTGAGATTGTGAAGGGATGAGAATTCCCAGTATTGAAATGGGGGACTGAGATCCTAATGTCTTTTAAAGACTGTGAAGTAATTGATGAAAATAGTACATGTTTCTTTGTAGCATTTGTCTTCATAAGTTATGTTTGAGAACTTGACTGATGCTACAAGAATTTGATAATGTACTTAATTAATCAAGTGAAATATATTCATGTAGTGCTCTGACCATAGATCCATCATCGTTAGGAATAGGTGATGGTGAAACAGGTTGCTCTGCGGCATATCCTGGAGTTCGCATATTTTTTAATATGCGGGGGTCAATGGGTGAAAATATCCTTACGTCCTCTTGAAGAGATTGTGGGAAGGTAAACAAGAAACCTCTCAATCCTTCATGATATTTCGGGATGAATGTATTACAAATATCCCCATGATTGGGTTAGATGTTGTGCACATCTCCCAATGTTAATGTCGGATCAAGGAGATAAACATAAAATCTCTCGATTGGCGATGAGAGTGCAGTTGATGCTGTAACTCTATAGTGAAGTTCCAGTATACCCTGGAAAGCTATTTGGAGCAGTCGACATAGTCCTGCTTGTTGTCCCGTACTGACCGGGATGCGGGAGGTCTTGGAAGCTGACTCTTCCATTGACCTTGTATGGTACCGATTTTGACTTCGCAGTGGTCGGTTGGAGTATGAGCGGTATACCTCATCTCCTCAGATCTTAAGTGTGATTGTAAAATGTAATCAACCGTATAGCATGTTTGCTTAAAAATTGAATATAGATATTCATTGGCTGATGTTGCATTTCTTTGTGCATTCCTTAGTGGATAAATGTTAATTATATTTCTTTATATTATCTGCAAGGTAGACAGATGAATTACTTATTTACCATGGGTAGATGCAATGACCTCCTTGAGAATAGGAGATTATCTTATTGTATTCTATGATGAATAATTCTGCCTGATAATGTAAAAGTAACCCCTGCTCAGTTTTAATTTAATAAACTGCAATAACAATGTTTTTGGCAGAGAGTTATATCTCTCGCTGGGGCAATTTTCAATTGTCTCACCCCCGTGGGAATCATTTTTAGGTATGCATGGGAGGCAAAGCAAAAATCCTAAAACAAGGAAAGAGCAACAACAACAGCAACAACAAGGACAACAATGAGATCTCAAGTGGAGATATTGTCTATCAAGTCATATAGATAGTAGTCCTATGTGTCGTCTCTGTACTCTCAGGTCCTCAGAGTTTTAAATGTATAAATCTGAGTTTTAGCTTAGTGCCTCGAAGTTTTTATACTGCCTGTGTATATTTGTTAACAGGGCAGTCAATGTTGTAATCCTTGAAAAGGAATGGTACAGGTTGTGTACTTGTGAACCAGGATGAATTTGAAATACTCTGGTTCTTTGTTAAAGAGATTTCCTGTGAATGGATCTCTTTGAAAAAGTTTTAAGTTTTAGTGATTTTCAGTAATCCTCTGTTAGTGATCGTTTCCACATGTTTTATTATTGTTAATGACATTTGTTATCTTAATGATGACGTTTGTCATTACAATTTAGTGGTATCAGAGCTCTAGGTTTGCTGAGTCTACAGAGACATAGGACTAAGTTGTTGAGTCTGTATTAGTGTCCTCCACTATACCCTATAATGATTTCTGCTTGTCCAGAGAAAGGGTAAAGTTTTAGAATGACTGGAGAACACAAGGTGCGCATTGTTAAGAGCAATGTTATTGCACTAAGAAGAGGTGCAAGGGATCAGACAGGAATAGAATGAGTGCCTGAGAATTCCCATTAAGACCTAATCAGGATATAGAATCCTATGATCATGCTCTTTTTGGGTAGATTAGGGCAATAGTAATGCATATAGGGGACTGGATACTAGCCTTACAACCTAGGTTATCAGTCCTTAATATAGAAAGCTTGATCTTTATAAGAGTTCCTGAATGACTTAGTCATGTTGGAACAAGGGAAAATATGGAAAAGATTCACTTATTGCAAGAAAGTAGACTCTGCCATATGTTTAGACAGATAATAAATCTGTGATGGCAGTGCCTAAGAAGGGGCAATAAGCTGAGGAGTAGGGAATGGACTCTATAATTTTAGAGACATTTGCCTAATGGTTCTAAGAAGCCAAAGTTTTTCGTACTAATAATGCAATAAATGCCT
This sequence comes from Alisma plantago-aquatica, assembly GCA_963693085.1. Taxonomy (NCBI): domain Eukaryota; kingdom Viridiplantae; phylum Streptophyta; class Magnoliopsida; order Alismatales; family Alismataceae; genus Alisma; species Alisma plantago-aquatica. The sequence continues at coordinate 922,876,632 of OY856410.1, read as the reverse complement.
AGTGTACCAGGGCAATAGCCACTAAGTGAGTGCAAATGTCTTAACCTTTCACCTGTAAGATCCCATGGCTTAGTTTTTGCTTCAGTAATAAGACTAATAAGACCATGATGTGAGGACAAGGTATGTTATAAATGTGTACATGTTGAGTACGCTAAACCCTTTTTGTTATAAAAAGGAGGATTGTTGATTTTGTTTTCCCTATTTGTTTCTATATAGGGAAGAAATGATGAGAACTAGAATTTGAATTCTATTCAGTATTCTTTTAAATGCTCTATATTGATCTTACCTCTATGAAATAGGAAGAGGTGTAGAAGAGATGCTTGGATAAAATCCAGGGATGTTAAATTTTATGCTTATGATAAAAGCAAGGAATATGATAGCATGTAAGTGCATACTACTTGATCTTAGTACTTGTAAACCCTGGCCAGGTATACAACTATTTATGATAAAGTGAGTATGGAAACTCTTAGATTGATATATTTTTGATTGCCTTGATCAAGCAATCATTCTGAGACAATCTAATGAGTATCATGAAATTGAAAATATGGTATGGATAAATGTATCATACCTTAAGTACAAGAAAGAGGGATCTGATATGATTTCAAATAAATATGTGTATATGAGGAAGTAAAAGTATGTCCCTCATATGATGAGAAAGAGAACAAGGGAGGTGATCCCTGTTCAATAAAGTTGTAAATATGATAAAGATTTTTTCCTATAATGAGGAAATGGGAGATGTGATGAGATCATATGATGCTCATGAACATGTTAGAACATAACAAGGAAAGGAATAATGTTATGTGATCATCCTTATAAATTCCTATGCTGAGAGCAAGGAACCTGGGATGTGACAAAAAGTATTGATTCATGAATAATTGGATATTCACGAGATACTAAGAGGAATATGATTCCTTGTTTTCTTTCCTTTTGGGGGCATGGAAATCAAGTGCGTCTTAAGATACTTGGTGGACATAAAATAAAATGTTTATGTAAGTGATACTTAGGAAAGTATCAGTTTATCTTGGACTTTAGTTCCAAGGTAAGGACATATGTAACAAGTAATGTCTCATGATAAAAGAAATGTGAGAATATGATGTGTTTTCAATACATGTGACTGATACCAAGGTAAGAGATTCTGGTATCTAAGAAATGTCAGATGGTTTATGTGGGCTACCGGGAATGGTCAACCATGAAACCAGTCTATCTGTATATAACATAGTATGACCATCACATGTTAGGGGTTTATTCTTTGCATAAACATAACAACTAAATATGTCTTTAAGATAAGTTCTCAGTTGACTCTATGAGAATCTTGTGTGAAGGAACTTTGTGTTGATCAAAGTTCTATGATGTCTCCATAACAATGAGGTGTTATGAAGAGACATGATGATATGATAAAAGAATAATATCTGTTTCCTTTATCTGATATTTCGAGGACGAAATCCTTGTTAGGGGTTTATAACTTATAACATCCCTGACCCTGGGTTATGCCTTAAACCTGGAAGTTTTGCTTAAGCAATGTTATTTAGATCCTTTATTTTACTTTGAGGAAAGTAATTAAGGATCTTGAGGAACTTATGTTTCAATTTTGGTCATTTTTGAACAATGTTAAAGCAATGATTGCTTGTTTTGGACTAAAGTACAAATTACCCAAGTTGAGGGGTTAAATTGAAAATGTTACATGATAAAAAGTTCATCATGTGTTGAAGCATCATGGGAATGAATATGATGCAGAGGTATGGCTTGTGATAGCCTGAATACCAAGAAAGAGCTGATAAAGCAATGTTTGTGCATTAAAACCTAGTTTTGGAGTAATGTGTACTTTATCCAAAACCTAGGGTTCAATATATAATTTACGACTTCAAAATGGTCCCTGCTATTTCTTGGGATCATGTGGAGCAAATAAAATGAGAGGGACATCTCATTTGTATCTCCTTGAAGGAGAGAGAATCTTGATATTAAAATAATCAAGATTTAAGCATAAAGGAAACCCTAATTCAATATTAATACAAAAATAATTATATTAATTGGGGTGCCTTTCAACCAAAATGTTATTGGTTGAGTTTTAATAACGATAGACTTCCTTTTGCATAGATAAGGCACGAAAATATATAAAGGAGGTGAAACTCCACTCACCTTATTATAAAGGAAATTAATATCCACTCACATTATGGATATTACTATTATATGATTAAGGTGCTTAATTAGTTTTCTTTTAATTTGAGGATAATGAAGGAGAATTAAAGACAAAGTAAGGTGCCTTCGTACACAAGGGAGTGAGGGGATTTATGTGGCACAAATTTGAGAGTTGAGGGAAATTAAAAATGCTTTCTCTCTCCTCAATTTCCTTTATAAAAACTTCATTTCCAAATCAATTGAAAGGATTTTTCGGCCCTTTCTTCTTCCTTTGTTTTGGATGAGCTCAAGGGGACTTAGGACCAATATGAGTACGTGACCCAACCTGTTGGTAAGCTTCTTGACCCTCATTCACCTTGATTCCATGGTGGAAATTGAAAATCAATGCATGATTTCTTCATATCTTGATCCCATCTTCAATTCTAACCATTCCTTTTCACTCAAACCATGAGGACGAGACCTGGAATGGTGAAAGGAGTTGCATCCACCATTTTTGACGTGAGCTTGGAGCTTGGAAGTTCAATTGGAGGTGGGTTTTATAACTTGAACCCCTTTACATTGTTATTCAACCATTAATCTTGCAATTTCATTGATTCCTTCATTATCTTGATTAATTGCTGGTTGAAATTGGTTAATTCATGAAATCAGAGGTACTACAAACTTCAGGGACGAAGGTAGATGATTATGACATCATCTTGTACACTTTTCCATAGAAATCATGGTTCATTCGGTTTTGAGTTAATTGTTCATACGGTTTCACCAAACCGTTTGAGAGCAAACGATTTGAAACCGTTTGAGAGAAAATGGTTTCAAAACCATTTGACAGGGTTTACCAAGGGTTGACCGTTTGAGATTCCTGTTCCTAACCATGTTGGGTGATAAACCACCAAATTTTATGGATTAATTCCAAAGGAATCATGAGTTGAAGGCAAATCAATTAGGCAAACCCCTATTGGATTAAGTGCTGATTTTTCAACTTGAGTAATTTAATGTTTTGGGCAAACGGTTTCAAAACCGTTTGAGAGAGTTGACAAAGGGTTGACTGTTTGATATTCCTGTTCCTAATCATGTTGGGTGATAAACCATCAAATTTTATGGATTAATTCCAAAGGAATCATGAGTTGAAGGCCAATCAATTAGGCAAACCCTAATTGGGTTAAGTGATGATTTTTCAACTTGAGTAATTTAACTTTTTGAGAAAATGGTTTCAAAACTGTTTAAGAGATCTGACCAAGGGTTTACCGTTTGATATTCCTGTTCCTAATCATGTTGGGTGATAAACCACAAAATTTGATGGATTAATTCCAAAAGGATCATGAGTTGAAGGCCAATCAATTAGGCAAACCCTAATTGGATTAAGTGCTGATTTTTCAACTTGTGTAATTTAACTTTTTGGGAAAATAGTTTCAAAACCGTTTGAGAGAGTTGACCAAGGGTTGACCGTTTGATATTACTGTTCCTAATTATGTTGGTTAATGACTCTCCAAATTTTATGGATTAATTTTCAAGGAATCATGAGTTGAAGGCTAATCAATTGGGCAAACCCTAATTGAAATTAGTGCTGAAATTCCAATGAGTTGATTTGAGATTTTGGGTTCATTGGCCCAAACGGTTTCAAAACTGTTAGGGGATCACGCAAACTGTTTCAAAAACGTTTGGGGATCACCCATGGCCGTTTGGAGGTCTGGGTTTAAGTATAGTTGACCAATTGAAGGTCCAAAGGTATCAAATCACCTTGCAATTAAGTGTTGATTTGATGATCAACTCAATGGCTCAAACCCTAACGATGTTTTACTAGAATCCAAGGGTTGGATGAGAAAACGGTCTCAAGACCATTTGGAGCTCATCCAAATGGTCTCAAGACCGTTGGGTGGTCATCCAAGACCGTTTGGAGACCTATGGTTGAGTATTATTGGTTGGTTGAAGGTCCAATGACATCAATTGAAACACAATTAGTAGCTTGATTGATAATCAATCTCAAAGCCCTAATTGGTGATTATAAACCCTAATCCAATTGAGATCAAACCCTAGTTGAAGTTCCAATTGAGGGGTGATTCCATGATTCAATTGATGATTGAATTGATGATCCAATTGGTTGAAGTTCCATTGATTGGATTGAGTTTTGTTGTAGTCTTGATTGACTTTTTGGTCCATGCGGTTTTGAGATGTTTGGGACCAAACATTCTCAAGACCGTTTGAGACCAAACATGATCAATCCAATTGAATACCTCATGTAATTAAAGGTTCAATTGAACAAACCTTTTGGAAACCTAATGTAATTAGGTGAGAGCTACCCTTAGTGGTACTAATTCATGATGCATAACAAATGCATGGGTTCAATACATGAATAACCCTAATTTATGGCTAATTGAATGAAACCCTAATTGGGATGAATACTAAACCCTAATTGTGGGTTATTGAAGTTAACGCTAATCTAGTGTGATTTGATGTGAAACTTTAGTTGAGGGTGTATCCATGTGAAACCCTAGTTGAGGGTGTATCCATGTGAAACCCTAGTTGAGGGTATATCCTTGTGAAACCCTAGTTGAAGGTGTATCCATGTGAAGCCTAATCCTAATAATGGAATAGTAGCTAATACCCTGAAAAGGCAAGTATCTAATGTGATTGTTTATAGGCAACTTTATAATAAAGCAATGCCTTAAACTAAGATAGGTCCATATCATGTGAGATAGTTGGACAATTCTAATTTATGACCTATGCACTATATGATATTTTGATAGGTCAGTGATTAGAAGTATTAAGAAGGAAATACCTTAATACAAGATCAGATAATAAGCTTGAGAAAGTTGGATATGATGAGAAAAGTGATACATCAGGATATGATAGATATCACTGTTAGTATTTCAGGGTAATGCACCTTGATACACTAATAAGTCCAATATATCTGGATAAGAAACACATGAAGTGTGCTATGCAAACTCTTACAATGAGATGTAATGAGTTTAATGCATCTTAATAAATGTTGGCTAATATACAATGTAAATAAGTTATTGCCTAGTGAGTGGTGACAAGTTGTGAATGGCCTTGTCAGCCATGTGAATAAGTTGTTGCCTAGTGAGAGGTGACAAGATGTGAATGGCCTTGTGAGCCATGTCAATAAGTTGTTGCCTAGTGAGATGTGACAAGATGTGAATGGCCTTGTGAGCCTTGTGAATAAGTTGTTGCCTAGTGAGAGGTGACAAGATGTGAATGGCCTTGTGAGCCATGTGAATAAGTTGTTGCCTAGTGAGAGGTGACAAGATGTGCAGTGGCCTGATGAGCCATGTGTGATGCTTGGGTAACAAGTATCATGTATACCTTGGTCAGATGACCTGAAGGTGATAGTTATCTAATAAGTGGTAACAATGCTCAGTGTTGAGCCAAGTGTTTGAATACCTAGAACCATATGATTATGGTATAGAGATTTTGAAGGGATGAGAATTCCCAATATTGAAATGAGGGACTGAGATCCCAATGTCTTTTAAAGACTGTGAAGTAATTGATGAAAAGAGTACATGTTTCTTTGTAGCATTTGTCTTCATAAGTTATGTTTGAGAACTTGACTGATGCTAAAAGAATATGATAATGTACTTAATTAATCAAGTGAAATATATTGATGTAGTGCTCTAACCATTGATCCATCATCGTCAGGAATAGGTGATGGTGAAACAGGTTGCTCTGTGGCATATCCTGGAGTTCGCATATTTTTGAATATGTGGGGGTCAATGGGAAAAAATATCCTTACGTCCTCTTAAAGAGATTGTGGGACGGTAAACAAGAAACCTCTCAATCCTTCATGATATGTCGGGATGGTTGTATCACGAATATCCCAATGATTGGGTTAGATGTTGTACACATCTCCCAATGTTAATGTCAGATCGAGGAGATAAGCATGAAATCTCTCGATTGGCGATGAGAGTGCAGTTGACGCTGTAACTCTATAGCAAAGTTCCAGTATACCCTGGAAAGCTATTTTGAGCAGTCGACATAATCCTGCTTGTTGTCCCGTACTGACCGGGATGTGGGAGGTCTTGGAAGTCGGCTCTTCCATTGACCTTGTATGGTACCGATTTTGACTTCGCAGTGGTCGGTTGGAGTATGAGCGGTATACCTCATCTCCTCAGAGGTTAAGTGTGATTGTTAAATGTAATCAGTTGTATAGCATGTTTGCTTCAGGATTGAATACGGAGATTCATTGGCTGATGTTGCATTTCTTTGTGCATTCCTTAGTGGAGAAATGTTAATTATGTTTCTTTATATTCTCTTCAAGGTAGACAGATGAATTACTTATCTACCATGAGTAGATGCAATGACCTCCTTGAGAATAGGAGATTATCTTAATCTATTCTATGTTGAATAATTCTGCCTTATAATGTAAAAGTAACCCCTGCTCAGTTTTAATTTAATAAATTGCAATAACAATGTTTTTGGCGGAAAGTTATATCTCTCGCTGGGGCAATTTTTGATTATCTCACCCCCATGGGAAACATTTTTAGGTATGCATGGGAGGCAAAGCAGAAATCCTAGAACAAGGAAAGAGCAACAACAACAACAACAACAAGGACAACAATGAGATCTCAGGTGGAGATATTGTCTGTCAAGTCATATAGATAGTAGTCCCATGTGTCGTCTCTGGACTCTCAGGTCCTCGAAGTTTTAAATGTATCAATCTGAGTTTTGGCTTAGTGCCTCGAAGTTTTTATACTGCCTGTGTATATTTGTTAACAGGGCAGTCAATGTTGTAATCCTTGAAAAGGATCGGTACATGTTGTGTACTTGTGAACCAGGATGAATTTGAAATACTCTGGTTATTGGTTAAAGAGTTTTCCTATGAATGGATCTCTTTGAAAAAGTTTTAATTTTTTAGTGATTTTCAGTAATCCGCTGTTAGTGATCGTTTTCACATGTTTTATTATTGTTAATGACATTTGTTATCTTAATGATGACGTTTGTCGTTACAGAACTGATGTGTAAAACACCAAGGTAAGGGCTCCTACTCATTGTTGTAAGTTTTGATCTGCTGAAAAACCTAGCAGATAGGAACCCTCTCCTTCGCCTTTCCCTGCTCACTCCGTCCATACCCGAGCACCCTATTAGGTCCATAAGGAGAGGAGAAGCTCCCTCCAGCTTTTCCCATGGCCTTGGAGGCCAAGGCCTAGTAGGGGAAGCTCGCAAATGCCCCGCCAACGATGAGTGTCGGGCATTTTGCAAGGTAGGAGACGAGTTGGGGTCAAAAAACTCGGATTCCCCGATCTAATTCGTAAAGCATGGAGGGCATCACTATCTTTTTTCACTATTTAAAGGGGCGTCCCAATGATAATTTGATATATCTGGTTCTCAAAAAATGTAGTAACCAATTGGTAACTCATATTAAGAAATATTATATACGATTTTGATAAAAAAAATGCAACGAATCCAATAAAAATATATTGAAGTCCTTATTCTGCTTAGAATATGAAACATATATAAAGTTGTCTCCTTTAATGGTTTTATTAATAAAAACCCTGATTTTGATGTTAATAAGTTTGAGTAAAGTGATATGGGTAATTTAAGATGATATTATCTATTGTTGATTAAAAGGATGTTTTCAACCTAAAATGATGATCCATATGCTTAATTGGCTAATTTACAATTTCATATGTTTAATATGCATTAATGGGCTTCGAAACCCTAATATAGGTGTTAATGGGTTTTAATGAGTTATATTTTGAGATTCTTTGTATAAAAGTTATATTAAGTTAATCCTAAGAAAAATTGGTGATAAAGAGGTTTGAAGAATAAGTTGAATAATTAGGGCTTTGAAACTATAACTATTGTTTTAGGGTTTTGTGGACATAAAAGTGGAAAGTTGTAGATAGATCTAAAGAACCCTAAGGAAACCCTAATTTGAATTAGAAACCTTAGAAAGATATCCCAAGTAAATAAGGATTTGTTTGGGATGTGATGGTAACAATTAGGTGTTACACATATTTTCAGGATCTAGATTGCTTGATTCGTTGCTTGTCTTACTTGGTTGGGCATCTTGATTGGATTGCATATCTTGCTTATATTTAGTCTACAAGTAAGGTATGTGGTTTCGATTATGGCTAATCTCTCTAGTTTCACAGTGATTTCTGAGGTTTTATTAGTTGCTTGGAGATAATTTCTTAGTTGACTTTTATTTCATGCAAATGTAAAGTGACTATGACTATCGTCATAACTATATGTGCATGACTAGCTCAGATCCTAGTCCTCCTCTATAGCTTTAATGATGATGAGATGGATGACCTAGTACATGGTCTACCCTTGGGGTAGGATCATCAGGTTATCATGAGTCAATGAGTTGGTCTACGCTTGGGTAGGACCATACAACTACACAACCCTAGGTAGTGGTCTACCTGTTAGGTAAGATCATAGGGGCTATTTGAGATCTACCATATGAGAGAGGTAGTATCCATTTCCACTATAGGGACAACACATAGGCAAGTTGTGATGGAGTGGACTTTTGGAATCCTAAATGTCCTATGACATAAGTGAAATCATTTGGCTGAATTATATTGAGAGTTCCAAGCTTTTGACAAAGTAGGTGTGTTGATGTGAGGTTGGCATCATGATTAAGATATCTCTTTTAATGGCGATTTGAGGAATTTAATTGAATGGTCCAACAATTGAGTTTTGAAACCAAATTGGAGTATGATGTACCTTGAGAGGTAGGGAAGCTATGGTTAAAATTTGGTGCAATTAGATATTGCCAGAGGATGTTATGGAGGTTTGACTTTGGTGAAATAACATGCGTATTGATGTGTTTTGGACCTAAGTTGGTGATCTTTAATCTATGTCACGCACCCTCGATCTATGACCGGGATGCGTGGCTCTTCTACTACCGTGGATCCTAGGCCTATTGGCAGCCCACTCAGTGAGCTGAGGTGCCACAGATAGGCTTGTATGGAGGGTTAGTGTTTGACCCTTGGATGGGAACGATCACACGACACACAACTGACCCTTCCTTGGAACCGCTTGGAGATCACGGAGCAGAGAATTGGACAACTTTCATGCACCCACGATCAGCGATTGTGGGATGGAAGGAGGGAGAGATGGGACAATTGTATTTCGTGTAGAAGAGATAGCCTACGACCCTGACCCCTCCCTCATGTAATATGAAGCTGAGTGCCATGAGAGCTCTGTCTCCACTTCCTCTCCACTGCAAGTTCTATGTATTTCAAGAAAAGAGGTTCTAGAGGAAGAAGGACCACGAGAAGGATAGAGGAAGCTATCCTTCCCCGGACTCCCATCATCATAGGAGACTGGCTGAGTTTTGAGGAAAGTCAACTACAAAGCCTGTGCTACCTGGACTCCTCAAGCTTCCCCGGAGGTTATGGCGAGACCGATGGATGGCAGATAGGCCACATTGCTGCATGACTACGCACTAGAGGAGGTTATCGCAACGGCGACTACAGATAGTGAGTCCATCGTCATGGATAACTTGTTGATGATCTCTAGGTGATAACAACCTAGCTGATAAGGAGTAGCAGCACTAAACCAGCAACCGGAGAAGCCGCACCGGACAGAGGCAGTAAACCGGCGTCGGTAAGCCAAGATGCGAGGCTGAGAGGATAGAGTAGCACCTTGATGGGGTTGCAAGCTCACCGGAGAAGAGGCTTGCGGTGGTGCACTCTGGGGCTAAGGCTGTGCAGAGGCGGCACTCGTTTAGGCAAGCGACGGTGCTCATGCACGAGGTTGGTGGCTCGAGATTGCATTCTACATGAGGAGAGGGAAGGACAGAGTCTCACACAGCAGAAGCACATACTCCCGTGGGATACAAGACATTATGGGAGGAAGTGGATTGGGTCCAGGGCTTGAACCAGCCGGCCCAAGTGAGAGCAGCGCCTCCTCAAGGCCACGTGGCAAACGCCGATTGGCTTAAAAGGGTAAATATTCTCATAATCTACAGATATTAGATAAATCGTAATAATTAGCTCGCACATCAAAAAAATACAAACAAGGTACCAAAATGTTTAGAAAAATAAGTAGAACAACATGGAACCACCTTTTAGCCTTTTTATGCTTTGATAATAGTGATATCATGTAAGATGTGTAATGTTTAATTGATAGATAATAAATATCAAACGATGGCTTAAAATTATGGAAAAATGTCCGGAAGTCCATAATCTTGTTTATAATCCATCTGAAGTCATAAATACTGATGTTGATGTATGAAATCGTGTAATTTTACCTAATGTGGCTAATTAAGGCTTATAACCCTAATTAATATACAATAAATACATGCATGCTCAATAAATGATGAAATTTATAGAGTAAGCTCATATCAGTATATGAAACATCAATTTTTTAATTATGAGATCATCATGATGCATAGAATCCATGTTATATTAAGATGAACCTTGAAACATGTGATGAAACCCTAATTTGAGTAATACATGTAACTCAGGGTTAATATGTATAAATAATGATATGGAACCTGATATTCAGATTATGTATCCTAATCTGGAACATAAAATCAGTAACATAAATCCCACATAAGGATGAAGATAAGACAAGTAATAATGTATATAACATAATGATCTAAGTAAACCCTAATGTGAACACGCATAGGGTTAAGATGAGATGTATGATGATGTGAACCTGATGGTGACATGTAATCTTATCTTAATCTGGGTTGGATCAGGTTAGAGTTGACATCAAGAATGTATTTAGGTTTGTCTCTTGATCAAGGTACGCCATTACCTCTTACTTGGCTTATTATACAATATGCTTGTGTTATATAGTAGTAAAGACTTGGCATATGGTATTGATTGAAATGATGGTTCTTGTATACTATGATGTTTGAGCTTTCCATACTTATAATTATGAACACATCAAACATAATATATCTGTTCCATTATATGAAGCACTATATCTCTTTGGTAAGCATAGTACTAGTGAGTGATCTATCTCTTTGGTAAGCAGATCACATGTACAATGACCTATCTCTTTGGTAAGCAGATCATGAGGCCTGGATGCATCTATCCCATTGGTAGGTAGATGCACAAACATATAATGGAAAATGAGCTTAAAATATGTGTTCTCTTTTGTTAATGAACATCTTTGTGCAAGTATATGATTTTCTTATATTTCTTTATAACTTCCAAGTATTAGTTTTATCTTATTGCCAAGATATGATGAGAGGTATGTAAAAGACACGTAGGCGTACTCAGTATAATATTCTTGAATATTGTGCTGACATGTACCACATGTAATCTTTTGTTTAGGTTGTGGTTACTCATGAAGATCTTTGATAGTTGAGAGTTGTGTGGTGAGCTGATGTACAGGTGGACCTATTGTCTTAAGATCATGTAGTTTAGTGGTAGTACATGAATATGTAGTTGTTTATTTTTCAATGTGTAATATCAAATGTTGTAACAATTCATGTTGTAATTATATGTTGAATGGTGAACATGTGTGTATGGTTTTATTATTATTCATGGGCATGTACTACCGACTATGTTTCCTTCTGACTCCCTTGATTTTCTTCTTCTTAGCCCAGTGTGTTTTTCTCAAATTGGGATTCTCACTGAGGTGAGGGTTTCAATTTGGACGTCACACATTAGATTAAGTTTTAGAAAATCTGGGGACGTCACAGGTGGTATCAAAGCATGAACAATAGCAAAGCCTGGCATTTTCTCATTAAGCAACTCAGAACTAAAGAACCTTGAACTTAATAATCTTTAGGGTTAGATTAGTCATCTTTTAGAGACTAGATCTGACCTAGCCTCTAGGTTAGCACCTAGATGTCTGAGAACTAGGTCTAGACTAGTGCTTGTTGTATAGAAAGTCCTTAGATGTCGTTATTTCCTTATAGTGCAGCGGTATGGGATGCTACACTATTTGGAAATGACGTGCATCAAGAAAAGAGAAACCCTAGACATATTATGCACGTTGTCTAGAGTAGATACACTAGTCTACCCCTTGTTCTCACCCCTTTCATTAGTTTTCATGACACTGTACTCTCTACTATGTGTGGGACACTCATTTTAAGGATTTGGTTTTTTATTCCAATCGGATCAAACCTCGATAGTTTTCTCAGACACATGTTTTATCAGAGAAAAACTATATCATATTTTATTATATATGTATGTATTACAAAAATGTATCCCCACACATGTACGAGTAGGAGGTGGTCATGCAACCTAAGTGAAAGTGAATGACATTAGTCTAGAAGAGAGAATAGTTCTAGATTAGATGTCTAGAGCCTTAATAGAATATGTGATAGATGGAATAGATGAAATAAGTTTAGATGATATAATGCAAGTCTTATATAGGTGTTATAAGATGGTTATGATGATCTATGTTTGTCTTTGAGGACATGAGTTCAAATTTGAGGTTTTGAGATAAGTTTTGATGATGCAAGTATGAGTTCTTTTATGAGATAAGATATGTCTTAAGCTAAGACTAGGTTGTGAGTCAGCATGAGCCTCAAGCTCTTTTACAAAGGAGGACCTCTAGTGTTAGGACAAGTTTTGGGGTTAGCTCAAGAGAGAGTGAGACCCACAGGGTGAAGGTCAGAGAACCTAGACTCCACGATATGAGAAATATGAAATATGTGATATGATATGTCCTAAACTAGACTACTCCTGAGTGATTGAGATGAGTTGCTTTATGCATGATCCCTATAGTTTTGTTGAACTCTAGATGTCCTTAGGAGTACCAAACCCTAGACATAGAGAGAGGCTCGTTATATGTGAGCATGAATATGAATTCCTTCCATCTGGGTGAGGGACAGAGCCCAAGACCCTGGAGGAGGTAGATATGTTAGTTTCTGTGTAGCCTCATGCTCAGGTTTGTGGTTCCCCATGTAGGACTCTAGTGGTGTATATATAGAGAGAGTTTTGGGTAAGCATGTTTCATGAGTAGAAGACATGTGATGAGAACATCATGTCATAGCATGTTTTGGTTTGTGCTTATGTGGCTAGACCTTGTGAAGTTAATCACGAGTACCCATGAGGTAATCTAAGATCCCTAGACCAGGAGAGGGAAGATAAAGTTTATGCATATGAGATACTCATAGAGTTGAGTCAGCTCAGAGAGACTGAGCATGCCATTACCATCATGATATGGGTCAGGAGAACCTCAGTTGGACTAATTGAAGTTTTGATATATGTTTGACAAGCCACTCATATAAGTTTGCTTAGCACAACCATGATATACGCATGTAGGGATGTAATCTGATCTCAATGACGTGATGTATAGACATGATATGATGAAAACCTTGAGATGTTTTAATAAATATCAATGTATAAATGGTTAACCACATACATGAATAATGATGATAATGTGACATTGTTGGCTAATCTTGTGATGAACTCACTAGTAATGTTGCAATTTATTATGAACAATGAAATAAGATCATATGTATGAAACAAGTTACATGAGGTGTTAATTGTAGTGCTTAATAAAGATGAAAAATAAAGTCTGACAGCTTACACAACGTAACAATTATGACAGCTTCATATAATTTGGATGGATAAGGTGGGTTAACTTTAGTTAACTCCCTCCTAAAAGGCATATGTTAATGTTGAACATGTTCTAACAAATAGCTCAATCAATTTGGATGACACCTTAATATATGAGTTAATATTAGTTAAATCCTTTAAAGCATGATAATATGATGTGGGAACCCAAATTCATGGGCAAAAATAAAGATGCCATCCTAACATATGAGATACGTCATGACTTAACCAGAGTTTCTAAACCCCTGGTTCAATCTTTATGAAGAGGTGTTTCACCTTTGATGTTTGAAAAACATCCCAGTATCTTGGATATAGTTTTGGAGCTTTTGATTGTGTTGTATATAAAATGGTGCCTACATATAGATGAAGACATTTAGGTTTTCCCAGGAAGTATAAGTATGGTTTACTTTCGAGGATGAAGGTTCCATTAAGTTGTATATGATGTGAAAGACTAGATTTTAGGCTTAATTACGAGGTCAAATTTTTTTTAAGGTGTGTAGGATGTGATGGAGTGGACTTTTGGAATCCTAAATGTCCTATGACATAAGTGAAATCATATGGCTGAATTATATTGAGAGTTCCAAGCTTTTGAAAAAGTAGGTGTGTTGATGTAAGGTTGACATCATGATTAAGATATCTCTTTTTTTAGCGATTTGAGGAATTTAATTTTATGGTCCAACAATTGAGTTTTGATGCCAAATTGGAGTGGGATGTACCTTGAGAGGTAGGGAAGCTATGGTTAAAATTTGGTGGCAATTAGATATTCCTAGAGGAAGTTATGGAGGTTTGATTTTGGTGAAATAACATGCATATTGATGTGTTTTGGACCTAAGTTGGTGATCTTTGATCTATGTCACGCACCCTCGATCTTTGATCGGGATGTGTGGCTCTTCTACTACTTTGGATCCTAGGCCTAGTGGCAGCCCATTCAATGAGCTGAGGTGCCATGGATAGGCTTGTCTGGAGGGTTAGTGTTTGACCCTTAGATGGGAACGATCACACGACACACAACTGGCCTTTCCTTGGAACCGCTTGGAGATCACAGATAAGAGAACTGGATGACTTTCATGCATCCACGATCAGTGATCATGGGATGGAAGGAGGGAGAGATGGGATAGTTGTATTTTGTGTGGAAGAGATATCCTACGACCATGACCCCTCCCTCATGTAATATGAAGCGGAGTGCCATGAGAGCTCTGTCTCCACTTCATCTCCACACAAGTTCTATGTGTTTCAAGAAAAGAGGTTCTGCAGGAAGAAGGACCACGATAAGGATAGAGGAAGCTATCCTTCCCCAGAGTCCCATCGTCATAGGAGACTGGCTGAGTTTTGAGGCCAGACAACTACGAAGCCCATGCTACCTGGACTCCTCAAACTTCACCGGAGGTTATGACGAGACCGATGGATGGCATATAGGCCACATTGCTGCATGACTGCGCACTAGAGGAGGTTACCAAGACGGCAGCTAGGGACAGTGAGTCCATCGTCATGGATAACTTGATCATGATCTCCAGGTGATAACAACCTAGCCGAGAAGGAGATGCAACACTAAACCAGCAACTCGAGAAGCTGCACCAGACGGAGGCAGTAAACCGGCGTCAGCAAGCCTAGATGCGAGGCTGAGAGGGTAGAGTAGCACCTTGATGGGGTTGCTAGCTCTCGGAGAAGAGGCTTGCGGCGGCGCACTTTGGGGCTGAGGCTGTGCGGCGACGGCACTCATTTCAGTGAGCGGCGGCACTCACGCATGCGGTTGCAGGCTTGAGATCGCATTCTACGCAAGGAGAGGGAAGGTTAAAGTCTCACGTAGCGGAAACGCAGACTTGCGTGGGAAGCAAGATAGTATGGAAGGAAGTGGACAGGGTCTGGGGCATGAACCAACTGGCCCAAGTGAGAGCAGCGCCTCCTCAAGGCCACATGGCAGACACTGATTGGCTTAAAAGGGTAAATATTCTCATAATCTTTAGATCTTAGATAAATCATAATAATTAGCTCGCAAATTAGAAAAATACAAACAAGGTACCAAAATGTTCAAAAAAATAAGTAGAACAACATGGAACCACCTTTTTAGCCTCTTTGTGCTTTGATAATAGTGATACCATGTAAGATGTGTAATGTTTAATTGATAGATAATAAATATCAACCGATGGCTTAAAATTATGGAAAAATGTCAGGAAGTCCATAATCATGTTTATAATCCATCTAAAGTCATAAATACTGATGTTGATGTATGAAATCATATAATTTTACCTAATGTGGCTAATTAGGGCATATAACCCTAATTAATATACAATAAATACAGGCATGCTCAATAAATGATGAAATTTATAGAGTAAGCTCATATCAGTATATGAACCATCAATTTTTTAATTATGAGATCATGATGATGCATAGGATCCCTGTTATATTAGGATGAACCTTGAAACATGTGATAAAATCCTAATTTGAGTAATACATGTAACTCAGGGTTAATATGTATAAATAATGATATGGAACCTGATATTCAGATTATGTATCCTAATCTGGAACAAAACATCAGTAACATAAATCCCACATAAGGATGAAGATAAGACAAGTTATAATGTATATAACATAATGATCTAAGTAAACCCTAATATGAACACGCTTAGGGTTAAGATGAGATGTATGATGATGTGAACCTGATGGTGACATGTAATCTTATCTTAATCAGGGTTTGATCAGGTTAGAGTTGACATCAAGAATGTTTTTAGGTTTGTCTCTTGATCAAGGTACGCCATTACCTCTTACTTGGCTTATTATACAATAAGCTTGTGTTATATAGTAGTAAAGACTTGGCATATGGTATTGATTGAAATGATTGTTCTTGTATACTATGTTATTTGAGCTTTCCATACTTATGATTATGAACACATCAAACATAATATATCTGTTCCATTATATGAAGCAATATATCTCTTTGGTAAGCATAGTGCTGGTGAGTGATCTATCTCTTTGGTAAGCAGATCACATGTACAATGATCTATCTCTTTGGTAAGAAGATCTTGAGGCCTGGATGCATCTATCCCATTGGTAGGCAGATGCACAAACATATAATGGAAAATGAGCTTAAAATATGTGTTCTCTTTTGTTAATGAACATCTTTGTGCAAGTATATGATTTTCTTATATTTCTTTATAACTACCAAGTATTAGTTTTATCTTATTGCCAAGATATGATGAGAGGTATGTAAAAGACATGTAGGCATACTCAGTACAATATTCTTGAATATTGTGCTAACGTGTAGCACATGTAATCTTTTGTTTAGGTTGTGGTTACGCTTGAAGATCCTTGATAGTTGAGAGTTGTGTGGCGAGCTGATGTACAAGTGGACATGTTGTCTTAAGATCCTGTATTTTAGTGGTAGTACATGAATATGTAGTAGTTTACCTTTCAATGTGTAATATAAAATGCTGTAACAATTCATGTTGTAATTATATGTTGAATGGTGAACATGTGTGTATGGTTTTATTATTCTTCATGGGCATGTGCTACTGACTGTGTTTCCTTCTGACTCCCTTGATTTTCTTCTTCTTAGCCTAGTGTGTTTTTCTCAAATTGGGATTCTCGCTGAGGTGAGGGTTTCAGTTTGGACGTCACACATTAGATTAAGTTTTAGAAAATCTGGGGACGTCACACAAGTATATGTAGGGATTGAGTAGTTATTTTTTATACGTAAAGTTTTATCTATTAAATAATAATTTAGTTGCATTATGGTGTTCCAAATAGATGCAAGATTTTGGTTTCCCCACGTACTAGTATAATTCATTATTCTGACTGCCATTTTGTTTGTCGGCATTTTTATTTTATCAGAAAGTGGATATTCCTTTAAAGTGACATTGAATGAATAATGCTCAATAAGAGTATTGTAGATGGATAGTTTCTTATCTGGGTAAAGTGAAAAACACTAGAGGGGGGGTGAATAGAGTTTTAAAATAATTTTAACAATTTATTTTACTCAAACAACCATAATTGAAAATTGGAAGAAGGAGACAGGTGTTTAGAGTGGTTCCAACTTTAGCAACTACTAAAGTTGTCAGTCCACTACCCGATTGCTTACCCAACCGGGATTTTGAAAGTATTTATTTTATTACCTTCTCAAGGATTTATAAAAAATACAATACTTTCCTTTACACCCTTTGAACAGCCTTCATTTGAAGTAGGTGCACCAACTTTGAGGTAGCCTTCTTGAAGTAACTCCAATCTCCCCCTTGAAGTAGCCTTCCTCTCTAGAAGTAACCTCCCGTTGCACCAGCCTTCTGAAGTAGCTCAAAGTCACCTTCTTCACCAAGAAGATCTCCAACCTCTCCAATCAGCAGCCTCCAACCTAGGAGTAGCAAGGAGAGTACAAACGGTAATAGAGAACAAGAAAGGAAAAAGGAAATTACAACTTATCCTTTGTAGCCCAAGGCTTGATTTGCCTAGATCAAGCGTATAGATCTCCTAACCAAGTGTATGGACTTGTGATTGCAGTGGGTAGGAGATACTAGCCTATAGGACATGAATTTTGAGCTAAGGAAGGAAGTAGCCAATTGTCACAATGCTCAAATTGCTCACAAACAGATTGCTCAAAGTATGCTTAAGGATTTCTCAAGTGTAGCAAGTATGTTTGAGTGTCCTATGGCTTGTCCTATTTATAGGAATGGCCTAAGGATGCTTAAGGACGTTCTAGACAACTTCTAGGGGTTTCTAAGTGCTTAACTAGCCGTTAGGTACAAGTTTGTTGCTTCAACAACGGCTAATTAATTAATTCTGCAGTTGCTGTCAGAGACCATCTCTGTCGAGGAATGGTCGACCGAGACACCTACTCGGTCAAACTTTTGTCGACCGACAGGCTCTCTGGAACAAGTGATTTTCAACGTCTATCTCCAACTGCCAACTACCTTGTCAGTTGTGTCTAACGGCTACTTTGGATCTTTCTCGGTCGAGAAGATTGTCGACCGAGAGTGTCTCGGTCGAGGAGTTGGTCGACCGAGATTGATCCTGTTTCAATGTTTCAATTTAGGCACTAATTATATGTATGAGTGTGCATATGTGATCCTATTTGAAGGGGATGACCTATCTAAATGTGGTGTTTAGCTAGGGAGAATCTAACGCTTGATTTACATGAAATCTAAGTACTTGTACATTATATATTTGTACAAGTTTTTACAAGGCGATTACATTTCATGAAAATACAAACATATAAGCATATGGATTTCCCTAATTTCTTTTGTCATCCACCTTGTTCCTGCACACTCAAGTAGCTCGTTGGATCAATAAGAATGAAATGTTTGTCATAATCAAAACAAAGGGATTTATAGATGTCCATTTAGCCAACAATCTCCCCCTTTTTTAAGATGACAAACATTTCCAGATAAATAAAGGAAATATAAACCATATGAGTTTCATACCTTTAGATTACCTTTTGTAGCTTTTCCTCTTGATTATAAAATGTGTGCTTATTATTCCCCTTGAATTATGGAACATGAAATCCAATTCACTAGGGAATATAGCAACTTTCAATGTAAAGCCAAGAGTTTATTTATGAAACTCATTGATTGAGTGTTTCATAATTACTAAGTTTCAGTTTTATATTTATTTCTCCCCCTTTGTCATTTCAAAAAGATATCCGTTAGAAATAAAAACTCCCCCTTAATTAGATGTCCCATCAAATCTAATGAGAAAGATGTCCATTTAAAAGCCAAAATATCATGATGCAAGTAAGAGTTTTTGTTTAAGTAGCACAAATATCAAAGAAAACATCTTCCAAAGGAGTGATAAGCAGTTGCTTCCTAATTTTGTTAAATTGATCTAGTGGAAGCGGTTTTGTAAAAATATCAGCCAATTGATCTTCCGTATCAACATGATGAAGGGAAACATGATTCTTGGAGATCTGATCCCGTAAAAAGTGATGACGGATTTCAATATGTTTAGCTCGGTTGTGTAAAATAGGATTGTGTGCTAAGTTTATAGCGCTCGTGTTGTCACAAAAAATAGGCGTAGATGAAAGAGTAAAACCATAATCGTTTAATACTTGTTGCATATAAAGCACTTGAGCACAACAAGACTCGACTGCCATATATTCAGCTTCAGTTGTAGATAGGGCAACCGTATTTTGTTTCTTGCTAAACCAAGATACTAAAGCTCTTCCTAACAAGAAACAGCCACCACTAGTACTCTTGCGATCAAGGCGACAACCAGCATAATCTGCATCAGTATAAGCTTTAAAATCCAAGGATTGTCCTTTTGGATAGCATAAACCAAAACAAGTAGTGCCGGCTAGGTAACGAAGAATTCGTTTGACTGCTAGAAAATGAGAGTGCATAGGTTGTGATTGAAATTGAGCACAAAGACCAATGGAAAACATAATGTCCGGTCTAGAAGCAGTTAAGTAAAGCAAACTACCAATCATGGCTCTATATAAGGAATCATCAATAGGTTCCCCATTTTCATCCTTATCAATTTTAATAGAAGTAGCCATAGGAGTAGTAGCATGTTTGCACTGATCCATCCCGAAACGCTTTAAGAGTTCCTTAGTATATTTTTCTTGGCTTATGAATATTTCGGCAGGTGTTTGCTTAATTTGAAAACCAAGAAAGAAAGTTAGTTCACCCATCAGGCTCATTTCAAATTCTTTTTGCATAATGTCACTGAATTGTGTGCACAATGAATCATTAGAAGCTCCAAAAATAATGTCATCAACATATATTTGCACAACTAGGAAATCATATGTATATGTTTTGAAAAATAAAGTAGAATCTGAATTTCCAATAGAAAAATTATTATCAAAGAGATATGTCTTGAGCCTTTCATACCAATTCCTAGGTGCTTGTTTTAAACCATAAAGTGTTTTCTTAAGTTTATAAACATAGTCACCTTTTTCCGGTATTTCAAAACCAGGTGGTTGGGAAACATATACTTCTTCTTGAATAATGCCATTTAGAAATGCACTTTTTACATCCATTTTGTAGAGTTTGATGTTTTTATGTGCAGCAATAGCTAGTAACATTCTAATAGCTTCAAGTCTAGCTACCGGTGCATATGTTTCATCAAAATCTATTCCTTCTTGTTGATTATATCCTTGTGCTACTAACCGAGCTTTATTCCTTATTACTTCTCCTGCCTCATTTAGCTTATTCCTAAAAACCCATTTAGTTCCTATGATGGTTTTATCTTGTGGTTTAGGAACTAAATCCCATACATCATTTTTAGTGAATTGATTCAATTCTTCTTGCATGGCTATTATCCAATAATCATCTTTAAGAGCTTCAGATATCTTTTTAGGTTCAATGATAGAAACAAAAGCCATGTTTGCAACATCTTTGAAGGAAGACCGAGTTTTGACTTTATCATTAGGATTTCCAATAATAAGTTCTTGAGGATGATCCTTAATAAGCCTAGGTGTAGGTTGTGGTTCAGCTTGGTGATTATTTGTAGTAACTCTCTCACTATCATTTCGTATGTTTAAATTTTCGAATTGATTAGTGAGATCTATGATTTCTAGATTTTCAGATTTGGTCTCTTCATGAAAAGAAACATGAATAGATTCCTCAACTTTTCTAAAGATAGTGTTATATACTCTAAAAGCTTTGTTAGAAGTGGAATATCCCAAAAAGAATGCTTTGTGTGATTTAGAGTCAAACTTATCTCTATCATCTTTGGTATTTAAAATATAGCATGTGGAACCAAAAGTATGAAAATAGTCAACTCTAGGTTTCTTAGAATGTATTATTTCATATGGAGTTTTCTTTAAATGAGAGTGAACAGTTACTCTATTTAACACATAGCATGCAGTGTTTACAGCTTCAGCCCAAAAGGTTTTGGGTGTGTTGTGTTCAAGCATCATAGTTCTAGCCATTTCTTGTAGTGATCAATTTTTCCTTTCAACTATACCATTTTGTTATGGGGTGCGTGGAGCAAAAAAATTATGAGTGTACCCTTGAGATGTACAAAATTCTTCAAATGTATGATTTTCAAATTCTCCACCATGATCACTTCTAATGGTACATATTTTGCTTTGTAATAGATTTTCAATCTTGGAACAAAGTTGTATAAAAACATGAATAGTATCATCTTTAGTTGCGATAAAGTGTACCCATGTGTATCTACTATAATCATCAACAATAACAAAATAGTATCTTTTACCACCAATAGATTGTGTCCTCATGGGTCCAAATAAATCCATATGAATTAATTCTAAGGACCTACTGGTGCTAAGTACATGTTTTGATTTAAAAGAGGTTTTGGTTTGCTTTCCCATTGAGCATGGTTCACAGTTTTCAACTTGATCAAAAGATAAAGTAGGCAATCCACGAACAAGATCATATTTCACTAACTTTTTAATAACATGTGAACTAGCATGTCCTAGCTTTTTATGACATAGTTGTAAGGTATTTTCATTTGCAAGCAAGCATTTTCCCACTACTGATTTCATAGAGTTAGGTTTAAGGATATAAAGATTTCCAACTCTATTTCCTTCATAAACAACATTTGTAGTGTTTTCTATCAATAACTTGCAGCAAGTTTTGTTAAATAACACATCATAACCACTATCACATAATTGACTAACACTTATCAAATTATGGTGCAAACCATCAACGAGTCGAACATTCTTTATTTCGAGGTTTGTACCAACATTACCTATTCCAACGATTTTGCCCTTACCATTGTCTCTAAAGGTGACCGTTCCACTTTTCTTTTCTTCAAAGGTTTGAAATGCATCCTTGTTCCCGGTCATATGTTTGGAACAACCACTGTCAACCACCCATTCCTGCATTAAAATGTAGATTTTGGTACCCATGTGATGGTCCGATATGGTTAGAATCATTTAAGTACAGATTTGTATAAGAGTTCTGAATCAGAAATCCAGTCGGTCGACAATTGTTCGACCGACATCTTTCTCGGTCAACTAATTGTCGATCGAGAAGATTACTGTATTACAAACAAAGAAACACATAAATTTAGCTCGGTTGACCAATTTTCGACCGAAATAATTGCTGTAAATTTTGATATGTTACAGACATCCGGTCGGTCGACAATACTTCGACCGATTAATGGTTCGGTCGACAATACTTCGACCAACTAAGTTTCTGTTTTAGTACAACAGTGCAGAAGATTAACAATATGCATGAAATCTTTTGTTTAGTTGAGATAAGACAATATAAATAGCAAGATGGAGCGTTTGGCCATATCTCAACTAAATTCCTTTTGACTCTATTAAGTTTTGAGGTTTTGGGACCCAAACTAATTCGGAATCCTTAGTCTTATAAGGGCATGAAAAGGAGTAGTGTCCAAGACGTAAACAAAAATGGCAAGTATTAGAATCAACTTCATTTCTCTTTCTAGCCATTGTGTTCTTGGGTACAAACATAGTTTGAGTTCTTTTGGGTTGATTTTTCTTTGGAGCATATCCCAAACCTTTTCTTCCGTTGAAAACAGTACCAATGCTTAGAATGTTATCAAGTATATCTTTTCTTCTTACTCATAAAGTTCTCTTTGCAGCTGAGCAATGTCATTCATCTTCTTGTGTAGATCATTTCTTGCTTGATCTAAATCAGATAACAATGAATCTCTTTCTTTTACAACATTATCATAGTCTAGATAGTTACACAATATAGGTTGAGTCTGAAAATCTTTTAGTTTAGCTAACAATTCAGTCTTTTCTTTAGAAAGAAGATCAACATTTGTTTCTAAAGTGAGTAGCTTTCTAGTGCAATCATCTAAAGATGTTTTTAAAGATAAATTCTCAAGATCAATTTGTTCTTTTCAGAAGAAAGATTATCTAATTTAGCAATTAGCTCATCATTTGATTTGATAACCTTCTTTAGTTTCTTCTTGACATCAACATACTTATCATGAATTTCTTGTAGACTAGTAACTAACTCTCCTTTAGGAAGATCAAGTAGGCTTACCTCTTGAGAGTCTTCATCATCTTCTCTTGCCATTAGACAATCCACCGTTTCTTCTCCACTTTCACTGTCACTTGACTCGTCCCATGCAGCTTTATAGGCTTTTTCTCCCTTCTTCTTGTGTGAGCTTTTCTTTCCTTTCTTTGCTTTAGGACATTCATTTTTGAAATGCCCTTTCTTCCCACATTCAAAGCACCTAGGAGGGGTAGAAGAAGAACTGGAAATTTTGTTAGATTTAAATCTTTTGTATTTCTTACCGTTGACGATCAAGGCTTCTTCTCCTTCTTCTTCACTTGACTCCTCACTTTCTTGTGTGATGACTTTTGAAGCTTTTAGAGCCACATCCTTCTTCTTTCCTTGCTGAAGTTCACGTGCTCTTCTTTCCTCCTCTTCTAGGGTTGCTTCATGAGCTTCTAGGTTGCCAATAAGTTGATCCATTTTCAGTCGAGTGAGGTCGTTTGCTTCTTCAATGGCTGTCACCTTTGGCTTATATTTTGGAGGGAGTGATCAAAGGATTTTTGATACCTGATCTTCTTCAAGGACAGGTTTTCCTAGGGCACTTAAACCATTAACAATAGTAGAGAATTTTGCAAACATTTCACTAATAGATTCATCAGGATCCATACGAAAGTGTTCAAACTTTTGTTTAAACATGCTAATTTTGGAATTTTTGACTTGGACTGTACCTTCATAGGTTATGGACAGTCTATGCCAAATATCATAGGTTGTGTCACAATTGGATATTCTATAAAATTCTCCTACCGAAATAGAACAATATAAAATGCTTACAGCTTTTGCATTCATTTGAGCCAGCTTTACCGTATTTGCATCCCATTCTGCAAATTGAGTTTGAGGGAGCTCATATGGGGTTGACACCATTCTCCATAGGTCCCAATTGATGCCTTAGAAGTAGAACTGCATCCTTCTCTTCCAATATTGGTAGTTTGTTCCATCGAACGCTGGAGGCCTAGCAACAAGTGTCCCTTCAAGATTAAGGTTGTTGAGCACTCCGTCACCCATTTCTTCAAGACCTTGTTAGGGTTCCTTGAAGCCTGCTCTGATACCAATTGAAAAACACTAGAGGGGGGGTGAATATAGTTTTAAAATAATTTTAACAATTTATTTTACTCAAACAACCACAATTGAAAATTGGAAGAAGGAGACAGGTGTTTAGAGTGGTTCCAACTTTAGCAACTACTAAAGTTGTCAGTCCACTACCTGGTTGCTTACCCAACCGGGATTTTGAAAGTATTTATTTTATTACCTTCTCAAGGATTTATACAAAATACAATACTTTCCTTTACACCCTTTGAACAGCCTTCATTTGAAGTAGGTGCACCAACTTTGAGGTAGCCTTCTTGAAGTAACTCCAAGCTCCCCCTTGAAGTAGCCTTCCTCTCTAGAAGTAACCTCCCGTTGCACCAGCCTTCTGAAGTAGCTCAAAGTCACCTTCTTCACCAAGAAGATCTCCACCCTCTCCAATCAGCAGCCTCCAACCTAGGAGTAGCAAGGAGAGTACAAACGGTAATAGAGAACAAGAAAGGAAAAAGGAAATTACAACTTATCCTTTGTAGCCCAAGGCTTGATTTGCCTAGATCAAGCGTATAGATCTCCTAACCAAGTGTATGGACTTGTGATTTCAGTGGGTAGGAGATACTAGCCTATAGGACACGAATTTTGAGCTAAGGAAGGAAGTAGCCAATTGTCACAATGCTCAAATTGCTCACAAACAGATTGCTCAAAGTATGCTCAAGGATTTCTCAAGTGTAGCAAGTATGTTTGAGTGTCCTATGGCTTGTCCTATTTATAGGAATGGCCTAAGGATGCTTAAGGACGTTCTAGACAACTTATAGGGGTTTCTAAGTGCTTAACTAGCCGTTAGGTACAAGTTTGTTGCTTTAACAATGGCTAATTAATTAATTCTGCAGTTGCTGTGAGAGACCATCTCGGTCGAGGAATGGTCGACCGAGACACCTACTCGGTCGAACTTTTGTCGACCGACAGGCTCTCTGGAACAAGTGATTTGCAACGTCTATCTCCAACTGCCAACTACCTTGTCAGTTGTGTCTAACGGCTACTTTGGATCTTTCTCGGTCGAGAAGATTGTCGACCGAGAGTGTCTCGGTCGAGGAGTTGGTCGACCGAGATTGATCCTGTTTCAATGTTTCAATTTAGGCACTAATTATATGTATGAGTGTGCATATGTGATCCTATTTGAAGGGGATGACCTATCTAAATGTGGTGTTTAGCTAGGGAGAATCTAACGCTTGATTTACATGAAATCTAAGTACTTGTACATTATATATTTGTACAAGTTTTTACAAGGCGATTACATTTCATGAAAATACAAACATATAAGCATATGGATTTCCCTAATTGCTTTTGTCATCCACCTTGTTCCTGTACACTCAAGTAGCTCGTTAGATCAATAAGAATGAAATGTTTGTCATAATCAAAACAATGGGATTTATAGATGTCCATTTAGCCAACATAAAGTCCCTCAAATCCTATATTTTTCAAGGTTTGTGAAAAGAAAGTTTTTATCCTATTTTAAGATTAGTTGTGGTAGAATTTATTAATTATTTTTTATATTTGAAAAACCATTGATCATATTTTGGGATTACAGCTCTGATTTCTTGATCTACCTTAGTTGGAGATTATCGAGAAGCGGGGTCTCTACAAATGGTATCAGAGTGATGGTTTTCCATTTAATCTCTAATAATTATTAAATTTTACAAACTCTTTAGAACCCAACAGAGTTATTAGAGGATTTTCCAATGATGGAGGTGTCTAGAAAAGGATCACAATATGGGGGCTGGCAAGATTTTCCTTCACCCTACTAGTCAGTCTAAGAGTACTCCCAGATTCTGTGTGACTGCCTGGACGAAATCAGAGGAATTGACTTGAAAAAAGATACCTCTAGGTCTTCTCTCATCTGTCTTCATCCCTTCTCTACCCCATTCATTGAATAAATTTAAGAGATTAGGGTTCTCTCTCTCCACCACCCTATTGAGTTTTAGGAATAAGGATTATGGAATCCTCCACCAAATTATAAAAAGCATGTAAGAAAGATGTCATGGACATAAGTTTTGATAATTAGAAACTCATACTGAGTTTAGTTACATACTTAGGTTGCATGGTTTGTATTTTCATGCCCTCAACAAAGCTCTGAGGTTAGACCTTCTCGTAGGATGAGGAGGAGAGGGTTATCCTTGGAGGAAAAAGTTTATGGGAAAAGGAAGAGACCTGATGCATTCTCTGAGGATGATTCTCACCCTAAAACCTTAAGCAATTGATAGAAAAAGATAAGATATGATGAGTTGGATATAGTAGTTGACCATGCAAGTATGTACATGGGTTTGACGTGCATGCTTTACATAGAGGCTTTGAGTATGCATGAGAAACATAGACTATGTGTGGTTGTTTGACCCATGGTGCCTTGTGGTGACCTGACCTTGGGTGGGTCGTGCCTGTTGAGGGTGAGGGGTCGCTCCCTCATTAAGAAGGTTAGAGGAGACCATATAGGAGCCCTAACAGGAATACATGATCAGAAAAGAGGCATGCAACTATGTAGAAGTGTGTGGCAGCAAGGCAGGTAGCCAGTTTTAGACCTCAACCAGAGGAGTTATGCCTGATAGTTTGTTAGATAGGTATGCAAAGCTTTAGATATTGCCTCGACTCTGCAGATCAGAGAGGCTACAAACTCACTGACATGCCTGGGTGTTCCCATTTCCAAGGGGAGAATGAAGATGGAAGATTACAATCATATGATCCAAAAGATTTATGCGAAGGTTGCCTCCTGGAAGACGAATCTACTCTCTTTTGCTGGCAGGAGACTCTTGATATTGCATGTCCTGACGTCGATTACATTATATACGAGTGCTGCAGTTGGTATTCCTGCGAGGATTATAGAGAGAATTGAGAAGAGATTTTCAAGTTTCCTATGGGCGGACAGATCAAATAATGGTAGGAAGGCATGGTTGAGCTGGGACAAGGTGGCTACCCCGTTGGACAGAGGTGGGTTAGGTCTGCACTCTATCCGGATGATAAATGATGCTTTGGTTGCTAAGGCGTGTTGGGAAGTGATGACTGGTAATACCATATGGGCCACGTTCTGTAGGGACAAGTACCGCAATCCTCAAATGGGCAGATCCAGAGCTTATCCTAGTAACTTGAGGATTGGTAGCACCCCGTCGCCGTTTTGGAAGAGAATGTGGGATATGTTTCCCAAGGTGTACCCTTTTTGTAGATGGCGGATTGGTAGAGGAGATATCCCTTTCTGGGATTCGTGGTGGTGTGAGGAGATTCTTAATGACCATTCTTTATATAGCAGTGATCGGAGACTTTTGTTTATGATCAAGGACTTCTGGATTCACGACCAGGGGTGGGACTGGCCGGCGCTCAGACATATTGTTGACGAGCATGGTATTGATATGATACAGAAGGCGGAAATTACTTTAGAGGATGAAGATGACAGCCTCTTCTGGGCTCCGAATGTTAAAGGGCAGTTCTCGGTGAAATCTGTGAAAAGATGTCTGGCTGTAGACATGCAGGAGGGTCATTCGAACATTGGGAAAATATGGAGACTTGATGTCCCTAGAGCGAGTGCTACCATATGGAAATTCCTTCGGGGAGCTGTTCCTACCGACGACAATGTCAGTCAAAAATGTCACATACCCTTTGCGTCCAAATGTGAGTGCTGTGAAGCGCCGCAGATAGAGGATATGGCTCATTTGCTGTTTCATGGTCAGCTAGCTGCATTCTTTTGGAGCAGATTTACGGAAGTTACAGAAGCCATCGCTCCGCATGACTTCGACTCCCTTATCGTGAGCTGCGCACGAGGTATATCCAAGAGGATCGATGATTGGTTAATTGGTAAACTTTCTGCTCTCATTCCGCTTTGTATATGGAGGATTAGGTGCGCTGCTAGGTACGATGGTACCAGAAGATCGGAGAACCGGGAGTGGACACAGGTTGTTACATCCATCAACAGCCTAATGAAGAAGAAATCTTTCCTTATTTCATCTAACGCACATATATATAATGCGATGAGAGATGCTGGCTTCGAAGAACCTAGAACAAAGATGAGAGAGATCGATTTGTTCCAATGGAGAACATCGGATATTCATAATCTTAAGTGTAATATCACTGTTGGTAGAGATGAGGATGTATATGGTACGAAGCGTAGATGGGCAACTGGGGTGGTTCGAAATCATGAAGGTCGGCTGGTTCTGATGTTTCGAGCATGGCTGAATGCGTCGGACTATATCGCAGCCTATTTGCAGGCTTGCGCCATTGGGATGAAGCTCGCGGTGGATAATCATCTTCATGTCTCGGCGATAGAAATTGATGATAAAAATGTTCAC
Source organism: Alisma plantago-aquatica (assembly GCA_963693085.1). Taxonomy (NCBI): domain Eukaryota; kingdom Viridiplantae; phylum Streptophyta; class Magnoliopsida; order Alismatales; family Alismataceae; genus Alisma; species Alisma plantago-aquatica. The sequence continues at coordinate 922,847,739 of OY856410.1, read as the reverse complement.
AGTATTCTGTGGGGAAACGGGGAGGTGCCATGGAAGGTGTGGTCCTTTGCACGTGATCTAAAGAAGGAATTGAGAAGGTATGTTGTTGATGGTTCATTGGTTCACAAGATTGTTAATTCTATCCCCAGAGAATTTGGAAGGCGAGGTAGACTCTCAAATGAGTTTGTTGTGATCACTGACATAGGTAGAATGCCGGCTAAGATTAGAGGAATGGCTTTGCTGGAGAAGCAGGGTATGCCATATGTGGCAGTGCAGATGGTGGATACGGAGTGTGCTGTTTGATTGGGCTGATTCTTTGTGATGATTTGGGTTAAGTATGGGATGATACCTGCAGTTATATGAGCAGGAGATGTATTTTGTTGCGATTTAGCACATATGAGGGGGATGGGATGAATAAAAGGACCCCTGACTTAATTAAAAAAAAAAAAAACCCAGGTAGGGGTAGACGTGTATCCTTAAGAGCTTGACCCATCTTCTGAGAGAGAACCTCCAGTGGGAAGACCAGTTGTAGGGTTAGCTCTAGAGAGAGAGAGAGAGACCCGATGAGGAAGGTTGGAGACCTTGACTCTGAGACATGAGGAAACATGAGAAGTTGGGTATGATATGGCCTAGAATGGATGACCCTATGTTTATGTATGTGGTTGCCTCATGCACGGTCCTTAGAGACTTGTTGTACCTTGGTTGCCTTAAGAGGAACAATACCCTAAAAAGAGAAATAGGCTTCTTGAACTAGTGTACAAATGTTATAAATGTCTACTTTTTAGGTGTAGGAAGGAGAGTTTCGTAAACCCTGAAGAGGTATGGTAACAAGTTGTGAGGCCTCTGACCCAATTGGTTGTCTGTATATAGGGCTCGAAGGGTTGTTCACGTGGAAGAGTGTTAGGACGTATATCCCTATCTCGTATAGGTTCGGTTCATGTTGAAATAGTTGAGCATGTAGTTAGTCAATGCATAAGAGGTGAACATGGGGTTCCTAGACCAAAGAGGGGAAGGAGAAATACCTAGAGAACAAGATTCCCACGAGGCCAATGGAGTTCATAGGATTTAAGCTTGGCACCCCTTCCCATGTATTAGAAGAAAACTCCATTTGAGCTGAGATATATGATTTTTGGCGACATATTCATGTATGATATTGGTCCAACTTCGAGGAATGATGAATACATATGACATACGAAGGAACTTAGCATGCTTTAGTAGGCCTTCTACCTACTAGATACATGCATATGTATCAAGTTAGGAGCTAAGCATATCATCTTGGGAGGTAGGAATGTTTTGTAACCTCTGTTACTACCAAGCGGTAGTTTTCTCCCATCCTGGGGAGGGACCCTTCATGTTAGGGTGAGCAAAAACTTTTGATTAGGTTTAAGGTAACTTGAAGAGGTCACTTATAAGAGCTTGATGAGCTAAGTGTAAGAGCACATAGTATGAGCATGAATCCATAGACCCATGTGTGACCATCTCTAAGGGGCATGTTGCCATGAAGGTAACCTATATGGGGTCAGACCGAGATAGGTAGGTCACCATGTTTCCCATGAAGGGACGTAAGTTTGACCCTAAGTGCCCAGAGAGATGATGGAGATCCAGGTGAGGATTCAAGGATGACATGTGCATGAGTATCAACATACAAACTGCAAGCAACAGTAGAATCCTAAGTCAACACTAAGGTCAAGTAGGGATAAGATTGATGAGAGTAGGAGTTGTCTGTTCCCTGAATGCACATGACCATAGGATCAGGAGGTAAGAACTACCTTTAGCCGAGGCCCATGGGTTATGAGGTTGGCCACCTTCATGAGTTCATAGGCCCTAAGGGATAAATGTGAAAGGCACTACCTAGATACATAAGGGTTAGATCACCCCAAAAGTACCGGCACCATAGAGACCTTGAGGCAATGAACTAAGGATTGTACAAAAGTGAGATGTTAAGATCCAGAGGTGATAGGAAAAGTTTTCCCATGCGTGTAGACCCATAATGGAGATGTTCATGGTGAGGAGTCATGTGAAGTATGTTTCAACTTCAATCGGAAAGAGTGATGGCGATGTGTGATGCACCATCTCTACTCTTGGAATGGTATGAACTCTGTATAAGGACTGTAGCCAAATGCTTATTTCATCTTATTATGGGTGTGAGACATGGGACAAAATGAATGACATATACTAAGGATAGAGGTGATATGAGTTGAAACCCTTCTATGATGTTTGAGGATGGAAGATGCACCACACCTTTTAAAAGTATATGGGTTAGGTTGTTTGGAAACATGAAGAGAACAAAGGCAATATGAGGACGTACCTCTCTAGAAGTGGTTTGGAATCTATGAGTTGTAAGTTTGGGTTTGATAAGCTTGAAGTTTTCTTGACTCATTTGGCCTAATCCCAGGACGAGGATGTTGAGTGGAGTATATGAAGTTTTATATTCTCACCATCTCCTAGTATACAGGGAAGCTTATGTGGTAATGAGATGTTCTCATCTAAATACAACTCAGGTGTACAGTTGTCTTGTATAGTTAGTAGAGAGGCTGGAAGAGGTCTCTAGGTGAACCATACAATCATTAGAAGACTAGACCTATGTGGTTAACATTCAGATATGACTAGATCTGTGGGCCAAGTTGGTGGTTGCCTACTTAGCCATCCTAGAGCTTGATGTGATAAAAGGAATGTTATAAGAACCTCAGATACACCTCTCTAGAGAAGAAGGTGGTGAAACCCACTACTAGAGTGTTTTTGGGTTTCTATGGAGTCAACCTTGAGGAATCATGTCATGTAAGAAGATCATTATTTTAAGTACACCGTACATTGTGGTACTACCAAGATGGTTAAGGTTTGCAGTGGTACCTTGAAGAAGGATATAGAGTTGCATGTGGCCAGTCACCATACATGCCAGAGGGTGAAGGCCGAATACCAGTAACCTAGTGAGTTGTTACAGATGATGAGAAGTCCCAAGAGGCGATGGGAGTAGATCACAATGGACATTGTGGTGGGTCTCCCCTGGAACAAGATGAAATATGGGTTATGATAGAACACCTTACCAAGATGACCTAACGTCTTGCCTAAGATAGAGCATTTCTAGTGTGACAGATCTGGTTGAACTATACATATATATATATGAGAGAAAGATAGTTCAACTACATAGTGATCTGACTTCAGATGTTCTTGAGCATGATTTAAAGTTTGCTTCAATGTTGTGGAAGTAGGTATAAGAAGAACTCGATGCTAGATTTATGTTTAGTACAGCTTATCACCCCATGACTGATGGACAATCAAGAGAGTACGATCCAAACTTTGGAAGGTCTGATGAGAGCATATGTGCTCGTTCGGGGTGATTTATGGGAGCAGTTCCTACCCCTAGCAAATTTTTCTTGTTGTGACAGCCACCAAAACTAGTATCGGGATGTATGAAGCTCTGTTACGGAGTTTGTGTCAGTCACCGGTTCACTAGGATGAAGTCAGTAAGAGGACCTTGTGAAGGTCAGAGAAAGAATAGTGTATGAAGATGAAGTTGCTTTGATTGAGCAATGGTTGAGAAGACCCATGATCGATAAGAGTCACATGTTGATGTGAAGCAGATTGATATGCAGTTCATTGTGGGTGAACATTTGTTATGAAAACCTGAACCCTCTGAGCTATAGCTAGGAAAGTTGAGTCCTCGATACATGTGTCCATTTGAGATGCATTGGTGGAGTTGCTTATGTTTAGCCTTACCCCTCAGGATAATATGATGTATGATGTGTTACATGTGTCTGATCTAGAGCACTATGTGATGTATCTAAGCCATGTGTTGAGAAATGAACCTATTGATCTTCAAGGGAGGCTTCCATGTCCTGAGTCAGTTGTAAGAATTCTAGATACGAAGGTGGAAGAACTCATATGTAAGAATATAGGATTATTAAGGTTATTTGGAAGCACTACGGAGAGGATGAAGCCACATGGAATCCAATGATGGACATAGGAATGTCTTATCCTGAATATTTGTATGTTTGGTGGAATTTTGAGGGCAAAATTCCTATAAGAGGGGAAGGATGTTACAACCCCAATTTTTTCAGTTCATATGGTTTGAGATGCAATTTCTCCCATGATATGTATGATTAAAAAAATGTATGATTCATGCGTAATGAGTGGATTTTTTTGTTAATATTTCCTTTAAATGTATGATTTTGTGGAACCTATTCAGTTAGTGTGTCCAAGATTATAAAAAGAGAATGAGATTGAAGGAAATCAAATAATGAATAAATAATAAAAGAAATTGAGATAATAATAAAAATATGAGAAATATGTGGAAAGATGTGTGATTGAATCATCATGGATGACATTTTTAATCCACATGGTTTCTAATGGAAAAAGGAATCCCAATAAAGGAAAAATAAAAGAACAGGAGAGAGAAATTATGCATAAAATATGCCTTAATAAGTGATAACTTGCTTATGAAGAGAAGTCACTTTCACTTTTGAATTTGAGGTATCCAAGGTATCTTGTGGCCTAAGTGATTTATTTGATAAATATTTGATTGTGTCTTAATAATCAAGTTTTGCATATGTAAGAGATTAATTAAGGAATGTTCCTTTTCCCAGTGAAAGATAACAATGTGGATGGAGTTTTCCTCATTTTGTGATAAGGAATTGTGTTCTTGGGAGAGAGAAATGAATTTATGTTTTAAATTAAAAATAGAAATCTTTTTGTGAAGAAACTTTCCTTTCTATCATTGGGAGTCCTAAACCCTACCGACCCCTCCTATCTTCCATACTACCCATGACTTAAATAAGAATGGAAGGAAATGAAGAACGGAGTCAATCGAGCCCACGAAATGGTCCATACCATGGATTACTACCCAAAGACTCTAAACCAAGTTTATTCTTTCTCACAGTGGAGTAAGAGAGAGCATCCCATGGATTGGCTCCAGATCAAGGGATGAGTGAGGAAGACTTTTGTGAGGTTCCCCTCTACTGAACCGACATGTAAAACACTAAGGTATGGGATCCTACTCATTGTTCTACATTTTGATCTTCTAAAAACCTTGGAAGATAGGAACCCTCTCCTCATCCTTTCCCTACTCATCTCTGGCCATACTTGAGCACCCTCTTAGGTCCAGAAGGAGAGGCAAAGCTCCTCCAGCATTGCCCATGGCCTCTCCGCCCAAGGCCAATGACGAGCATTGGGCATTTTGTGAGGTAGGAGATGGGTTGGGGTCAAAAGTCCCAGATACCCCAATCTAATATGTAAAGCATGGAGGGCATAACTATATTTTCATATTGTTTAATGGGTCTTCCCAATGATAATTTGATAAATTTGGTTCTCATTGACATGTTGCCCTGTGATTGGCTAAAATTGCAAGTAAACTATAAAAAAATGTAGTAACCAATTGGTAACTCAGATTAAGACATGTTATATATGAATTTTGATCAGAAAAATTCAAGGAATCCAATAAAATTATAATGAAGGCCTGATTCTGATTACAATATGAGAAGTATATAAAGTTGTCGCCATTAATGGTGTTAATAATGATAAATCTTGATTTTGATGTTAATAAGATTGAGTAAAGTTTATGAGTAATTTAAGATGATATTAGCACGTTGTTGATAAAAAGAATGTTTTGAACCTAAAAGGATGATCCATGTGCTTAATTGGTTAATTTAGCATTTCATATGTTTAACATATATTAATGGGCTTGGAAACCCTAATATAGGTGTTAATGAGTTTTAATGAGTTATATTTTGAGATTCTTTGTATAAAAGTGATATTAAGTTCATTGTTGATAAAGAGGTTTGAATGAGAGTAAGTTGAATAATTAGGGTTTTGAAACTATAACTGTTGTTTTAGGGTTGTGTGGACATAAAAGAGGGAAGTTGTAAATAGATCTAAAGAACCCTAAGGAAACCTTTATTCACATTAGAAGCCTTAGAAAGGTATCCCAAGTCTATAAGGAGTTATTTGGGATGTGATGGTAACAATTAGGAGTTACACATATTTTCAGGAGCAAGATTGCTTGATTGGTTGCTTGGTTGGACATCTTGATTGGATTGGATATATTGCTTATATTTGAGGCTCCAAGTCAGGTATGTGGTTACGATTATGGATAATTCCTATAGTTTCACAATGATTTTTGAGGTTTTATCGGTTGCTTAGAAATAACTACTTAGTTGACTTATATTTCATGCAACTGTAAAGTGACTATGACTATCAACATAACTATATATGCATGACTAGCTCAGATCCTAGTCCTCCTCTATAGCTATGATGATGATGAGATGGATGACCTAGTACATGGTATACTGTTGGGGTAGGATCATTAGGTTTTCATGAGTTTATGTGTTGTTCTACCCTTGGGTAGGACCATACGACTACACATCCCTAGGTAGTGGTCTACCTATAAGGTAGAATCAGAGGGGCTATTTGAGATCTACCATACGAGAGAGGTAGTATCCATGTCAACTACAGGGACAACACAAAGTCAAGGGTATGTAGGGATTTATTAGTTATGTTTAACACGTAAAGTTTGATTTATTAAGAAATAGTTTTGTTGCATTATGTTGTTACAAATAGATGCAAGATTTTGGTTCGCTCACATACCAGTATAATTCATTATACTGACCACCATTTTATTTGTCAGCATTTTAGGTTTATCAAAAAGTGGATATTCCTTTAAAGTGACATTGAATGAATAAAGCTCAATAAATAATTGGAGGATTGTAGATATATAGTTTCTTATCTTGGTAAAGTCCCTCAAATCCTATATTTTTCAAGGTATGTGAAAAGAAAGTTTTTATCCTATTTTAAGCTTAGTTGTGGTAGAATTTATTAATTATTTTTTCTTATTTGGAAAATCATTGATCATGTTTTGGGATACCAGCTCTGACTTCTTGGTATTCCTTATTTGGGGGTCACCGAGAAGAGGGGTCATTACAGTAGAGGTCGTAGCCTTGCATCTGTTGGAGCTCACAGTACAATGTCAGTGTCGATGATGGGGCCGTTTAGGCCACAGTTTGAGACCAGAGCTTGCCACAAGTGTGGGAAGGTAGGAAACCTAAGGTGGGAGTGCCTAGTGAGATACGATGACGTAACCTAGTAACCGATGCAGAGCCAACAGGGATCGCATAGAAAGATGAACATCGGCACCTGAGGATGAAGACGTCACCATGCGCCATAGGCCAGATTGTCTGCTCAGGGAATCAGAGGATGGGTGCAATAATAGGAAATCGTTAGATTCCATGCTATGAGTCAGTCAGAGGTGATATTCAATCCTTGAGTAGTGACAAGTTAGATGGATTAATTTCATTCTGATTTGTCATCTTCTTGCTTTGTATCTATTTTGGTTGACTCAGGTGCAACACACTCTTTTATCACTCATGAAGTGCTTGATGATTATCTTTTTCTTATTAGTCACAAGAGAGATAGTTTGTTGTTAGAAACCCTATTAGTTATTTATGTAGTGTTGTAGGAGGTGTGTCCTTCATGTGTCCTTTCTTTTTCAGGGTACAACATTCAAGTGGATCTCATACCACTTGACATGCATGGTTTCAATGCAATACTTGGAATGGACACCTTGAGGACGTGTTCCCCCATCCCGATAGATTGATTTTGAGATCAATTTGGTTCCCGACACACAACTGATAGCCCAAACACTGTACAAGATGGCTCCAGTAGAGATGGCAAAGTTGAAGAGATAGTTGCAAGAGTTTCTTAACAAGGGTTTCATTAGGCCAAGTATGTCACCATGGGGTACCCCGGTGTTGTCTGTGAAGAAGAAGGATGGGTCCATGAGGCTAGGTATAGACTACATGTAGTTGAACAAGGTCATGATAAAGAACAAGTATCCCTTGCCAAGGATAGATGACATGTTTGACCAGTTGTGTGGCGTGATAGTGTTATCAAAGAATGACCTAAGGTATGGATATCACCAATTAAGGATCAAGGAGGATGACATACCTAAGTTGGCTTTTAGGACTAGGTATGGTCACTATGAGTTCGTGGTTATGCTATTCAGGCTGACCAATGCACTAACAATGTTCATTTACTTGATGAACAGAGTGTTTTGAATGTTTCTTGATTGGTTTGTGGTTGTCTTCATAGATGACATCTTGATATACAGTCATGACAATAATAAACATGAACAACATCTATGTCAGGTGTGGATCGTGCTGAGGCAACATCAACTTTATGCCATGTTTTGCAAGTGCAAGTTCTAGTTAAAGGAGGTAGTTTTTTTGGGGCATGTTATATCTACCAAGGGAGTTTGCATGGATCCCAAGAAGGTTGAGTCAGTGATAGAGTGGGAGCAACCAAAAATTCTTACATAACTATGCTACTTTCTAGGTTTGACAGGCTATTGCAGGAGGTTCATCAAGGACTTCAATGCTATCACTTTGTACCTAAAAAGTTGACAAGGAAGGATGTGCCATTCGTTTGGGATGATGGATGTCATCATGCTTTTCAGATGTTGAAGGAGAATTTGAAAAGTCCATCGGTTTGGGTCTTACCTGATCAAGGAAAAGGATACATAGTCTTCTATGATGCATCTAGGAATGGCTTGGGTTGTGTGTTAATGTAGGACAAGCTAGTGGTTTCTTTTTCTTCTAGACAGCTTAAGAAATATGAGGAGAATTACCTAACCCACAACCTAGAGTTAGCTTTTGTGGTCCATGCCTTGATCATTTTGAGGCACTACCTTTATGGAAAGAAGTGTCAGATCTTTACGGATCACAAGAACCTAAAGTACATCTTTTCACAATAGGATCTAAAAATCAGACAATGGCTGTAGACAGAGTTAATCAAGGATTATGACTACATAATTTATTATCACCTAGGGAAGGTGAATGTTTTGGTAGATGCATTAAGAAGGAAGTCTTCATCTTCATCTATGGATAGAGCCCAACTGAGTTCTTTGATGTGTTACAAGTGAGACATGTTCATCTCCCTACGTCAGATGAATGTTAAGTTGGAAGTTTCCTTACTAGAAGGATTGTAAGCACAGTTACAAGTTAAGCCCATGCTGAGACAGTAGATCAAATAGTCACCACAGGTTGATGTCATGATACAACAAATTAGATCAAAGTTTTGCAGCAAGAAGCATGATGTCTTCCACAAGTTAGATGATGGGACAGTTTGTTACCATGGTAGAGTATTGATTCCTATTGTGGATGATTTGAGAAAGATGGTTCTATAAGAGGCTCACTCATACATGTACTCTATGCACCTAGGTAGCACCAAGATGTATCATAATAAAAAGGATATGTATTGGTGATCTGGCTTGAAGAAGGATGTGGTCGAGTTTGTTACGAGATGTGATGTGTGTCAGTAGGTCAAAGTTGAGCATCAGAAATCTACATGGACATTACAATTATTGACTATACCACAGTGGAAATGGGATCATGTGACTATGGACTTTGTGGTTGGTCTGCCTAGGACAGACAAAGGTCATGATTCGATCTGGTTGATAGTTGAGAGGTGGACCAAATCAACACATTTTCTTCATACGAAGACGACGTATACAACTGATAACCTTGCCTAGATATATGGTGATGAGATAGTGTGTTTGCATGGTGTTCCAACAACTATCATGTCTGATAGAGGTCCTCAGTTCACAAGTCACTTTAGGGACCGACTACACACAACTTTGGGTACGTAATTAAGGTTCAACATTTCCTTTCACCCACATACAGATGGTCAGTCTGAGAGGACCATTTGGACCATGGAGGATCTAATGAGAGCTTGTGTTCTTTATATTTTGGTAGTTGGGACATACACCTCATTTTGATTGAATTCGCCTACAATAACAATTATCAATGAAGCATCAACATGGCACCTTTTGAGGCATTGTATGGGAGGTTTTGTAGGTCTCCATTATGTTGGTATGAGATGGGTGACTATCAGCTTATTAGTACTGAGCTAGTGTAGCTGACGACAGAAAAGATCAAAGTGGTTCAAAAGCATTTGAAGGAAGATGTTGTATGCAAACAATTGTCATAGACCCTTAGAGTTCCATGTGGGAGACAGAGTGTACCTCAAGGTCTCTCCCTGATAAGGTGATTTGAGGTTTGAGAAGAAGGTTAAGTTGGCTTTCAGATCTATGGGATCTTACCCGGTGGAGACACAAGTTGGGAAGGTGTCCAACAGGTTGGAGTTGCCACCTGAGTTGCACAAGTTGCATCCAGTGTTTCATGTGAGTATGTTGGGAAAGTGCCATCGTGATACATAGTTAGTGTTATATCCATTAGAGATGGAGCTTGATGAGGATATGTCCTATGTTGAAGGTCTAGTTTTGATCTTTGATAGAAGATTAAAGAAGCTAAAGGAGAAGTACATAGTTCTTGTGAAGGTTCTATGGCATCACCATAGTATTGAGGAAGCCAAGTAGGAGCTCGAGGAAGAGATGAGGAGGAAGTACCCCTCACTTTTCACATAGTATTTTAGAGGTGAAATTCTTATTTGGGGTTTATGGCTTGTAAGGACCTTGACCCGAGTTTTGGGGTATCCCTATTTGCTTACTCTTAATATTGTACATAGAACATTTCTCTAATCTTTTCAAATGTAATTAGGGCTTGTGGTGTGCTTAAGTTTCAAATGTGATCTTGTTTGGACGACATTTGTGCAATCTATGCTAGTTTTGGTGCAAATTGTAATTTACCCAATATAGGGGGTTGGTGTGCAATTTTCCACCTCTAGAGTGTTCCTTCTCTCTCCTAGATTCATGGTAGAGAGTGTGGTGCTTTGGGGTGCTTTGTTTGAACATTTGTTAAGTGGTGTCACCCTTAGTGGTGATCATAATTTTCTAGGGTTGATGTGCTTCGACCTTGTGACATTTGTTGGTTTGTCTCGACCTAGGTCATGACCTAGGGTGTGTTGATGGGGTATTGCGGTCGAAACACTTCCCTTTGGCATGGTGGTCATGACCAAGGTTGTCTTGGGTCGAGATAAAGGCTTGGATAGGTGTGTTTTGACCTTGGTTGCTTGTGGTGGTCTTGGTGTCACGATCTAGTGGTGTTGTTAGGGTGTGTCACGATTGTAGAGACCCTTGGTGTGTCATGGTTGTGACATAGAGGGAGGAGTTTCTTAGGTGGTCAAAACACTACCTAGAGTGTATCACTGTGTCTTGCAAGTTTTGTTTAAGTGGTCGCTTGTGGATGATTGTTGGTCTTTTGTGAGGACAAGTGTTTGTTGGGTTCCTTAGTGTGTTGACATCTCACCCTTTGTTCTCTCTCTCATCCTTCATCTATATAACCCCTTATCCCTTCTTTCTTGCAACCCTTTCAGCCATCTATCTTCTTCCTCCTTTCTTTGTTCTTGAAAGCTTGGTGGAGAAAGGAGTTTCATCCTTGGAACTTGAGGAACCAAACTCCTCTTGCATGAAGATGTGGTGGTGATCTGAGTTCATCTTTAATCTTTGGTAAGTGTTTACCTTCTAAGTTTTGTTCCTTTGATCTTCTACCTTCATCTCCTTCTCTTTCTTGGCCTTATATTGTTTTTTAACATGGTGGTCGTTCTTGAGAGTAAGCTCCAAATCATAATAGTAATAGGACATGTTTTGACAAGGTGACACCCAAATGTGAGGGAGTTTCTTCTCTCTTTTCACCCTTCTTTCATTTGGTTCAATTTTGAGGTTTTGCTCTCTTTCTTAAGCTACCCTTCGAACTTGGTGTTTCCCCTTTGTTGAGGTGCTCTTGAGGCTGAGTTTGGATCTTTTTGTGGAGCTTTCTCAACCCTTAGAATGTGTGCTTGGGGCTCTTAATCTTGATGTTTGGAGCTCTTAGTGGTGATCATCTAATGGAGGGTTATATAACACTAAACTGACTCTATTATTACTCTTCTTATGCTTTTTATTACTATATTCTTCCTCTAAATTGCCTTCTCACCATGTTTTTTCTTATTGGTAATATCTTGGCCTTGTTTGGTGGAGATACCTTCCTTGGTTTGAAAGCATTCTAAAACCCTAATTTTTTGTACCCATTTTGGTAGATGATGTGTTATGAAGGTTTTACTGACCAAAAAAAAAGTTTTTCTGAATGTATTGCTCTTTACCTTGACCTCATGCATGGTGTTTGCACACCTAAAGTTTGGAGGGATGTTAGGTTCGGTTTTGGTTACCTTGAGCTTGGTTTTCTCTTTCTTGGCTAAGGTCATTCCTTGGTAGTTTCTTGACCCATGACTTAGGGTCTTTGTGACGGTTTGTATGTGACCTTTTCTTCATGATAACCATAGTTAAACCCTTGGTTTCAATTCTATTTTGGTGAACTAGATGGTGCATCTTGGGAGGTCATGACACTTCCCTCCTATTGATTGTGACCTTTATAGCCTTTGGTCGATATGCTCCTTTGAGGTTTAGTTTTACCTATTGGTGTTAGGTCAAGGCTTTTGTTTTAAGTAGTCTACTCACCCTTAGTGTTGGACCTACCTTGCTTGAGTTGAGACTCACCCTAGAGAGTAGGGTCATGACCATGATGGTCTTAGGTTGCTACATGAGTGGTGGTTGATGGTCTTGGGTTGAGACAGGGGTGGTGGTCGATCGTCTTAGGTGTTGACATAGGTCAAAGTCGAGTCACCTTCTAGTCGAGGTACTTTGGTGAAACCCTAACCCTAAGTGTCACGGGAAGACATGGTCTAGAGTTTGAAGGTCGTGACATTTGAGAGATTGTGGAGGCACATGAGTGTCATGGACCATACTAGGTGGTCGTGACCTATGTGGTTATGTGGCCAACATAGGGTGATTGTAGGTGGATGAGAAACACATGTAAACACCTAATTATAACCATATATGTATGATGCATAAGCCATATGCAATGTTATTTAGAATGTTGTCTAATCAACTCTAATGGCACTTTCTAATCCTAATGAAATATAAGATGAGGGAGGTTGATGATTCTAGGGTTGATGGTTGAACCTTGTCTTGTAAACCCTAATTGGTAAAAAGGAAACCCTAACCCTAATAATAATGAACTATGGTGTTGCTAGTTTCTCCATTAAGGAATGGCTATGATGTTATGTGGTTTACCTCTATTGTTTATAATCTTCTAACCATGCGTGTGTTATGAGTTTGATAATCATCGCTATTGTATTTTATGGTGATGAGACATGATATAGGTTGAATGGTCCTAGATAGGCATGTTGAGGCACTTGTGATACATAAATGATGCATTGAGGGATTGATATCCCATAGCATGTGACTTTGGTATTGATGATGTGATAAATGGCAGTAATGCATGCATCATATGGTGATAGTGTGACAAGTTCACACCCTATATGTTTATATCTGCTAGAAGAGTACTATGCCCGTATCTTTGTAGAATTTGTTATCATTTTATACATTGTAACTTGATTGATGCTAAAATACACTTAATTGACTTAACTAATCAAGTGGAACATAATCATGTAGTTTTTCCTTGTGCCATAGATCAATCTCAGTGTCAGCACTTGCTAGATGGTGAAATGGGTTTTCCCTTAGAGGAAGCTCAGAGTCATATATTGTTGAGTATATGCATTCACAAGATTGGCTACATGCCATACCTTGGCAGGAGTGTGATTACGGGTCGTAGCTTAGTGATATGTTTCTTATGAGGCTTCACAGGATTGGTAGTGGTCCATACCCTGGAAGGAATTGAGCTACAGGCCATATCTCAGTTTCAATAGCTCCGTGACCTGTACTAAGGTGGGCTAGGACTGTCACTATTGACTATATGTCACAAGTTGTAGTTAACTGGCATGAATATGTCAGGTACTTGTGTTCTAACCATGAGGTTTGGTGAGGTCATGGATTCTATCTCTTCAATGGACCTTGTATGGCACTAATTTTAGCTTAGAAGTAGTCAATTGGATTTGAGTGGTACAACTAAAATCCTCGGGGCATACAAAAACACATAATCAGTTGTGTAGTACCTTACTTAGGTTCAATCACAAAAACATTGGATGATGTCGTGCTTATTTTATTATAGTATAACTGGTAGAGAAAATACATGTTCTTCATATTCCTTTTATGATGGTAAGAAGTTTTGTAATCTAATTGCTACAACTTATTATGTTAGCAATGATTACATGCTTATCATAGTTGTAGATTTATTATTGTTCCTCAATGATCTTATCTGTGCTAATAATAGTGTTGGTGGAGATTTATATCTCCCATTGAGATTTGGAATCTCACCTTGTGTGTTCCTCACATCTTTTTAGTTGGGCATGCATGAGGAGGTAGAGACTGTGTAGTAAAGGTTGAGCAGCAGCAAGGAGGCTAGTAGCTGACAAGGTTGGAAGTGTTGCTTATGGTCCTTTTTTGGGTATAGTCCTAGAGTCATCCATGTACACTTAGGTCTTTGGGATGGTGTTGGGACGTGTTATATAGACGTTCTTTCTATACATGCCTTTGGTTTGTGTGTTCCTCTTGATGTAAAGCTACAATGGATATCTGTGTATATGTTTGTGACATGTTTTCTTGTAACGGGATGATGGAATACATGGTAAGTACTTAGTGACATATGTGGACTCATATGTAAAGGTTTTTGCTATTGTGGAACTTATTGAAAATGGTTTTAAATTTTTAGTGTTGTCTGGTAATCTGTTTGTTTAAGTTTTGTTTCCACAGTTAGTTTTGAGTTATCTTGTGGTTTTTGGTAATGGGTGTCACAGTAAACCCTGATTATATCTATTAAATATTTGAATTATGAACTCCCTACAAATTTTATCCTCCTTGACATGAATGACTTTGACACAATAATTGGCATGGATTGGATTTATACTTATAGAGCACAAATAGACTGTAAGGAAAAAAAAATAAGAATAGAGAGACATAGTCACCCATCTTTTACCATTAGAGGTAGGAGGGATGCTACCACTAGCTTGTATGTGTCAACATTGAAGATAGACGAGATGATAGCCAAAGGTTATCAAGTATTCCTAATAGTAGTTACTGAGCTTGGAACATAAGGTGCATCCCTTAAAGGAAATAGAGGTAGTCAGGGACAATGAAGATGTGTTCCTGGATGGTGTTCTTGGCATACCTCTGGAGAGAGAAGTGGACTTCATGATAGAGTTATCCCCCAGGACAAACCCTATTTCTAGGGCACCTTACAAGATGGTGCCCAAAGAGTTGCTTGAGATAAAATAGAAAATAAAAAAATTGCTAGATAGAGGCTTCATCTAAAACCTACAACTTCTCCATAGGGAGCACCATTCCTCTTTGCAAAAATGAAGGATGGATCTCTTTATATGTGCATAGACTATAGGATGATAAATCAGGATACTATCAATAAAAAGTATCCTCTACCCCATATAGATGACTTGTTTTACCAGCTCAAGTCTGCCTGAGTCTCTTCAATGCTTGAGGATATTCCAAAGAGTGAGGATCTTCCAAAGACCACTTTTTAAACCAGTTATGGATACAACTTGTTTTTGGTTATGCCGTTTGGTGTCCAATGCCTAGAGTGTGTATATTAGCCCCATGAATAGTGTGTTCCATCCTTTCCTAGACTCTTTTGTAATAGTGTTCATAGATACCATCTAGGTCTACTCTGATGACTAAGAGAAATGTCGCATTCACCTTGCTAGAGTCCTTGATATCTTGAGAAAGAAGATGTTCTATGGGAAATTCTCAAAGTGTGAGTTCTTGTGACGTCCCCGGATTTTCTAAAACTTAATCTGATGTGTGACGTCCAAATTGAAACCTCACCTCAGCAAGAATCCCAATTTAAACACCCCACACTAGGCTAAGAAAGAGAAAATCAAGTGAGTCGAAAGGAAACAATCAGTAGCACATGCACATGAACAATAATAAAACCATACAACACATGTTCACCATTCAACATATAATTACAACATGAATTGTTACAACATTTGATATTACATATTGAACAACAAACTTCTACATATACATGTACTACCTCTAAACTACAGGATCTTAAGACAACAGGTCCACCTGTACATCTGTTCGCCACACAACTCTCACAACTGTCTTGGATCTTCAAGAGCATAACCACAACCTAAACAAAAGATTACATGCAGTACACGTCAGCACAATATTCAAGAATATTGTACTGAGTACGCCTACATGTATTTTATATACCTCTCATCATATCTTGGCAATAAGATAAAACTAATACTTGGAAACATTAAACAAATATAAGAAAAAGTGTATACTTGCACAAAGATATTTGTTACCAGAAGAGAACACATATTTTAAGCACATTTCCATTATATCATCCATGCATTGACCACCGAAGGTTGAATGCATTACGGCCCTATGATCGACTACCAAAGAGTTGGATCATATCATAATGTGATCAGACTACCAAAGAGTTGGATCACTTTCAAGTACTTGACTACCAAAGAGTTGAAGTACTTTATTTCCAGTACTTTACTACCTAAGAGTTGAAGTGCTTAGATATAATGGAACAATATATTATCTTTCATGTGTTCATAGCCATAAGTATGGAAAATCATGCAAGATATCATACAAGTCCAATCATTTCAACCAATACCATATGCCAAGTATTTACTACTACATAACACATGCATATTGTATAATAAGCCAAGTAAGAGGTAATGGCGTACCTTCCAAAGAGACATCCAAAACACATATTCCTCAGGTCACCTATAACTTGTTAAACCTGATCAAGACAAGATCATATACTCTCATCAGGTTCTCATCATCATACTTCTCATCTTAACCCTAAAGATGTTCATTTTAGGGTTTACTTAGATCATTAGGGTATATACATTATTACTTGTCTTCTTGACTTAGAATTATCTTACTGATGTCATTTTCCAGATTATGGTCCATTATCTGAACATTATCTTCCATAGAATTTTCATGCACATTAATTAACCCTAGATTACATCATTAACTTAAATTAGGGTTTCTTGACATGTATCAAGGTTCATCTTCATATAACACAAATTTTATGCATATAACTGATCTCAAATTTACATCTTAGCTTTAGATTACTGATATAAACCTACTCTGTAAATCTCATTATTTATTGAGCATGCATGTATTAATTGCATCATCTTTAGTGTTATTAGCCCTAATTAGACAAAAAGAGCAAATTATAAGATTTAGTGTATCAACATCATGATTACTAACATAAGATGGACTACAGATATGATTTGTGACTTACTGGTATTTTCTTATTATTTTTGGTTGATGTTTGGTATTTATTATCAATCAATTAAGCATTTCATAACTAAGAAGATATCACTGAGATTTAAGCATCAAAAGACTGATATAAAGGTGCCATGTTGTTCTACTTATTTTTCTGAGAAGAATTGTACCTTACATGTATTTTTATGATAAACATACTAATTTCTAGGTATTATAGGAGATCTTAGCATTTTCTGAGATATTACCTTTTTGAGCCAATTGCCTGCTGACATGTGGCTTCTAAGGCCTGCACCTCTTTAATTGATCAACACTGATGTGGGCCGGTCAGATCACGATATTGCTGTCTAGTTCAAAGTGGATTTGTCTGGTTTAGAAGATCTTAGACCCTGTCCTTCTCTTCCTCTTACTCTCGCGTTCTCACGCAATCTACATCGTGAGTCTGTTATTCTGAAAAATAGGATCCGCCACACAAATAGGTCTCCAGTGAGTAAGAGCAGGCACAAGGATGCACCTAAACACATGGTACACACGACCTCACCTCCAGCGACCTTGGACGGAACTCCACGACCACTAATCTCCTTGCTTACTGCTCCAACTCTCCATCTGGGTGGGAGCCCCACCGCCGTCTCTGTCGTGGTAGAGCAAAAAGGGGAAAAAGCACCCCTCTCACTCCAGCTCGACCCTGAAGCTTCCAAAAGCTTCACAGGGCCTCTACAAACTCATCCACCATCTTCTCTCATGGTGAGCAGCTCCATAATCCCTCCTAAACCTCGGTCCTCATCTCCGGCTATGAGGAGTTCGTCGGGCATGGAAGTCTCTACAGAAGTCTGTTGAGAGACCAGCGTTCAACTCACGTATCCTCCAGTTTCATTTTCCCCTCGTATCTTCCTCTAAAAAGCTTTCGAACTCCACTTCCCTTCTTTGAGCTACGACCTGTTCGTCTCAGTGGAGAAGTAGTGAGGGAGGTTAGCTGGTTCTCTCTACTGGAGTGGTGAGGCAGTTCGCCCAAGGGGTCAAATGGGAGCTCATCCCAGTTCGAAGCCAACTGTCCAGTTGGATATCTTGCTCACTCCCATGATCCGTGAAGTGGTGGAGGAAAATGTGGCCTCGTCCTCCGCACATCTCAACCCCAATCCGCTGTAGGTTGAGGACAAGCTTATAGCCATCAGATCTAGGATCTACGATCCATGTTGAAGCTAGCCACAACCCAATCCGTGGTTTCCCTTAAGCCAAGGGCCTGAACCATCAGATTAACCATGAATAGTCCAGATTTGTCCACACAGACGCAGCCCAAACCAAGGGCGCGTGACACATCCATTAAGCTCCAAACTTAGGTCTAAGAACATCAATATGCACATAATTTCATAATATTCAAACCTAAATAACTCCCTCTAGGAGCATCCAAATGCCACCAAATTTTAAACATAGCTTCTCCATACCTTAGGGTACAATCCATTCGATTTTGGTGCAAAAAATCAGCTATTTGACAATCCAATTAAATTCCTCAAAAAGGCATTAAAAGAGATATCTTAATCATTATATCAACCTCAACCAACACTCCAAGTTTACTAAAACACTTGGGATTCTCAAAACAACTCAACATGCATGACTTCACTTGTGTCATTGAACATTTTAGGATTCCAAAAGTCCACTCCATCACATCCTACACACCTTTAAAAAAATTCCGCCCTCAGAATTAGGCCAGAAAACCACTTTGTCACATCATATACATCTTAAAAGAACTTTCGTCCTCGAAAGTCAACCATACTCGTACTCCAAGGAACACTACCATCTCTTCGTCCACATGTATGGTGTTATTGTAGGTGTAACATATCTGTAAAAGTTACCTAGAACCATGTATCCAAAGCACTTTCTGGGGGTTTTACAACCGTCTTGGTGCACAAACACTCCATAGAAGGCTCAAACCAGGGTTTAGAAGCTTAGGTTATGTCATTATATATCTCATATGTTAGATTTGCTTCCTTATCTTTAGCCATGCATTAGGGTTCCCATATCATATTACCATGTTCTAAAGGAGTTAAATAAGATTAACTCTTACATCAAGGTGTCATTTTATTGAGCTAATTGTCAAACTATATATTTCATCTTTATTGAGCACTTAGATTAACACCTCATGTAACATGTTTCATTCATATGATCTTATTTCATTGTTCATAATAAATTATAATCTTTACAAGTGATCTCATCACAAGATTAACCAACAATATCACATTTATCATCATTATTCATGTATATGGTTAGCCATTTATGCATTGATATACATTTAACCTTCTTTAAGTTTCCGTCTTATCATGTCTATAAATCAGATCTCAAGATTAGATCACATTCTCACAAATCTTATATCATGGTTGTGCTAACAAACTTATACAAGTGGCTTCTTAAAACATATATCAGAATTTTATATAGTCCAAAAGAGGTTCCTCTAACCCATACCACGAGGGTAGTGTCATGCTCAAACTCTCTGAGCTAACTCATCTCTATGAGAATCTCATATGCATATACATTATCTTCCCTCTCTTGGTCTAGGGTTTTCGGGTCTACCTCATTGGCACTAGCGATAGCCTTACAAGCTCTAGCCACATAAGCACAAGACAAAACATGCTATGTCATTCTCTTCATAGGTATTCTACCCATGAAACATGCTTACCCAAAACTCTCTTATATACGTCACTAGATTCCTATGTGGGAAACCACCAACCTGAGCATGAGGCTTCACAGAAACTAACATAGCTACCTCCTCCAGGGTCTTGGGCTCTCTCCCTCACCCAGATGGCAGGCACTCATATCCATGTTCACAAACACATATATAACCAGCCTCTCTCTGAATCTAGGGTTTGGTCCTCCCAAGGACATCTAGGGTTCAAGAAGACTATACGAATCATGCACAAAGAGACTCAACTCAATAACTCAGGAGTAGTCTAGTTTAGGACATATCATATCACATATCTTATAATTCTCATATCATGGAGTCTAGGTTCTCTAACCTTCTCCCAATGGGTCTCACTCTCTCTGGAGTTAACCCCGAAACTGGTCCTAACACTAGAGGTCCTCCTTCGCAAAAGAGCTTGAGGCTCATGCTGATTCACAACTTGTCTTATCTTAGCTTATCTTATTTCATAAAAGAATGCATACTTGCATCATCAAAACTTATCTCAAATCCTCAAAACTGAACTTAAGTCCTCAAAGAGAAACATATCTCATCATAAACTATCTTATGTCATCTATATAAGACTTACATCATATCATCAAAACTTATATCATCTATTCCATCTATCATATATTCTAACAAGGCTCTAGACATCTAATCTAGAACTAATCTCTCTTCTAGACTGATGTCATTCACTTTCACTTAGGTTGCATGACGACCTCCTACTCGTACATGTGTGGGGACACATTTTGTAATACATATACATAATAAAATATTATATAGTTTTTCTCTAATAAAACAAGCGTCAGAGAAAACTATCGAGGTTCGATCCATTTGGAATCAAGAACCAAATCCTAAAAATGAGTGCCCCACACATAGTAGAGAGTACAGTGTCATGAAAACTAGTGAAAAGGGTGAGAACATGGTGTAGACTAGTGTAGCTACTCTAGACAACGAGTGCCATATGTCTAGGGTTTCTCTTCCCTTGATGCACGTCATTTCCAAATAGTGCAACCTCCCATACCGCTGCACTACAAGGAAAGAATAACATCTAAGGACTTGTTACTCAACAAGCACTAGTCTAGACCTAGTTCTCGGATATCTAGGTGCTAACCTAGAGGCTAGGTAAGATCTAGTCTCTAAAAGACGACTAATCTAACCCTAAAATATTATTAAAGTTCAAGGTTCTTTAGGTTTTGAGTTGTATAATGAACAAATGTCAGGTTTTGCTATTGTTTATGCTCTGATACCACCTGTGACGTCCCCAGATTTTCTAAAACTTAATCTGATGTGTGAAGTCCAAATTGAAACCTCACCTCAGCAAGAATCCCAATTTAAACAACCCACACTAGGCTAAGAATGAGAAAATCAAGGGAGTCGGAAATAAACAATCAGTAGCACATGCACATGAACAATAATAAAACCATACAACACATGTTCACCATTCAACATATAATTACAACATGAATTGTTACAGCATTTGATATTACATATTGAACATCAAACTTCTACATATACATGTACTACCTCTAAACTACAGGATATTAAGACAATAGGTCCACTTGTACATCTGTTCGCCACACAACTCTCACAACTATCTTGGATCTTCAAGAGCACAACCACAACCTAAAAAAAAGATTACATGTCGTACACGTCAGCACAATATTCAAGAATATTGTATTGAGTACGCCTACGTGTCTTTTATATACCTCTCATCATATCTTGGTAATAAGATAAAAGTAATACTTGACAACATTAAACAAATATAAGAAAAAGCGTATACTTGCACAAAGATATTTGTTACCAGAAGAGAACACATATTTTAAGCACATTTCCATTATATCATCCATGCATTGACTGTCGAAGTTTGAATGCATTACTGCTCTATGATCGACTACCAAAGAGTTGGATCATATCATAATGGTTTCAGAATAGCAAAGAGTTGGATCACTTTCAAGTACTTGACTACCAAAGAGTTGAAGTACTTTATTTCCAGCACTTGACTACCTAAGAGTTGAAGTGCTTAGATATAATGGAACAATATATTATGTTTCATGTGTTCATAGCCATAAGTATGGAAAATCATGCAAGATATCATACAAGTCCAATCATTTCAACCAATACCATATGCCAAGTATTTACTACTACATAACACATGCATATTGTATAATAAGCCAAGTAAGAGGTAATGGCGTACCTTCCAAAGAGACATCCAAAACACATATTCCTCAGGTCACCTATAACTTGTTAAACCTGATCAAGACAAGATCATATACTCTCATCAGGTTCTCGTCATCATACTTCTCATCTTAACCCTAAAGATGTTCATTTTAGAGTTTACTTAGATCATTAGGGTATATACATTATTACTTGTCTTCTTGACTTAGAATTATCTTACTGATGTCATTTTCCAGATTATGGTCCATTATCTGAACATTATCTTCCATATCATTTTCATGCACATTAATTAACCCTAGATTACATCATTAACTTAAATTATGGTTTCTTGACATGTATCAAGGTTCATCTTCATATAACATAGATTTTATGCATATAACTGATCTCAGATTTACATCTTAGCTTTAGATTACTGATATAAACCTACTCCGTAAATCTCATTATTTATTGAGCATGCATGTATTAATTGCATCATCTTTAGTGTTATTAGCCCTAATTAGACAAAAAGAGCAAATTACAAGATTTAGTGTATCAACATCATGATTACTAACATCAGATGGACTACAGATATGATTTGTGACTTACTGGTATTTTCTCAATATTTTTGGTCGATGTTTGCTATTTATTATCTATCAATTAAGCATTTCATAACTAAGAAGATATCACTGAGATTTAAGCATCAAAAGACTGATATAAAGGTGCCATGTTGTTCTACTTATTTTTCTAAGAAGAACGGTACCTTACATGTATTTTTATGATAAACATACTAATTTCTAGGAATTATAGGAAATCTTAGCATTTTCTGAGATTTTACCTTTTTGAGCCAATTGTCTGCTGACATGTGGCTTCTAAGGCCCACGCCTCTTTGATTGATCTGCACTGATGTGGGCCAGTCTGTTCATGAGATTGTTGTCTGGTTCAAAGTGGATTTGGCCAGTTTAGAAGATCTTGGACCCGGTCCTTCTCTTCCTCTTGCTCTCGCTTTCTCACGCGATCTGTAGTGTGAGTCTGTTATTCTAAAAAATAGGAGCCGCCACACAAACAGGTCTCTGTCGAGCAAGAGCAGGCACAAGGATGCACCTAAACACATGGTACAGATGACCTCACCTTCAGCGACCTTGGACGGAACTCCACGACCACTAATCTCCTTGCTTACTGCTCCAACTCTCCATCAGGGTGGGAGCGCCGCCGCCATCTCTGTCGTTGCGGGAAAAAGCACCCCTCTCACTCCAGCTCGACCCTGAAGCTTCCAAAAGCTTCACAGGGCCTCTACGAACTCATCCACCATCTTCTCTAACGGTGAGCAACTCCATAATCCATCCTAAAGCTCAGTCCTCATCTCCGGCTATGAGGAGTTCGTCGGGCATGAAAGGCTCCACGGAAGTCTACTGAGAGACCAGCGTTCAACTCACGTATCCTCCACTTTCATTTTCCCTTCGTATCTTCCAATAAAAAGCTTTCGAACTCCACTTCCCTTCATCGAGCTATGACCTGTTCATCTTAGTGGAGAAGTAGCGAGGGAGGTTAGTTGGTTCTCTCTACTGGAGTGGTGAGGCAGTTCGCCCAAGGGGTCAAATGGGAGCTCATCCTAGTCCGAAGCCAACTGTCCAGTTGGATATCTTCCTCACTCCCACGATCCGAGAAGTGGTGGAGGAAAATGTGGCCTCGTCCTCCCCACGTCTCAGCCCCAATCTGCTGGAGGTTGAGGACAAGCATATAGCCATCAGATCTAGGATCTACGATCCATGTTGAAGCTAGCCACAACCCAATCCGTTGTTTCCCTTAAGCCAAGGGCCTGAACCATCAGATTAACCATGAACGGTCAAGATTTGTCCACGCAGACGCAGCCCAAACCAAGGGCGCGTGACACATCCATTAAGCCCCAAACTTAGATCTAAGAACATCAATATGCACATAATTTCATAATATTCAAACCTAAACAACTCCCTCTAAAAGCATCCAAATGCCACCAAATTTTAACCATAGCTTCTCCATACCTTAGGGTACAATCCATTTGATTTAATTGCAAAAAATCAGCTATTTGACAATCTAATTAAATTCCTCAAAAAGGCATTAAAAGAGATATCTTAATCATTATATCAACCTCAACCAACACTCCAACTTTACTGAAACACTTGGGATTCTCAAAACAACTCAACATGCATGACTTCACTTGTGTCATTGAACATTTTAAGATTCCAAAAGTCCACTCCATCACATCCTACACACCTTAAAAGAAATTTCATCCTCAGAATTAGGCCAGAA
Organism: Alisma plantago-aquatica; assembly: GCA_963693085.1. Classification (NCBI taxonomy): domain Eukaryota; kingdom Viridiplantae; phylum Streptophyta; class Magnoliopsida; order Alismatales; family Alismataceae; genus Alisma; species Alisma plantago-aquatica. The sequence continues at coordinate 922,823,563 of OY856410.1, read as the reverse complement.
AACCACTTTGTCACAGTTCTGGATAGACTGTGTCATGTTTCTTGACACATTATATCCAGAGGAACAATCTCAGTGGATCCTGCTAAAGTTTTAGTTGTATGTGATTGGCCAGCATCAAAGAACCTTTTTGAGATTTACAACTTCCTGGGATCGGTTGTGTATTATCGGTGCTTCATCAATGATTTCTCAAAAACCACTTTCCCTCTCACCAAGATCACCCGAAGTTTGTATGGTCTGACTTGTGTAAAGCTTGATTCTAGGAGTTGAAGGAGAAGTTGACCATAGCTCCTATGTTGACTCTACAATTAGGAAATGAAGATTTTATGATCTGACCTGACGCATCAAGGATGGAGCTTGGATGCATGCTAGAGTAGAATAAGCATGGTGTTGCTTACGCCTCTAGATAACTCAAGCCGAATGAAGTGAACTACCTGACACATGATATAGAACTAGCAGCAATTGTTCATGCCCTAAAGGTCTAGTGGCACTACCTGTATGGAGCTACTTTTCAAATCCTCACCAACCACAATAGCTTGAAATACCTCCTGAATCAGAAGGATCTGAACTTGAGACAAAGACAACGGATGAAGTATATGAAAGACTATGATTTCACCATCACCTACAACCCAAGAAAGGCTAATGTAGTAGTAAATACTCTTAGTAGGAAACAACTCAGATTTGTGGCTGTCTTATCTACCCAGTAGAGAAACTAGAAGAATTTGATAGATGGACTTCAAAGCCATTAGAAGACCGAATTTGTTTGCCTAACATTCAGATAAAACAAGACCTTATGACAAAATTAGTAGCTGCCCAATTAGCCATCCCAGAGCTAGAAAAGATGAAAGGTTTGTTGGAGAATCCTCAAACACATCTCTCAATGGGAGTGGATGATTGCATCTGATACAAGAGTCATAATTGGGTTCTTGAAGATTCACCCTCGAAGACTAATATCTTGCAAGAAGATCATGGTTCTAAGTACATGGTACACCCTGATACTACCAAGATAATTAAAGATTTGTAGCGATAATTTTGGTGGCTTCGAATGAAGAGAGATGTAGCATTTTATGTGGTCAATTGTCTCACGTTCTAGATGGTGAAGGCTGAACACCAGTGACCCAATGGATTACTGCAATCCATTGAGATTCCTGAGTGGAAATGGTAACAAATCATGGACTTTGTGGTGGGGCCTCCCTAAGATGAAGAAAGGTCATGATTCAATATGGGTTGTGATAGATTACCTTAGCAAGTCAACACATTTCCTTTCCATAAAGATCACTACTAGGTGTCACCTTAGCTGACCTATATATTAGAGATATAGTACACCTGCATAGTATTTTGAGTTTAATTATTTTTTATCGTGACCCTAAGTTCACCTCCAAGTTCTGGAAGCAAGTGCATGAGAAACTTGGTCAAATTCAGCACAACTTATCACCCCAGACTGATGGACAATCAGAAAGAATGATCTAGACTTTAGAGGAACTATTGAGAGCATGTGTGCTCGATTGGGGCAGATCATGGGAGTAGTACTTGCACTTATATAAGTTTTCTTATCATAATAGCTACCAAGCTAGTATCGAGATGCCTCTGTATGAAGCTCATGATGGGAGGTTGTGTGGGTCACCGCTTCACTAGGATGATGTTGGTGAGAGGACCTAGTTGTGGTCAGAAGAACTATAGTTGTATGCAGATAAAGTCACTTTGATCAAGAAAAGGCTACAGAGAGCCCATGATTGACAATAGTTATTTGCTGATGTGAAATAGACTGACTTGCACTTCACTGTGGGTGAACATGTGTTCCCAAAAATCCGACCCCTCCGAGCTATAGCTAAGAACACAAGAAATTTGAGTCCCTAATATGTGGGTCCATTTGAAATCCTAGAATGGATTCGAGAAGATGCTTATTGTTTAGTGTTACCCCCTCAATATAATATGATGCATGATGTGTTCCATGTGTCCAATCTAAAGCACTATGTGAAGGATCTTAGGCATGTGCTAAGCATTTAGCCTATTGAACTCCAAGGGAGGCTGACACATCCTGAGTTACCTATAAAGGTAAAGGATTTCAAGGTAAAATAGCTCAGGAATAAAAATATGGAGATGGTAAAGGTTCTTTGGAAGCAACATGGAGAGGATGAAGCCACATGGTAGCTAAAGGCGGACATGAAAAAGTCTTATACTTAATTGTTTGTATGATTTGTCAAATTTTGAGGAGAAAATTCCTATAAGAGAGGAAGGATGTTATAACCTCAGTTTCATTTGTATTTTACTTAGTTGAATTGCAATTATTTCAATAATGGGGCATATTAGAAATGTGTGTGTATTGTTTTGAATTAAAAGGTTTCCCCTTACAAATTTCCCTAGGTAGTTGATTTCGAGAATTCTATTGCTTTGTTAATCCAATAATGGAAAAAAGAGAAAAGGGAGAAAAGAAAATCCAACGATAAGAAATAAGAAAGAGAAAATAGATAATAACTAAGTATACTTGTCATAGTTGTGTGGAATTCTCTACAAAGTGGTATGGCTGGCCAGTGGAAATTCATTTTCCTTTGATCATGGTTTCAAATAAGAAAAATAATTGAAATAAACAATATATAAAAGAAAGGAAGAAAAAAGGATGAGTTTTAATGCTTGAAATATGATTTATAAAGAGAATACTCCTATATTAAGAAAAGTCCCTTTTCTTTTCAATTGTTGGTCCCAAAGTTTGCCCATGAGTAGACAAATTCATTAAAGACTTCCCACAAAATTTAGGATCAAAAGAATTAAAAGAATAAGAGATATGAATTTTTATAAAATCCCTTAAGTGAAAGGATTCACATTAAATGTCAAGACCTAATTACCTAATTAGGATAATCCTTTTTACAACCTTTTATTATGTGTGTGGAATGAGAGACGTTGGATGACAATTCAACAAGGATTGAATTATCACCTACCTTGGTTGTATATGGAAACTAGAAACTAGATTGGCAATTGTCCTTATTGAATCTCTTACAAGTTAATGCATAAGAAATTTGGGAAATTAGTCCATTGCATTCGTGAGAATAAGATGCACCTAACAATACCTAGTTTTTCCATCTCTCAAGGGCTACCTAGGGTTTGCCCAATTTGCCCAAAGAAACATGACTACCATTCGACCCTAGAGGCTATACAAGGGGATGGGAATCTAGTGAATAGGAACCATTATGTTTGCAAGACTCTGTGAAACCAACAACTTGCTTCTCTACCCTCGATTCCACATATAATACAACCATCCTCCTTTCTGATACCACCCTATGAAGTTAGAGGGACTTCCTTGTCATTCTTCTCCTTCTGGTTACTTCCCAATAAATTGGGGTTGTCGACAAATCTGACAAGACTAGGAAGAGCTACTGGAACTCTCTCCTACTACTTAGAGTCCCCAAAGATTAGAGTCAACTATCAGGTTGACTCATGCTACATTGATGCTCACTAGACAAAGGTGGAAGATGACCATCCATGTAAGGTCTATCTTGCCCCCGATCCCCCTTCTTCACAGCTCAGGGCCTTTACGGATTTTTCTCTCTTTTTCTCGTTTAACCAGTGAGGACATCATGTAGGAAAATTGATAATTTGGAAATAGTCGATTGGCTGGCCCAACCAAGCTGGCGGGGTGGGACCCGTAGTTTCTTGCATAGGTGGCAGGCTGCTATTGGTTTAAAATGATTTATTTTTGTAAAAATCATAACTTTTCATAGGTTTATCCAATAAAGTCAAGTAATATTTGAATTTTTTTTACAAAAATACAAGGAGTTCAATAAAAATATAATCAAGACCTAAATTTTCCTCTACTTTATAAAGTATCCTAACTTATCATCTTCAATGTGGTTAATGCATTAGAATCCTATTTCTAAGTTTTGATGATCCTAGTATGTTCAATTGACTTTAATAATCAAATATTTCTCATTTTGGATAAAAAGGTAACTTGGTATGAATTTGAGATTAACAGTCCTTGATTTGGTAAATTAGGGTTTCCTTGAGATTAAAAGTGCAATTAATGATAAGATTAGGATTTTTTAATCTAAAAGGCATGAGAAGTGATGATTAGTGCTTAGGAAGCCAAAACCCTCATGAATCCCTACCTTGAGATCCAAGTCAGACTTAATGGTGTAATTTGAATAGAATAATGATATATGGGTGTTATGATTTAACTATCAAGATAGATTCTTGGATGATTCCATTGATTGCCCTTTTTGCATAGACACCAAAAACTTTTGAAAAAGGAATGTGGTTACGCCTATGACTACCCACATTAGTTTGTCAGTGTTTCTCAAGGTTTTTTGAATTGCTTGAAAGTAAATGCTTGCTTGTTTATTTAGTAATTGCAAACTATAAAGTCACTATGGTTATCACATTATATTCTTTTAACTTGCTCGAACCCCTCATAACAACTCTAGAAGTTAGAAAATAGAAGGAATGAAAGAGTCATTATAATGACTAATGATCATTCCCTAGATTAGGAAGGTTATGCCAAGCCCCAAATTGGGAAGGACATATAAGGCCAGGCCCCAGATTGAAAGACCAACATGGCACCTAAATCCAGATTGAGAGGTGGCCTAACGTCCACTATAGGGACAAAACCCTGAGATGGTATCCTAGAGGTTGAGTAAAATGGGTTTAGAAGTTATGAAGAAAATGTTAATTTCATTTTGTAACAATAATTGTTGGGATTATGTCGTTACAACTAGATGCAAACTTTTGTTTCCCCCACATAACAATACAACTTTGTTATGCTAACTGTGTTTTGGTTTCACGGTGTTTTAGATTAATCTATCGTTGTCCTGCAATTATGATGAAATATGTACATTCAAAAGAAGGCATTTGAAAGTAAAAGAGTTAAAGTAAATCCTGGAGGATATAGTTATATAGTTGTACCTCATATGGTAAACTTTATAAATCCATATTTTGTAAACCATGATGGAAAATTTTAGATTTCATCTTGAACGAATCTCTTTCCCAAATTAGTGAAAATTATTGTTTTTTTCTAGGTATTTGCTAAACCTTCGATCATGTATTAGAGTAATGGTCCTTTCCCTCTTAGTCTTCCTAAATAGGGGATAACAGGGGGAGGGGGTCATTATAGAGTGCACAATTCCAACAACTTTTACACTTCTTATACCATCTTCATACCCATCATACACCCCAAAAATAAATCAAAATGCCAAAAATGAAAGTCCTAAAGTCCATGTTTGGGGTGACACCCTTTATTTCACATCTTCACTACTACTAGACACCTTGTTCATAATAGGGGTGTACCACAACAAAAATATGCCAACGTACATACAAAAAGATTCTTTTTGCAATCAATGTGATTGCAACCAAAATAAAGCTATATCAAGTCAAATAGAGGAGAGATTTGCACATTTCTCTTTTATGCCACCATTCACTACAATTTTCTTTCATGGAGAATCAAGCTCTCTTAAAATTTCTCTATAGTAGCTAAACCCTTGAATTGTGCAAATCTCATAGGAATATTTGAAATTTTTTAGGCACGGTTGATGTCATGTCTTTGATGCGCATGTTTTAATTTGAAAATTTTGTCTGCATGTGAAGTCAAAAAAGGGAATTGGAAACTAAAATTCTTTGATTCCAAGTGATTTGGGTCTCTTTGGCGATGCTTAATTATAGGGAAATAAGTGATACTATGAAAAGAGGATGTGACATGCTCATAGTATTATTTGGAAGGTTTTTCTGATTATGTGTTGTTCGAGGATGAGAAATTTTCAACTTCAGCATAGTTTGATGAATGCATATTATTTTCATTGATGTAGTTAGTTTCAGTCAATTCATTCACCAATTTTCATCATGTTTTTCTTAGTTTCTTCATTCTTGTTCTTACTCTCCAATAACTAGAATTTTGAATCACATGCCTTACTTTTTTATAAAAATAAGCATGTCTTGATTCTAGAGAACTCAAGGATTCTTCGCCAAGCTCATATCTAAGATGGGATCAAGCTAACACCATCATCCAGGTTGTCTTAAACATTATAACAACTAGATCACCAACTAGACCACATGGTCGCCCGATAAACTTGCCCACTCCAAGGCCTCCCTAACATTATCCATGAATCGAATGACCCTTCAGTCAATCGGCTAGTTCGGAGGCCACTAGAGATCCTGAGCCTCTAGTGATATCCACTATGATGGAATATCTATCCACCTATAGCAAAAGTGCACAATGATAATTCTAATAAGAAGATATCCCTTGCTGATTGGCTGAGTAGGAATAATCCCAAAATTTCCCATAATGATCCAGTAACTTCAATGTGTTTGGAGACTCTAGTGATCGTTCAACCAAGCCTGTTGGTCAGGTGACCACCCTAAGACTTCTCTCAATCTAGAGACACACATCAACTATGCCATTCAATAGATCATGCAACCCCTCCCCGGATCACCTGACCACAAGACTCCTAAGAAACCTTATCATGAAGTAGATTGGGTCACCCTCACTTGAGATCACCCGACCAAAAAACCAACAATGGAATTTCCATGTAAGTGGTCAGCCAACCAAACTTTTTGATTACCCGACCATCGCAGAAGACAGAGTGTGTAAATCACCAGATTCTTCTGTCTTGAGACTTACAAGGTCTGAGATGACAGATCTGAAAACATTAGGAATTGCATCAAAGAGCGATGCGGAAGCATAATACACATAAATGAACAAACAAGCACAATAACACACCATAAGATTTCTCAACATTCGGCATGAATATAATTACAACATGAATCATTACAATTTTAAACTACATATTGAAAAGATAATTTTACAAGTCTGAACATGTATGCTAACTAGGATAATACACAACAGGTACAATCTGAACTCTTCTCACTTCCTGTGTTTTATCCCATAATAGATATGAACCTAGAAAATATGTGAATCAGTAAATCAACACAATGTGTTGTGTACGTGGGTGAAAGATACATACATAAATTTTTCTTACATACTTGAAATTTTTGAGATATAAGAAAAGGAAAATTAAAACATATTTAATGTGATAATCATATAAACACATATTTTTGGATGTTTTTGATGCTTTTGTATTACTAAGTAGTGTTGCACTTTATTTTTTCCCACCCTTGATCTATGGGTATGTGCCAACCTTACATTTAGAAAGAGAAAGAGAGAGGGATAGAGAGAGAATGGAAGCAATTAGTAGCTACAAACCATCCATATTCTTTGTTTTTCTTAGTGTCATGGAAAAGATATTATAATCATAGTACATCCAAGAAATATTCTCCAATAAGAACAAAGAATACATCATAGCTATTTCACACAAGAAGACTAGTCATATACTTAGTTAAAGCCCACAAACTTGAGTTTTAGGAATTATTATACATCCACGATCATCGAGATAACATCAAGATAATCTAGTCATCACCAGATTAATAACAATAATCATCATTAATACAAGGTTCACCATTGTTCTTTATATTTAGGTCCATTTAGTGTTTTAGCCAAAACAAGGTTGAAACTATATTAAACTTTCCATTAACTATTTTTATACTGATTTACGATTCATAATTAGGGTCTGGTTAAATTTTCATAATTTTCTAATGCTTTATCTATTTTGTAGAATTTAAATGAGGTTAAAATTTTAATTTAGGTATTAATGAGAAAAGGATGAACATATATCAACAAAACCTGGGTCAGATTTCAAAATTTAGTTTCCATCATTATTAGGGTTCTACCATAATTTTCTAAAAATTAAATATCACCTAGTACTATTTGTTTCATTTAATGAACCCTAAATAGGATTATTATCTTGTAAATAAAAACTCATCTATAATAATTCCTCAAATCTGATCCAATGGTTTCTAATAAAGAGGGCATTTTTCTCAGTCCATTAGTATATTTTGGGAATTTAAAGGCCAAGGGAGCTATTTTTCATCCCATTTCAAAGATCTGGTCATTATACTGAAAATAAATAGGACTTACCTAGAATTGGAAAATGTTGTTGGATATAGGGTTTGGGTGTGTGGATGCACACCATGTAGCCCTCTAGATTTGGTTATGCTGAGTACTATAGGGTTGAGTTAGTCTAGCCGTTGGTAAACTGGTTTGGCCCTGATCTGGAAATTCAACTCCTCGCAACTCAGGCATCTTCTGTTGGTATATATATGCCCATAGATCCATCCCAAGTGATTGCATGGAGTCAGATATTAATTAATCAATTAATGCAATTATTTGGTTAATTAATGAATTCCAGAATATTCTAATTAATCCATGAGAATTTTAATTAACATTGTGTTTCTATTTACCGATGGGTTTAGGAAACCCTACTTCTATTCATCTCCTATTTATAGGGGCTTGACAGCTGATATCTATATAAGATATTGAGAGAGGCTTTTCAATTTATGCTCACGTACGTAAACCCTAGCTGTCACCATCCTTAGGAGAGAAAGGAGAGCAACATGCCTCTAGCATGTCACCGCACATACACGACTCCTTCCCACCGGCTTAGGAAGCATGACGTGGAGTTCCAGTCCATCAGCATGGATGAAGTAGAGACGCAGACGCTGAGATGCCTACGTTCGGAGGACATCAATGACCATTCATGCACATTATGAGCAGCGCACATCACCGCATGAAAGGAGTGTCGTTGAATCTTCCTGTGACAGCTAGCGGGAGAGAAGTTCATCTGTGTAGGCCAGCATCATTTCACACCGTCGTGCAATGGGACATCATCAAACTTGCTCTGGGATAAGGTATATCCCGAAAACACTCCTTCCAAATACGTTGTTGTCGATGACATCCTATGATGGGTTGTGTGGATTTTGTTGCTTCCGCCACACATGTTTTCTCCACAAAACCCAACATCTTCATCCTCCACCTCCTCTATCTCGTTCTTTGCACTTTATATGAGAGCAGTAATATCATGACCTCAGATCTAACCCGTGGTGAGTCTCTAATGATGAGGGAAACATCATCATAGAGGTATGAGGAGTCTAGGAGCTCGCATTGTACCTCTATAGACCCATGGGTTGAGGAATTCCTTGGTTAGTGGCCAGCATCTTGGTGAAGCCGAGCTTCCCATCATGGAGCATCACTGTAGGAAGGAGGAAGGGATATCAGGTCTCTTGAAATCTCTATACCTTCACTCTGTGAGCATCGTCACATGAGGGGAACCTGACGAGGAATCTGGTATTGTGTTGTCTTCCCCATCCTCAAGTCCTTGCTTCAAAGGACCCCCTTCACACCTTCTATATGTCATGGTCTTCCACACTTCCAAGCATCAGTAGTCATCATAGATACAAGATACCATGATGAGAAATCCACCTTACATGTCTCCTACTTGCTGACTTTGGACACATTTAAGACATCAGTGTTTGGTGAATCTACTATTATTGCCATCTGTGGCACTTTGAGTCGAGGTCCTGGTGGAGCACGACAGCCTGAATGAGGTGTCTTCCCTCAGGGTACCTTTTCTTCCTTGCACCACCTATAGAGGAATCGCATGAACGTCCTAAACTCATTACATGTGTTCATAGGTACGATTTCAGTGCCTCACCCAGGTCCACCTTTGCTTCCAGCATTGATGTGTTCATCAATCGTGACCACTACTCCATACCAGATAACTAGTGGTCCTTGATTCCTAAGATGGTGTAGTAGTTATCTTCTTCTCCTAGAAATCTTATGAGAAGACCCCTCCCTGCCTATGCAACCTACAACCTATAAAGTGGAGAATGCTGGGGAGTAGGTGGCATGTTATCCATTTCTCTAGAACAACTCTCCTTGAATGAGGGGTCACTCTATTCTAATTGGAACATAGATCAATGTTTTGTAAGTCATAAATCTTGCAATCGTCCTAGCTTCATCGTATCTGGGGTAACACCTCAATGACTTATTATTCCTCCATTTTCGGAGGTCACGGATGACCAGGTAGCATTTGACCTCATTAGATAATCCAGTAGCAAGGTTCCATGCATACCGCGAAGGAAAATGAGTGTGTTATAGGGGAATGAGATAAAACTATGCTCTTCTATATATATATATATATATATATATATATATATATATATGTATATGTATATATATGTATATATATGTATATATATGTATATATATGTATATATATGTATATATATGTATATATATATATTTATATATACCGTGATCATTTAAATGAAATTTCAATAACTTCAAATTCTTGAATCTTTGAGCACAAAATCCAATTCATCTAAAATTTGAAGCTTGGATGCCTCATCACCAAAGCCCTCTTGTTAACAAGTTCAAAGACAGAATTACACCATTTGGTCATATAATTTAATTTCTCAAGAAAACTCATAAAGAAATGTGTAAACCGTATAAAAAGTTCAATTAATCCCCATTCTTGATCAAATAAATCACAAATGACTTTGTATGATACTAAATAACCTCGGGGTTCCTCGGTTGACCCCTTGAGCTTGTTATAACTACTCAATTTACCTCTTAGAGGATAATTACACAAATCATTCAACCAAACCCATTCACCATAATTGATCACAATTACTATTCTAATCATTAATTGGGTTTCTGGTTTCACTTTTTGAGTAAAAAGAGTCAGTAATTTAATAACCAATTCCTCTATATGGTATCAATCATCTAAATGACACACACATGATCTTAAAATACTATATTGGTTATCAAAACCCTAAAACATGGGTTATCACATTCACCCCATCTTATATGGAATTTTTTCATTGAAATTCAACTCTTCACACATTCTTCATCAAAATGGAACTCAGCGTCCTTTAACAATAAGTTCGTCATTGGCTTGGTTATCTTAGAGAAATCCTGAATAAACCATCTGTAGAAGCCTGTATGACCTAGGAACGCACAAACTTCTCTTACATTCATTGTAGTAGCTAGTTTAGAAATCACTTCAATTTTCTCTCTATCCACTTTGATTCCTCGATTGCTGACTCTATGACCAAGGACAATCCCTTCTTTCACCATAAAGTGACACTTCTCCCAATTCAACTCAAGATGTGCTTATTCACACCATTTTAGGACAAGGGAGAGGTTCTTCAAGAACGAGTCATATGGATCTCCATATATAGAAAAATCATCCATAAAGACTTCCATGATGGTTACAGTGAGACCAGCAAATATAGTTGCCATGTAGCATTGGAAGGTTGCAGGCGCATTGCAAAGGCCAAACAACATCCTTCTAAATGTGTATATACCAAATGGACAAGTAAAAGATGTTTTCTCTTGGTCATCTGGATGTATGGGTATTTGATAGAATCCGGGGTAACCATCGAGATAACTGAAATATTCTTGGTGAGCCAATCTTTCTAAGGCTCGATCAAGAAAAGGCATTGGGAAATGATCCTTTTGAGTCGCTTTTTTTAACTTCCATTAATCAATACACATCTTCCACCATGTGACTGTTTGAGTGGGGATGAGTTTATCATTTTCATTTTGTATCACAGTAGTTCCACCTTTCTTTGGGACCACATGCACCAGACTGACCCATGGAGAATTAGATATAGGGTAGATGATTCTAGAAGTGAGTAATTTAACAACTTCAAGGCAGACAACTTCTTTCATATTCAGATTAAGTTTCCTTTGGTGTTCTACAGTCGGCTTGTAGTCTTCTATCATGGGTATTCTGTGCATGCAAAGTGCTTGACTAACCCCAGTGAGGTCACTCATCTTGTCGCCAATGGCTTTCTTCTTTCTTTTAATTTTGTCAAGAGTTTATCTTCTTGTTATATCATTAGATCTGAATTAATGATGACTAGATAGACTTTAAGGTCATCTATAAATGTGTATTTCAATACTTTTGGTAGGGGTTTCATTTCAGGAGCTTGTAGTTTTTCACATGGTTCTTCAGTAACTTCCACAACTTTGAGTTCTTCAAATGTAGCTTCAACATCTTCTTCTACAGGGTTGAGAGATTCGATGCAATCCTTTAGTTGTTCGTCAATAGGTTCATCAACTGATGGGTTTGTTAGAGCAACTTATAAAGGATCATCTGATTCATGATTCTCTTGAGTGAGAAGTGACATCTCCTCTATGCAATTGATAAGATATACTTCTTCTTGCATGCTTGGTCTTCGCATACTTTCAAAAACATTGAATTCAAGAATTTCTTTACCAAGTCTAAGAAGCAAGGTTCCTACTTCAACATAAATTAAAACTCTTGTAGTGGGGAGGAAAGGACATCTAAAGATGAGAGGATATATGGCATCTTCTTTTATGTCCATCATTACAAAGTCACACAAAACATAAGAATCTTTTCCTACCTTGATAGGTACATCCTCGATAATTCCTAACGGAAGTTTTATCAAAATTTCTGCGAGTTGTATGGTCATGCCAGTTGGGAGAAGTTCAGCAAACCCTAACCTTTTGCAAAGGCTGAGTGGCATGATGGAGATGCTAGGACCAAGATCTGCCAGTCCTTTCTTGCATGAAGAATCATCGATATGGCAAGAAATCCAGAAGGATCTTGAATCTTTCTACTTCGTGGGCATCTTACTCTGAATGATGTCAAGTGGTTGTCTCTAGCTTGACTGTCTCATATTCTTCAGTAATATATTTTTTGGTGAGAAGTTATTTCAAATACTTCGTCTAGGATGGTATCTCAGCTAGTTCATCTAGAAAGGGTATATCAACATGAAGCTTTTTCATATCTTCCTTGAACTTATTGAAACAAGTGTCAAGCTTGGTTTGCTTCAAATGAGCTGGAAAGGGTATATGAGGCTTGTATACAGGCACCTCTGGCTCTGATGTTTCTATTTCTTTGACAGCATGTTTTTCAAAATTTGGCTCGGTTGTCTTATCAGTAATCATTGGTACTTTTGGTTGAGACTCGGGTGTTGTTGAGTCTTGGACAATCACATGTTCATCCTCATCTGTAATAACCACAGGTGTCTTGGTGGGAGGATCGAAATAATATTTTCCCAACCTGGTTGTGACCGCCTTCAGTTATTCTGGGTGCTTAGGATTGTTCTCAGGTTGGCCAGCAAAGGCTCCAGCAGGTGGCTTCATGCTAGCTGCAAGATGAGCTAGTTGAGTTTCAATAGCTTTCTGGTGGGATTGTTGGTTAGCTATCATAGTCTGTTGTGATTGCAACATCTTCACAATTACCGTTAGTTTGTCATATGGAGAGGCGAGACTGGCTTGTTGCCCTTGTTTTTGATAAGAGACTTGGTTGAGATTCTAGAACTGAGAATTGTTCTAGTAATTGTTGAAGTTCCTATTTTGAAAATTTCCCCTAAAGTTTTCATGATTCCAAAAATTCTGTTGTTGATTATACTAGAATCTGGGTGGGCCTCTTTGATGGAGTGGACTTTTAGAATCCTAAAATGTCCAATAAATTAAGTGAAAACATAAGGTTGAGATAGATTGAGGGTTCCAAGCTCTTGACAAAGTAGGTGTTTTGATGTGAGGTTGACATAATGATTAAGACATCTCTTTTAATGCCATTTTGAGGAATTTAATTGAATAGTCTAATATATGAGTTTGGTCATTAAATTTGAGTAGAAGGTAGATCGAGAGGTAAAGAAGCTATGGTTAAAATTTGGTGGCATTTGGATGCTCCTAGAGAGAGTTATTTAAGTTTGAGTGGCTTGGAATAATGTGCATATTGATGATTGATAGACCTAAGATTTGATATTAGGTGATGTGTCACGCACCCTCTTTGATTGAGGGCGGGTCATGTTGACAGATCCTGGCCATTTGTGACTAATCCAGTGGCTGGGGAGTGCTGACTTAAATGAGTCGTGGATCACGTTTAGACTTGGTCCCTTATTACCGTTGGATGCAGATTCGACGGCAATCAGATTATCCTCAAGCTCCAGATCATGAGGAGTCTTGGAGCAGTCAGGCATGCAAGCACCCATGCCACCACAATCTCTGAACGTGTGTTGAACAGAAGAGGTGACTATCTAGTTAAGATTGACTCGTCGAGGACTAGTGTATGACCCTTTACATATTCCCATTTCTAAACAGACGAGAGAGAACCATCTCATCCTCTCCACTACTTCTCCATTTCGGAGAGCGGCTTGGGTGTAGAAGAGCAATACAGAGTTAGACAAGGCTTTGACTTAGATTAAGAAATGTAAAATGAAGCTCGGGGCTACAGGAGGAGTATTCAGGTGTTTGTAGTGGTTTTCATGGTCTCTTCCATGGACAACGAAGGGGGACTTCACCGGATTTGCAGCTGGAGTAGGGATGCTTGTGCCCTGGGCTTCTCAGTGAAAAGAAGGGATACATATGAGTTCTTGGAGGTTGTGTGAATTGTTTGGAAGCCTTTGACCAAGTCCAGGATGGCCAAATCAGTTATTCTCCTTTCTTAGCGCCACAGAGGTGACCATCGCCGGTGATCTTGTGGAGATCGAGCTCCACAGTTGCGTCCTAGGGAGATATTAGCCATGGAGATCTAGACAAATCCGACGAACCCTTAGTGGCCGACGAGAAGGGTCGGGTAGTGAGGTAATGATCACTGGAGATCTTGCTCACAGCGGTGACCTATGGCGGCGGCCTCCTCGAGTTCTTGAGGAGGAGCATCAGGCAGATTTTGGATCAGCTGACGGTGTTTAGGGAGAGCTGACAAAGTGTTGGGAGGCGTTTTGATTTGAGGAGGAGCTCTGGACGAGGACAACTTGATCGTTGGAGGAGGGCCAGTGCGGCGGTGCTCTATTTCACAAAGGAAACAGAGGCCGTGTGCGAGATCGTGAGAAGGGGGAGAAGCCCGATCGGGAAAGCAGACCCTCAAGTCTGTAGATCCTTCCCCATACCCAGACCAGGTCCCAGCCAAGAGAGGAAAGGAGTTCCGCCGCCACTTTGCCACGTGCCGACGCTGGGTTGGCCGAAAAAGGTAAAAACCCAATAAAATCATAGATATTCGATAATTCACAGTAAATAGGTCCATTATAAAAAAAATACATATAATATACCAAAATTCTCAGAAAAATGTGTAGAACAACATAGAACTATAATATTAGACTTTTGGGGCTTTAATCTAAGTGATATCTTATAAGTTGTGAAATGCTCATATGATGGATAATAAATATCAAATGATGACCCAAAATTATGAAAACGCATCAGTGATCTAAAATATGATATAGAATTCAATAGATGTTTGATATGATCATGTTATGACACATAATCTTGTAAGTTGCTTCATATGGCTAATTAGGGCTAATAACCCTAAATAAAATGTATTAAATGCATACAAGATCAATAAATGTTGAAATTTATAGAACAACCTTATTTCAATAATTAGAAGATAATATGTAACTCAGAGATCAGTTTTATATATGGAATTAATGGTAACATGATAATGACTGCTCATGTGATATAAAACCCTAATATGCTAAATGAATATGATCTAAGGATTAATATGTACACACAATCACATGTAATCAAATAATCATATTATTAATCCTAATCTGGAATACACATTAATCCTAGATAACAAGAAGATATAGACAAGAGTTAATGATGGGAATATCATATGACTAAGCAAACCCTAATTTGGACCTAACTAGGGTTGATATGATGATGACCTGATGATAGTACATGATCTTAGCTTGATCAGGTTTAACAAAGATATAGAGGACATCAAGAGTATATGTGTGATTAGGATCAAGGTACGCCATTACCTCTTACTTGGCTTATTATACAATATGCTTGTGTTATATGTGTAGTAAGATACTTGGCATATGATATTGGATGATATGATTGTTCTTGCATGATATGTTGCTTGATTTTCCGTACCTATGTCTATGAACACATGAAACATAAAATATCTGATCCATCATATGATAGCACTAAACTCTTTGGTAGTACAGTGCATTGACAAACATCAAAGCCCTAGGGGCAGATGTACGATTTATATGACAAGTCCTAAAGACATCAAAGCCCTAGGGGCAGATGCTTGAGATATATGATGGAAATAAGCTTAAAATATGTGTTCTCTTTTGTTAATGAATATCTTAGTGCAAGTATACACTTTTATTATATTACTGCCTAGTATATTAGTTTTATCTTATTGCCAAGATATGTTGAGAGGTATATAAAAGACACGTAGGCGTACTCAATACAATATTCTTGAATATTGTGCTAACGTGTACCGCATGTAATCTTTTTTTTAGGTTGTGGTTATGCTCTTGAAGAACCAAGATAGTTGAGAGTTGTGTAGCGAGTTGCTGTACAGGTGGACCTGTTGTCTTAAGATCATGTAGTTTAGTGGTAGTACAAGTATATGTATAAGTTTGTTGTTCAATATGTAATATAAAATGATGTAACAATTCATGTTGTAATTATATGTTGAATGGTGAACATGTGTGTATGGTTTTATTATTGTTCATGTGCATGTCCTACTGATTGTTTCCTTATGACTTCCTCTAATTTTCTTCTTCATAGCCTAGTATGGGCGTTTAAATTGGGACTCTCACTAAGGTGAGGTTTCAATTTGGATGTCGCTCATGAGATTAAGTTTTAGAAAATACGGGGACGTCTCAGCCTCGTTGTTGATTGTTCGAACCAAGTTGTCGCAAGTTTTCCTCTCCTGAAGGGTTTCCATATTGAAATCCAGGATGGTTCCTATTCTAATTCGGATTGTAACATCCTTGACCAGGGATGGTATTGACAACATTGAGGTTTTCAATTTGACTATTACCTCCTTGACTACAAACGTTGCTTAGAAAAACGTCATACAGAACATTGCATGCTAAAGTGGAATGATCAGTACCTTTACTTGCTTCACAGAATAGAGAGGTAGACTTGATCTATTCTTGTTATTGAGAGGGCGAATGTCCCCTTCCAATTGCGGCAAGGGACAATTCGATATGGTCTTTCTTTGCAACTAAGAGTTTTAGGGTTTCAGCGATAGACTTGTACTCAGGGGTAGCTTCAGCCATAGATACTTTCAACACTCCTTTACCTATAGATCTACCCCAATTAGCCTGATTTTTAGCTCCAAGGGTGATGACTCTCCATGTGTTGTCATAACTTTGATGCATGAATTTTCCTTTAGACGTGGAGTCTAAAAACCTCTTGATATCATCATCTACACCCCTATAGAAGATTTCAATGAGTTGATTCTTAGGAATTCCATGGTGTGGACACTTACGTAGAAGCTCTTTGTATCGTTCCCATTCTTCAGTAAGGGTTTCTCCAGGGACTTGAGTGAAATTTGTGATTCATACCCTAATTTCATAGGTGAGAGAAGGTGGGTAAATGTTTTCCAAAAAAACATTTTGAAGTTGTTCCCAAGTGGTGATGGGTTCACTTTACACTGAATTGTACCAGCTTATTTCTCTATCAGCAAGTGAATACTTGAAGAGACAGAGTTTGATGGCATCATCAGATACTCCTTTTTGCTTTGTCATAGCACATAGATCAATAAACCTCAAAAAATATTGCTGACTATTCTCTCCATGTTTGCCTTAGAATAAGCTGTTTTGAAGCAATGTGATCCAATGTGCCCTAATCTCAAAATTGGCAGCATTGATGGGAGGAGGTTGTACTGGATGATGAACATTAGCAGCTTTGGGGATTGAGAACTCTATAAGATCCTTTTGTAGTTCTACTGCTTGTGCTGCTTGAATTTCTTCCTAAACCGCAGCTCTAGTTTCTTGCATGAACCTTTCTCTCTGTGCATTAAGGGATTGAGCTACCCTTCGAGCTATTTCCTCCTCTTGAGCCATTTCTGCTTGGTTTTCTCTATTTTAACAATGAAAGGTTCTATCTATCTCAGGATCAAAGCTGGCAGTGAGTCCTAGACTGTTTAAATGGTTCATGCACTAGTCTTTGATGGTACTTGAGATAAAAAGATCTAAAGTAAGATTGATGGAGTGGAATGAAATTTAAGTAGATGATTGATTGTATCAAAAGAAAAACAAAATCCTACATTAGCCTCAAAAGAACTAGATTTGACTAATTGATTTCGTTGTTCCCAGTAACGGTGCTATCATTTGACGTGGGAAATTATCACACTAAGAAACTCACTTGGGGTTAAAATCCCTGAGCTTTTACCAAAACAACGTGCAATAATACCACCTGCAAGCGGACGGGTCTTATCGCAGTATAGTTAAGGATTGAATCCCAAAGGACAACATTTTTAAGAATCTTTGTCAATCGAATCAAGCTCAAGTAAGACTAATATTTAGAACGATTGATTGATTTGAGGTTAATTAAACTAATTGCAAGAAAGTAAAGTGTAGAATTAAAGTTGGATCTACATTAATGATATAAAAACACTGGGATGGTCTTGGGTTTCAACACCACTACACATGAAAACACATTCAAACATCAAATGTCCAGACAAGATATAACTATCCAAATAGAGCTGCTGCAAAACCCCCCATACGGGCATTAGGTTTGTGTAAGATTCACCTTAGGCATCAGATGTCTTGTCGCCATCTAGATCACATACTTACAGCTCTGAAGATACAAAATCCAACTAAGGCTATGGTCCTCCCTAAGGGATGTTTAGACCAGAGAAGTGTCACCGTAGGCTAGATGGCTTGTCCTCTCACAAATCACACACTTATGACCTCAAGGAATCCTATCAGAAGTTCTCATTAAGGAGTCAACCACGCTAATCAAAAAGTAAGCAGATGATTAATCTATAAGAAAACGTCAACGATCAACAAAGAAGATACAAAATCCAACTAAGGTTGTGGCCCTCCCTAAGGGATGTTTAGGCGCAGAAGCATCACCATAGGATACATGGCTCATCCCCTCACAGATCATACACTTACGAATTCAAGGAATCTCATTCTATTTCTAGTTTGAGAGTCAACCTCGCTAATTGACATTCTACCCTACATATAGAAGTTCTCACAACATAGGGAAGAACAAAATGAAAACAAGTAGATAATCAAACTATGAGCATTAACAATTAACAATGAAATGAAAAATTATATACATTGCCATGGAATGCTTAACAAGGGAACATGCTTGCATGGGCTGTAGGACTAGTCCCCGCACCCCGGCAAAAAGGAACTAATGAATCAAGATGCGAGAAACAAGAAGAACAAGGGAGAGGAAGATTCCACCATGAGCATGATGCAAAAGTTAGTTGCAGCTTAGTGAAGATGATGTAGTCTTCTACGTTGTATCGGGGTAGATCTTGGATGAGGAGGAAGAACCACCAAGATAGACCGGGTGGACCTTCTTCTCCACCTTCCTTCTCTACTCGACCTCCTCTCTCACTAAAAGAGAAGCAGGTGAAGTGGCTATGGAGTGGAAGGAGTTGGATCAAACCTTGTGCTTGGGCAGCCTATCAGCGTCCCTAGATCGATGCCCAAATGAGGACCCTTGTGGTACTATCTATAGGCCTGGATGGGGCCTTCACATTATTCTTGTGAACTCCTTCCAAAGGGTTTGGAGTAAACGGTCTTCGAGACCATTTGATGGCCAAACGGTCTTCGAGACTGATGGCATTCAAACGGTCTTCATTTCCAAATGGTCTTGAGGACCGTTAGGTTTCAATTGATCTGAGGTGCAAACGTTCTTTTGTGTCCAAGCGGTCTCGAGTCCTAACGGTATTGGGAAGAAAACGGTATCGTGAGTATCTCTTGACCAAATGGTCTTGAGGACTAGACAAATGCAAATGGCCTTGCATTCAAATGGTCTTGAGGACTGAATAGATCCAAACGGTCATGAGTGCACATGGTCTTTGGCTTCTGATCGGTCTTGGCTTCAACCAGTCTTCATTGTCCAAATGGTCTTTGCTCAGATCGATCTTGATTGTCCAACTGGTTTTGAGTCTGAACAGTTTGGAGTCCAAATAGTCTTGAAAATCTATGGGTTCCAATTGGTCCTGAGACCAAACGGTCTTTGTCTCCAACATGTCTTGGCTCCAACTGGTCTTGAGGACCAATGAGGCTTGCACGGTCTTGCTGGTCCAAGTAGTCTTGGATCCAAATGGTCTTCATCATCCAAACGGTCTTGAGGACCGATGGGGACTGATAGATCTTGACTCTAAATGGTCTTGGAGACCGATGGGTTTCAAATGGTCTTCAGCATCAAATGTTCTTTGGTCTAAACAGTATTGGATTCAAACGGTCTTAAGCATTCGAACGGTCTTTGAGTTCCAAACGGTCTTGCAACCATTTAGCCTCAAGCGATCTTGAGACCGCTAAGGAAAGGGCCTTCAACCAAAATTAAAATGGTTGAATTTAGATATGTGTGGTCATCTTTGTGCTTTTTAAGAGCCACAAAATATCTCAAGGAGGTGAAATTCCACTCACCTTATTAATAGGAAAAGTAATTTCCACTCACATATGGAATATTAATATAATAAGCATTAAGGTACTTAAATTGCTTTTCTTTAAATCATGGATAATTGAGAGGAATATGAGGAAAACAAGATAGCCTCGCCCCTAATTAAGTTAAGGGGGAAGAGGCGGCCATATTTTTGGGATTAATTGGATTATTATAAGGCATTTTCTCTCTCATGGAATTTCTTATAAAAAGATCCTTTCCTCGCCCAAACAAAGGCTATTTCGGCCCGTTCTTCTTCCCTTGCTTTGGATGAGCTCAAGGTAGCTTAGGAGCATCACGAGAATGAGCCCCAACCTGTTGGTAAGTTCTTGACCTTGGTTCATCACGATTCCATGGTGGAAATCGAAAATAAATTATGGATTTCTTCCTATTTCGATCTCCTCTTCAATTCTAACCATTCCTTTTCACTCAAACCTTGAGGACGAGCCTTGGAATGGTGAAAGGAGTTGCATCCACCTTTTTTTCTGTGGACATGGAGCCTTGAAGCTCAATTTGAGGCGGGTTTTATAACTTGAACCCTATTACATTGTTATTCAACCATTAATCTTGCAATTTCAATGATTCTTTCATTATCTTGATTAATTGCTGGATGAAATTGATTAATTCATGAAATCAGAAGTTGTTAGAACTTCAGGGATGAAGGTAGATGATGATGACATCATATTGGATATTTTTCCCAAAGAAATCATGGTCCATTCGGTTTTGAGTTAATTGCTCATGCGGTTTCACCAAACCGTTTGAGAGAAAACAGTTTGAAACCATTTGGGAGAAAATGGTTTCAAAACCATTTTAGAGGGTTGACCAAGGGTTGAACGTTCACAATTCCTGTTCCTGATTATATTGGTTGATAACCCACCAAATTTTATGGGTTAAATCCCAAGGAATCGTGAGTTGAAGGCTAATCAATTAGGCAAACCTAATTGGATTAAGTGCTGATTTTTCAGCTTGATTAATTTGACTTTTTGGCCAAACGGTTTCAAAACCATTTGAGAGAGTTGACCAAGGGTTGACTGTTTGCGAATACTATTCCTAATTATGTTGGTTGATGACTCACCAACGTTTATGTGTTAACTCCCAATGAATCGTGAGTTGAAGGCTAATCAATTAGGCAAACCTAATTGGATTAAGTGCTGATTTTTCAGCTTGATTAATTTGACTTTTTGGGAAAACGGTTTCAAAACCATTTGAGCGAGTTGACCAAGGGTTGACCGTTTGATATTACTGTTCCTAATTATGTTGTTTAATGACTCACCAAATTTTAGGGGTTAATTACCAAGGAATCATGAGTTAAAGGCTAATCAATTAGGTAAACCCTAATTGAAATTAGTGCTGAAATTTCAATGAGTTGATTTGTGATTTTGGGTTGATTAGCCAAAATGGTTTCAAAACCATTTGTGAATCACCAAAACGGTTTCAAAACCATTTGGGGGTCACCCAAGACCGTTTGGAGGTCTAGGGTTGACTATGGTTAAGTGTTTGAAAATCCAAAGATGTGGTATGAACCCTAATCGGCTAAGTGCTAATTTTTGCAAGTGATTGAGATGATGTTTTTGGTTGAGTGCCCCAAACGGTTTCAAAACCGTTTGGGGATCATCCAAAAAGTTTCCAATCCATTAGGGGATCACCCAAGACCGTTTGGAGTTCTGGGGTTAAATATAGTTGACCAATTGAAGGTCCAAAGGTATCAAATCACTTTGCAATTAAGTGTTGATTTGTTGATCAACTCAATAGACCAAACCTTGATGAAATTTCACTAGAATCGAAGGTTTGGATGAGCCAAATGGTCTCAAGACCATTTAGAGCTCATCCAAATGGTCTCCAGACCGTTTGAGGGTCATCCAAGACCGTTTGGAGGTCTAGTGTTAAGCATGGTTGAGCAATTGAAGATCCAATGTCACTAGAGTGAAGTACAATTCAATTGCTAATCTGGTGATCAATCCAATGATCCAAACCTTAATTGGATGACTTGGATTTTGATGATATGATGGGAAAACGGTCTCAAGACCGTTTGGTGGTCATCCAAATGACCTCAAGACCATTTGGGTTCAGGTCATGTTCAATTTGGTTGATGGTTCAATAGTTTCAATGTAACAAATCTCGCATTGATTTATGTTGAAGGATCATGGATTCCAAACCCTAATTCAATTGATTCAAACACTAAGTGATGACCAATTGAGGGTCAATTGAGGGTCAAATCAGTTGAAGGTTGACCTTTTTAACTCAATTAAAGTATGAGTATAGGTCGAATTGATGATTGATTCCATGAATTCAATGATTGAAGGAATCAACATTGGAAACCCTAATTCAATTGGATACCTTATGTAATGGAGGTTCAATGTGATTGAACCTTTGAGAATTAAGATGATGAATGTTCTATTGATCCAATGATGATTAGTAATGATAAACAATGAAGGTACAAAGGTTGAAATCCTAATAGTCCCTAAGTGATTAGTGCCAATTAAGGGATGAATCCATAAATGAGGTGAACCGTAAACCCAAATTGAGGTTGATTCCATGTATAACCTTAATTGAGGTTATTTACATATGAAACCCTATTTGGGATGAATAGTAAACCCTAATTCATGGATAATTGAATGAAACCATAATTGGATGATGGAAACTGTGGTGGTGTAACACGGTCGTGGTGATCTTCTATAGCACGACCGTGGTAGCTTCCCTTTGCATGGCCGTTCTTGGCTGCACAGCCGTGGTGCTCTATGCTTGACTTGGAACTGATTTGCAAGTGACCTAACATGGCCATTTTATTAGTTCCTAACTTAAGGATGAGTCCATAGTATTGACAATGGTTGTATATTTTAAGTGAGTAACTAATGACCACTACCTTACATGATAAATGTGATGAACTGGTGCATAAAGTATTAGGATGGGTAATACCCTAATACAAGCTAAGTGTATGAACTAAAGTAAGATAAAGGTGTTGAGGGAAGTGATACGTCAAGATATGATAGGTATCACATCCAACACCCCAATACTGGTATACCTTGATGTGTCATGTCAATGGTTACATTGAGATGAAATGTACCCTATTGAATGTAGGCCAACATGCCTTATGGAAAGGGTTAATCCAACCCTATAAACTATGATGTGATCATATTCTGGCAAAGATAAGAGAGGAACTGATGTTGTGTGTTGTTAATTCATTTAATTATGAGAATACTTAAGTATGATGGAATACTTATGATTCCATAATGATTCCTTGGTATGTGAACCCTAATGCAGGGTAATGCTATATGAAATCCCTAATGTAGGGTAATATTATGTGAACCCTAACACATGGTAATTCTATGTGAATCTTTAATGCAGAAGTAATGCTATGTGAAACCCTAATACAGGGTAATGCAATGTGAAACCCTAATACAAGGTGATGCTATGTGAAGTTCTAACACAAAGTAGTCCTATGTGAAGCTCAAATACAGACTAATGAGTTATAAATATAATGAGATAACCCTTGTATTTCATGGTACTTATATGTGATTGTATCATGATTACTAATCATGTAGATATGTTGAGATGATGAGTATATCCAGGTATGGGCTATGATGTTCTTTACATTAAAAATGTTTTATAGGTTTTATAAGCCTTCATTTGCCTATTAATGGATAATAAGAAGTGATATGAGCTTTATGAACTATGTGCAATGCTTTGTATAGTAAGAATCATAATGTCCTTGGTTAGATGACCTGAAGGTATGAAGTTACCTAATAAATGGTAACAAGTGTTCTATGATGAGTTAAAGATTCAAATACCCAAATACTATAATCATGATGATGAACCTATTAGGAAATGGAATTGTGATTGCGGGACTAAGATCCCAAAACTTTGTGAAAAGAGTATGGCTACAGGCCATGACTCCACATTGACAATGCCAGGCATTAGATATATGATCTAATTCTGAAGAGAGTTAGTGTTGTGGTAATGATTCTATAGTGAATAAATGTGATACATGTTCTTCATATTCCTTAAAGGATAAGTGACATGTTGATTCTATGAAGTTATAGCTACAATGCTTCTGATATGAATAATGTTCTAATCTGTTAGACATTAAAATATCTGCTGTCAAATAAATATGATTCCTCTCTTCATATTTAACTTCTTAAGTTGCAATGATAATGTTTCTGGCAGAGAGTTATATCTCTCGCTGGGGAAATTTACAATTGTCTCACCCCTGTGGGAGCCACATTTTTAGGTGGACGCGGACAAGGAGGCAGGAACCCTTCAGTAGGTGAGGGACAGCAACAGCAGCAGCACGGACAGCAGTGAAGTCTCAAGTGGAGATACTGGTTGTTATGCCTTGTATAGATGTAAATAGAGTCCTACGTGTCGTCTCTATACTCTCAGGTCCTCGGAGTAGTAGTTAGTGCTTTCGAGATTTTGGCTCAGTGCCTCGAGATTTTATACTGCCTGTATTTTGCTTAGCAGGACAGTTAATGCTTTTATTTCTCTGAAGGAGATGATACAGATAATGTACCTCTGAACAGGAATGTAAATGTGTTACTTTGGTTCTATGTGAGAAAGTTTTCCTTTAATGGATCTCTCGACAAAAAGGTTTTAATTTTTAGTGATTTTTGGTAATCCGCTGCTTAATGAACGCTTCTGCATTAGTTAATTATGTTTTTATGAGTTGTATGCCACAATTAAGTGGTATTAGAGCTCTAGGTTCGCTGAGTCTACATAGACATAGGACTAAGGTTGTAGAGTCTGTTCTAAGTGTCTTCTAGTTTATCTGATAGTATCTTCTGCTCACATCAGAGAAGAAGAACTTAAAAATGACTGGAGAACATGAGGAACACATTGCTAAGGCACTACTACAGAAATGGCTTATAACGTCACTTTTGAAGGTGTCGGTTGTTAAATTACACCGACACCTAAATAATAAGGTGTCAGTTTATAAAATAAACCAACATCAATCTTTGAAGGGCAACCAGACACGGGTATCGCTTTTATTCAGTGTCGGTTCCTTAATAAAAAACCGACACCTAAAATTAACTGCCAAATCCAAAATTTCCAGCGAAAAAAATTACCTTCAAAATTTAACATATGTCTTCGGTTATTAACTAATAAACCGACGACTAAAGGTTATTCGCGAAATAGAAATTGGGCACATTTTGGTCATCAGTTTTACAACAATGACCGACGCTTATGGGTTTTCCCGCGCTGTTCGCGGGGAATTTTTCACACCCTTTGAGCGTCAGAGTTTGAAAAAAACTGACGACTATGGTCATTAATCGAGAACATTTTTTTAATCGTCATATGTAGATAGTCGTCAGTTTTTTTCTAGTTATAACCGACAACTATAATTTAGAATAGGTGTCGGTTTTGATGTAGAACCGACACATTTAGTTTTATGTGTCGATTTTATTTAAGAACCGACACTGAATGTTAACTTAATAGCACCCGCGCAAGCCCGACTCTTCCCCTTTCTCTGTTTCATTCATTTTGATTTCGAGGGTTTATGCTCTGGCGATGATTCCTCTGCTCACCCCTGTGTTGCCGCTCGCCTCCACCGCCGCCATCGCTGTGCTCCAGGTCGGCCGCTCCTCCCACTATGCGGCCGCTCACCTCCACCGCCGTCGTCGCCGACTCCCTGCTTGCTGTCGCCGCTCCTCCCAGTTGTGAGCTACTCGCCTCCGCCTTCCGCTCCCTGCTCGCCGCCGCTGTGCCGCTCCTTGCCTTCTCCCTACTCACCGCTGCCACTACTCGTCCCTGCTCGCCGCTGCCTCCGTTGTTCCCTGCTCGCCACCGTCGCTCCTCCCAGTTGTGACCTGCTCACCTGCTCGCCGCCGCCGCACAGTCAAAAGGTACCTGCTTAATATAAGCTTTGTATGTATATACTGTCGCACCCATTTACATCTTTATGTATGAACTGTTGCACCTACATTACATATTTATCATTTGTACATACATTGCTGCTTTGCTATGAACTCAACCACTAATATTTACTAATACATTATACTTGTACCTATATATACATTCATACCTTAGTTTTTCTTGTATTGTTATGCGTTCAACTAATGTATTATCTATGTAGATGTACTTTGTAGTTTGCAATACATATAACAGTATAATGTACATATCATGTACTGCTTACTATTGTATAATGCATATTCTATACTATGTAGCATGTACCTCTAAAGCATAACATATTACATATATCATGTACTGCCTGCTACTATATATTCATATACTATGTAGTATGTACCACTAGTGTATATATATCATCTATGGGCTACTTCTGTACATATTTAATTTATTATATTACTAGTTACTAGATTGAGTATGTTATAATTGAGTTTATCATCTATGTAGTATGTACCACTAGTGTATATATCATCTATGTAGTATGTACCACTAGTGTATATATATCATCTATTTATGTACTGTTAATTGATCTAGCTTGCTTACTTTCCTTATAATGCCATCTTTTATGTGCTATGACCCACTAGTCACCTTTAGAGTATTAAAATGATGCAACGTGTACACTTGTTAAATTTGAATCTATAAATGCTATGAAATGATATCACCCCACAAAATCAGTCTTTACTATTATGTCTTGTACACTCTAGAATCAAGATCTAATACTCTTATGCTATTTTAACACCATGATACCTTTTTTGCTCATTCTAGTGGGTTATTATGACCTATGATGACCTAACATGAAACCATGCTCTTAATGATATGATTTTGTTGGCCTAGAAACCCATCCAAGATTTACTCATTAGGAGTAAATCTTGGATAGTCCCCGGTTTGGGACTGTTCTTGAACACCTAATCTCACTTAGGATGTAAGTGTATAATGTGTATTGGGTTTTCGAGAAAATTTCGGTAGCATTTCCCCATTTGTTCTCTAAGTACATATGTACTTGGAGAACAGCGGGGAAATGCTGCCGAAATTTTCTTGAAAACCCAATACACATTATACACTTACTAGTGAGATTAGGTGTTCAAGAATGGGATAGGTGGTACACATTTATTATATATAAGAATGACAACACATGTATTTGTTGGCCTAGAAACCCGTCCAAGATTTACTCATTAGGAGTAAATCTTGGATAGTCCCGATTTGGGACTGTTCTTAAACACCTAATCTCACTTAGGATGTAAGTGTATAATGTGTATTGGGTTTTTGAGAAAATTTTGGTAGCATTTCCCCATTTGTTTTCTAAGTACATATGTACTTAGAGAACAACAGGGAAATGCTACCGAAATTTTCTCAAAAACCCAATACACATTATACACTTACTAGTGAGATTAGGTGTTCAAGAATGGGATAGGTGGTACACATTTATTATATATAAGAATGACAACACATGTATTTGTTGGCCCTAATCTTGTTGTAATGTATACTTGATTTCTCTTTGATCATAGAATGGATAGATCATGGATTTCGATTCGCAATCGCTGCACCCCAGAGTTTATTTCTGGTCTTGACCAGTTTATTACATTTGCCGAGGAACATAGGAAACAACCTGGAGATAGGTTCTACTGTCCATGAAGGAATTGCGGTAACAACTTGAAAGTCAGCACTGGTGACGAAATCAAAAGTCATGTCATGTGCAACGGGATTATACAAGGCTATACAGAATGACACTGGCATGGAGAGATTTCAAACCCGAAACCAGTGGATGTCGATAGCACTGCTTGTGTGGAAGAAGAAATTTCCTACGATGACGTAGATGTGAATGAACCAGTTCTAGTAGACATCGTTGATGCGATGCTGGATAGTTGTGGGGTAGAGCACACCGATCCACCTCCCATTTTTAGAAACATTGTGCATGATGCTGAGATATCGTTATACACAGGTTGTACTAAGTTTACGAAGCTTAGCACTGTGTTGAGATTGTATAAGCTGAAAGCTAACAATAGATGGAGCGACAAAAGCTTCACGTCATTGTTGTCTTTGTTGAAAGAAATGCTTCCTGAAGGAAACGAGCTGCCAATCTCAACATACCAGGTAAAGAAATTGTTGTGCCCAATGGGAATGGATGCCAAGAAGATACATGCATGCCTGAATGATTGTGTATTATTTCAAAAGGACTGTGGATTTGAAAGATTGTCTAAAATGTGGTGCATCACGGTATAAATTGACGACTTCAGGGGAGTCCAAAACTGGTTCTCCTGCCAAGGTGATGTGGTATCTACCTATAATATCACGGTTTCAACACTTGTTTGCCAATCCGATAGATGTGAAGAATTTGATGTGGCATGCAGATGTTATGAAAAATAATGATGGGATCCTATGACATGCGTCTGATTCCCCACAGTGGAAGAAGATTGATCTATTGTACCCTGAATTTGGTGAAGAAGACAGGAATCTAAGACTTGGGCTTTATATAGATGGGATGAATCCTTACGGGACATTGAGAAGCCAATATAGCACTTGGCCAGCCATGCTTGTTATATAAAATCTTCTTCCCTGGCTGTGTATGAAAATAAGTATGTAATGCTGTCGTTGTTGATATCGGGCCCTAAACAACCTGGAAATGACATCGATGTTTATCTTGAACCTCTGATTGATGACTTAAAGAAACTCTGGGGTGAAGGTGTGATGACCTATGATGCTTCATGAAGAGAGACATTTTGTTTGCATGCTATGTTGTTTTGCACTATTAATGACTTTCCAGCATTTGGGAATTTGTCTGGATATAGTGTCAAAGGAGCTAAAGTGTGTCCTATATGTGAAGAGAACACTGATTCAACAAGACTAAAACATGGCGGTAAGACTGTATATCTCGGTCATCGAAGGTTTCTTACAAAATTCCATTCGTATCGTAGGAAGCGCAAAGCATTCAATGATCCTACAAATGATAAATGGTCGGTTGTTCTTCATGGTAAAAGACAGTTCATTGAAGATCCTATAGATGAAGAAGAGTACTATGATACGTATGATGACTCCAATCCATTCTCAGTTGGGTTGCCAACACCACCAAATATTGAAGCTAATGATGACTTGTATGTGCGCGGAGATCACAATGAAGGATTTTTAATTGATAAAAAATCGCAATATTAGAGGCATGTTTATATTTTTTTATATGTTTTATTTTTCTAAATGTGAACTTTACAATGTGAATTACTTTACAATGTGAATGTGAACTTTACAATGTGAATTACTTTACAATGTGAATGTGAACTTTACAATGTGAATTTTACAATGTGAATTACTTTACAATGTGAACTTTACAGTGTGAATTACTTTACAATGTGAATGTAAACTTTACAATGTGAACTTTACAGACTGAAATACTTTACAATGTGAACTTTACAATATGAATGTGAACTTTCAGATGGCTGAGCATTCTCCTGATGAGCGTGCTGATGATTACCGTGAGGGTGAGGACATGAATGCACCACCTGACAATGTAAGTTTTAAAAATATATTATATGTCCATTTATTGTTATATGTTGTAAATGTGTTTATTTTGTCAAATTTTAGGTTGATGATGAACATGTACCATCTGAAGCACTTGAGGCACTTGATCAGCAGCACCAAAAAGTTGACAAAGAAGGGGCATCACGATGATGAAGAAGTTAATAGCGCAAAAGGGCAATGGACCCAAACTTGTTGTGGATTTTGATAATGTAGGAAATGCATCTGGTGTGAATCGCAATTCGTTTGTTTCATATCTTGGGTATGTTACTCGTAGCCATTGCGGTTGTAAGATAAAGTCTTGGCATAAAGTTCCTAAGGAGAAGAAATATGTAATATGGAAGGATTTAGGCGTGAGTTATTATTAATTTGCAATTCTATTTTGTAGATTACTATTTTTTTTATACTAGTTAATAGAAATTCTATTTTGCAGAGTATATTTGAATTGGATGAAAAGTTGCATCGTAAAGGCATGATGCAACATTGTGGGAGAGTCCTAAGGAACTATAGGACAAATCTCACCCGAGAATACATAAGAGAAGGTGACAAAAGGAAGAAGATAGCCACTGAACAGTGGAACTTCCTGGACAAAGAAGAATGGGACGGGTTTGTTGCTTCAAGACAAACTGATGAATTCAAGGTATTAGGCGTCAATCCCAATCTCATTAATATATGTTGTATTCACCTATTCAAGATTAACATTTAGTGTTACTAACCAAATCATTAATGTGCATACTAACTAGGCCCTCAGTGAGGCACAAAAATCAAGGCGTGCACAGAATGTGCATGACCACACAATGGGTCCAAAGGGGTATGCAGGCATTCGCCAAAGACTACAATCTGAGGCTACTGCTCAGTCTGCTGCTACTCAGGAATCCTCTACTATAGGTAGAACACCTCTACCTCGCCATGATGTTTGGATAGCTGGGAGACAAAATAAGAAGGGAGAAATAAGGAAGCCCGCAACTGCTGAGGCGGCTGCAAAAATGGTAAAATACAACTCTTACAGCAATTAATCGTTTGAATATTGATTATTTGTGGTGTTTACTTAATTACAAATTTTTGTTTTGGCGATTAGCGGGAGCTTCACGAGCTGAGGAACCAAGGCAAGTTCATCCCTGAGGGCACAAGGGATGAATTAAAAGTTGCTCTGGGTAACCCAGAGCATCCTGGACGTGTTAGGGCTGCAGGCGCTGGTGTGGGAATCAAAGCTTTTTTTGGGCCATCCCAGCGCAAACATGTCCCAAAAGCCAGACTTTCACAAGAAGATGTAACATATTCTTTCTTTATAATGTTACTGTAAAAGAGAATTCAATAATTAGAAGCTAACGTTTCTTTTATCCATGTATAGGTAGATAAGCTAGTTGATAGGAAACTCGAAGAAGCAATGAAAAAGTGGCAGGCATCTCAGACTGCCACTTACGAGATAGTACCTATGGCGTCTCGCACTACTCCTACTGTAGAGGTTGGGAGTAATCATGTAGACCCACCACCTAGCACATCCGCTATAAGTATTTTTATGACATAGTAACTAGTTTTTTAATTCAAGATGATATGTTTTCAAGATGATATGTATATATGAAATTGTAGTCGTTTCAATAAAAAGATGATATGTATATATGTATATAACATTCTTTACACAAAAATTTGTTGGGGTTGAAGCCATGCCGTCTAAAAAGTAAAGAATATGTCGTTGCAGAGGCGTCGGCTTACCCATCCCTACCAGGGGAAATGTTTCACGGGTCTCCATTACCAGCTGGTTGGATTCGTGTGTGCCTGGTACGTATATTCTCCCAGTGGATTCATCTTCCATTGCCATACCAGATTGTGAAACGCTTGGTGAGGCAGAAGGCGGAGTGATATTGTGGCTAAAAGAGGATGTCCTCTTTACTGAAACTTTATGGTAAATTTACATTACGTTAAATTGTTAGTGTGTGTATATGATGTTAGTTGATCTGAAATATATATATATATATATAGGTTAAAAAGAAGATACCCACAGCATCCAGGCCTCCACCTCCACCTCCTACATTACCCAGTTGGGTGCCACAGGACCTACCTGTCCCGTTAGGTCCTAACTGTAGGGGTATAGCAATATGGTTAGGCGAACATGATATAAATTTCCCTGTAACTATTTCTATAGATTTAGATGTTGCAGGTCAATCATACGAAAGCAAACTATTTATACAAGATATTTTGGAGTTGTTTCGATATGATTGGTTGTGTACTAGTGTGATAGAGCTATGGATAAGGTGAGATCTTCTTTATACATCCATATACCTTGTGTAGGATTTGGTGATCTGGTTTCTTATTTATTAATGCATGCGTAATTAATACATATTTTGCAGCTACTTAGACAAGATATGTGCAGATTTTGCATTCGAACATGTAGGATTTTTGATTCCATCATTAATTTGTCTAGTAGCTAAAGACCCTACGTCAGTTTAAAAATACTACTGTGAGGCTTTTTTTTGCTCAAAATAAGAAGACCGTGATAATGGCTCCATTCAATGTAAAGTAAGTTTACTTTGCTTATTATAATTTGGACTTAAGAAAATTACATTTTTATTGTGGATTTTGAGTTATTAATTTTTAACTTTTTTACCTCTAGTGGTATGCATTGGGATTTACTAGTTATTGTCCCCGAGACGTTCACTGTGTATTATCTAGATCCCGTGGGGAGTAAATTGAATTCAAAATATGGACACATAATGAAAATGGCATTATTCAGGTGAGAAATATTTCATTTTCATATCCGTCAACATATGTTATTACATTACTATTTAATTATACAATGTACTGTGTTACATTAACATGTAGGGGTTTTGATGAGTTCAAAAAGGCTGGAGGAAAGGTCCCCATGAAAAAGAACCAGCCAATAATTTGGAAGAACGTGAACGTAAGTTCCCGACTACAATATATGTATATATTATTTATGTGAACAGTGCTTAATTAGTTGTATTTTTTAATATATTGTATGTTTGAATTTATAGTGTGCTACACAAGACAACAGATGGGCATGTGCATACTATGTGATGCGATTTATGCACATGATTATCAAATATGCCGCACTGGACATCGATTGAATTGCAGAGGTATTATATAGTACTCCCATTAGATATATAATATGAAATATATCGATCTTATTTATAGCTCATGAATTTTATATATACATCATTCTCTTTACAGGTGTTTAAAACTGACCACACTATAGGAAAGGTCTTACCAGATGTACATGCTCCCTATATGACAGGAGAATTAAATGAAGTAAGAGAAGAATGGGCAACAACCATACAAGTAGTGGGGGTTTTAAAATATAATTGGGATGTTGATAGCGAATAATGACTATAGAATGATATTTTGTAAATGAATTTCTGAATTATAATATATGTGTGAATGTTTCTACATGTCTGGATGTTTGTACATGTGTCTGAGTGAAAATGAATGAAACTGTTGGTTGCTATATGAATGTTTCTACATGTGTGAATGTGAAAATGAATGGAACTACAGATTGTTAGCTACATGAATGTTTCTAAATGTGTGAAAATCAAATGTAACTGCTGGTTGCATTGCTAAATGTGAGAATATTTTTGTTGTTAATTTTGTAGGTTTGTGGCCTGTTGTTGGCTGATATCAATGGATGTCGTAAAACCTGCAGTTCATAACAGAACTACAGGTTTCTCATCCTGCGACCAGCCATACAGTAGGTCTGCAGACTGACAGGAAAAAAACAATAGGCGTCGGTTATTTGACAAAAACTGACACACATAGTTACAGTGTCGGTTTCCATACTAGTAACCGACGTCTATTTCCTTAACACCATGGTTGTGGCAGCAGACCAGACAACACATAGTTATAGTCTCAATTTCCTACTCATAACCGACGTCTATTTCCTTAACACCACGGCCAATCTGGCCAGCATGGCCGTGGCAGCGGACCAGACAACACAGCCGTGCTGGGAGTGATATGGCGTCGGTTTCTAATCTAATAACCGACGCTGATAGTGCCCAAGATGGCGCCCTTTCTGTGGCACGAAGGTATATGGTGTCAGTTTCTTAACTAATAACTGACGCCTATAGTCCCCTGCTGGCGCATTTTCGGTGGCGGGCGAAGGGTTTTGGCGTCGATTTTTGAACCGACGCGTAACGGCTGGGCTTTTAGCGTCGCCCACATAGGTCTCACTTAGAAACTGACACTATAGGCCTTAAATAACCGACACTAAAGGTTGGTTTTGTAGTAGTGAGGGCAATGTTGTTGCACCAAGAGTGGGTGCATGGGACCAGGAAAGAGGAGAACAAGTGCCTGAGAATTCCCATCTTGACCTAATCAGGATAGAGAATCCTATGTTATGCTCTTGAAAGGGCAGGTTAGGACAATAGTGATGCATAAAGAAGATTGGATACTAGTATTACAACCTAGGTTACCAGTCCTCAATGCAGAAACTTTGGGCATTGAAAGGATTCCTGAGTGACATGGTTATGATAGAACAGTGGAAATGTGGAAAAGATTATCATATGACAAGAATATAAACCCTGCCATAAGATTAGACAAATAGTACATTTGTCATGGTAGTGCCCAAAGAGGGGCAATAAGCTAAGATTTAAGGTAAGGACTCTATAATTTTAGAGACAATTGCCTAGTTGTTCTAAAAAGCCAAAGTTTTTGGTGTCACCAGTGCAATAAATGCCTAGTGCACCAGGACAGTAGCCACTAAGTGAAGGCAAAAGAAACAACATGAAACAGCTAGACATTATGTGTTGAGTCAACCTAAAGCAATAAATGACCATGAGGGATAATAGTCAAAGGAAATAAAGTCATTCTGATATTTCATTTTCTAATTCTATGTGTTAAAGACATGAAAGTAGTTGTTTTTGAATTTCCTTTGACTCGTCCTATAAGGACACAAGGGAGATGAGAACTTATATCTTACTCAGTGTTTCTTAAAATGTTTTATAATCTCCCTTATATGTGTGTTGAAAGATGAGATATAGAAATGATGCTTGAAGAAAATTCAAGAATGGAAAATCTTGTGTGTATAACGATATGAAAAGTGAGGAACATGATAGTAAATAAAGTGCATACTACCTAATTTCAATACTTGTATACCCTGGCCAGGTATATGGTTATTGAAGATAAGGTAAGTATGGAACTCTTAGATTGTTATCTTTCTAATTACTCTGATCAAGTAGTCATTTTGAAACAATCTAGAGAGTATAATGAAACTTAAAGGGAAAAGCTATGTGTAAATTCCCAACAAAAAGGAAAAGCAATGTTTACATTCCTAACAAAAAGGGAAAATCTATGTGTACATTCCCAACAAAAAGGAAAAGCTATGTGTACATTACTAATAAAAAGGAAAAGCTATGTGTACTTTCCTAACAAAAAGGAAAAGCTATGTGTACATTCCTAACTAAAAGGGAAAAGCTATGTGTACATTCCCAACAAAAAGGAAAAGCTATGTGTACATTCCTAACAAAAAGGGAAAAGCTATGTGTACATTCCCAACAAAAAGGAAAAGCTATGTGTACATTCCTAACAAAAAGGGAAAAGCTATGTGTACATTCCCAACAAAAAGGAAAAGCTATGTGTACATTCCTAACAAAAAGGAAAAGTTATGTGTACATTCCTAACAAAAACGGAAAGGCTATGTGTACATTCCCAACAAAAAGGAAAAGCTATGTGTACATTCCTAACAAAAATGGAAAAGCTATGTGTACATTCCCAACAAAAAGGAAAAGATATGTGTACATTCCTAACAAAAAGGGAAAAGCTATGTGCACATTCCCAACAAAAAGGAAAAGCTATGTGTACATTCCCAACAAAAAGGAAAAGCTATGTGTACATTCCTAACAAAAAAGGAAAAGCTATGTGTACATTCCTAACAAAAAGGAAAAGCTATGTTTACATTCCTAACAAAAAGGAAAGGCTATGTGTACATTCCTATTAAAAAGGAAAAGTTATACGAACATTCCCAATTACATAGAGTTTGCTAAATAAACGTTCTGAATAAAGGATTATTGAGTAAATTATCTTTTTTAGATATATATGTTTTCCCCTTTGATAAATATTCTTAGGTGATGATAGATGTATGCTCTTTTATGCTTCTTCCTTTCAATAATATGGACATCATAGGTTAGGGGTTTATGCTTTGCATAAACAATAAACATTGATAAGGTTGAATTAATGAAAGGAACTTTGTGTGGATTACAGAATCCATGATATCCCCGAGATATTAAGATTTTATGTGGAGATTTGAGGGTATGACAACTGAATAAACTTGTCCCTCCTTTTCCTGGGATTTCGAGGACGAAATCCTTGATAGGGGTTTATAATTTGTAACATCCCTAACCTGAGTTATGTGTTAACCCTAGATGTTTTGCTTAATAAGGTTGAGTAGATTCTTAATCTTATTTTGGGAAAAGTAATTAGGGCTCATGAGAAACTTATGTTTCAATTTTGGTCTTGTTTGACCAATGTTGAAGCAATGTTTACTTATTTTGGACTAAAGTGCAAATTACCCAAGTTGATGGGTTAAATTGCACATGTTGCATGATAAGATGTTCCTCTAATGTTGAGACATCATAAGAATGAATATGATGTAGTGGTATGGTTTTCAAAAGCTTGGGCATCAAGATTAAGCTTGTAAAGCAATCCTTGTGCATTAAAACCTAGTTTTGGTGTAATGTGCAATTTACCCAAAACCTAGGGTTGAATATGCAAATTACCAACTTAATAAGGTCCTTAATGTTTCTTGGCATCATGTAGAGAAAATAAAATTAGAGGGGCACCTCATTTGAATTTAATTGGAGGAGAGAGAATCTTGATATTAAAATAATCAAGATTTAATCCTAAGTGAAACCCTAATTCAATTTAGGGAAAAAATGAATGTTTTAATTAAAGGGCCTTCAACCAAAATTAAAATGGTTGAGTTCAGATATGTTTCGTCGTCTTTGTGATTTGCAAGAGCCACAAAATATCTTAAGGAGGTGAAATTCCACTCACCTTATTAAAAGGAAAAGTAATTTCCACTCACATATGGAATATTAATATAATAAGCATTAAGGTGCATAAATTGCTTTTCTTTAAATCATGGATAATTGAGAGGAATATGAGACAAACAAGATAGCCTCATCCCTAATGAAGTTAAGGGGGAAGAGGAAGCCATATTTTTTGGATTAATTGGATTATTATAAGGCATTTTCTCTCTCATGGAATTTCTTATAAAAAGACCCTTTCCTAGCCCAAACAAAGGCTATTTCAGCCCTTTCTTCTTCCCTTGCTTTGGATGAGCTAAAGGGATCTTAGGAGAATCTGGAGAACAAGCCCAAACCTTTTGGTAAGTTCTTGACCTTGGTTCATCACGATTCCATGGTGGAAATCGAAAATAAATTATGGATTTCTTCCTATTTTGATCTCCTTTTCAATTCTAACCATTCATTTTCACTCAAACCTTGAGGATGAGCCTTGGAATGGTGAAAGGAGTTTCATCCATCATTGTTTCCGTGGAAATGGAGCCTTGAAGCTAAATTTTAGGTGGGTTTTATAACTTGAACCCTTTTACATTGTTATTCAACCATTAAACTTTAAATTTCAATGATTCTTTCATTATGTTGATTAATTGCTGGACGAAATTGATTAATTCATGAAATCAGAAGTTGTTAGAACTTCAGAGACGAATGTAGATGATGATGACATCATCTTGGATACTTTTCCCAAAGAAATCATGGTCCATTCGGTTTTGAGTTAATTGCTCATGCGGTTTCACCAAACCGTTTGAGAGCAAACGGTTTGAAACCGTTTGGGAGAAAATGGTTTCAAAACTGTTTGAGAGGGTTGAACAAGGGTTAAACGTTTGATATTCCTGTTCCATATTATGTTGGTTGATAACACACCAAATTTTATGGGTTAACTCTCAAGGAATCGTGAGTTGAAGGCTAATCAATTAGGCAAACCTAATTGGATTAAGTGCTGATTTTTCAGCTTGATTAATTTGACTTTTCGGGCAAATGGTTTCAAAACCATTTGAGAGAGTTTAGAAAGGGTTGAACGTATGATAATCCTGTTTCTAATTATGTTGTTTGATGACTCACCAAATTTTATGGGTTAACTCCAAAGGAATCGTTAGTTGAAGGCTAATCAATTAGGAAAACCTAATTGGATTAAGTGCTGATTTTTCAGCTTGATTAATTTGACTTTTTGGGAAACCGGTTTCAAAATCATTTGAGTGAGTTGACAAAGGGTTGAACGTTTGAGATTACTGTTCCCAATTATGTTGGTTAATGACTCACCAAATTTGAGGGTTTAATTACCAAGGAAGCATGAGTTAAAGGCTAATCAATTAGGCAAACCCTAATTGAAATTAGTGCTGAAATTTCAATGAGTTGATTTGAGATTTTGGGTTGATTACCCCAAACGGTTTCAAAACCGTTTGGGAATCACCCAAACGGTTTCAAAACCATTTGGGGGTCACCCAAGACCGTTTGGAGGTCTAGGGTTGACTATGTTTAAGTGTTTGAAAATCCAAAGATGTGGTATGAACCCTAATCGGCTAAGTGCTAATTTTTGCAAGTGATTGAGATGATGTTTTGGGTTGGGTGACCCAAACGGTTTCAAAATCATTTGGGGATCATCCAAACGGTATCAAAACCGTTTGGGGATCACCCAAGACCATTTGGAGGTCTGGGGTTATTGCAATTAAGTGTTGATTTGTTGATCAACTCAATAGACCAAACCTTGATGAAATTTCACTAGAATCCAAGGTTTGGATGAGCCAAACGGTCTCAAGACCATTTGGAGCTAATACAAACGGTCTCAAGACCGTTTGAGGGTCATCCAAGACCGTTTGGAGGTCTAGTGTTAAGCATGGTTGAGCAATTGAAGATCCAATGTCACTAGAGTGAAGTACAATTCAATTGCTAAACTGGTGATCAATCCAATGATCCAAACATTAATTGGATGACTTGGATTTTGATGATATGATGGGAAAACGGTATCAAGACCATTTAGTGGTCATCCAAATGACCTCAAGACCATTTGGGGTCAGGTCATGTTCAATTTGGTTGATAGTTCAATAGTTTCAAAGTAACAAATCTCGTATTGATTTATGTTGAAGGATCATCGATTCCAAACCCTAATTCAATTGATTAAAACCCTAGGTGATGACCAATTGAGGGTCAAATCAGTTTAAGGTTGACCTTTTTAACTCAATTGAAGTATGAGTACAGGTCCAATTGATGATTGGTTCCATGAATTCAAGGATTGAAGGAATCAACATTGGAAACCCTAATTCAATTGGATACCTTATGTAATGGAGGTTCAATGTGATT
The DNA here is from genome assembly GCA_963693085.1 of Alisma plantago-aquatica. Taxonomy (NCBI): domain Eukaryota; kingdom Viridiplantae; phylum Streptophyta; class Magnoliopsida; order Alismatales; family Alismataceae; genus Alisma; species Alisma plantago-aquatica. Next base: position 922,784,611 of record OY856410.1, on the reverse strand, counting down.
GAACTTTTGAGAATTAAGATGATGAATGTTCTATTGATCCAATGATTATTAGTAATGATAAAAAATGAAGGTACAAAGGTTGAAATCCTAATAGTACCTAAGTGATTAGTGCCAATTAAGGGATGAATCCCTAAATGAGGTGAACAGTAAACCCAAATTGAGGTTGATTCCATGTATAACCTTAATTGAGGTTGTTTACATATGAAACCCTATTTGGGATGAATAGTAAACCCTAATTCTTTGGTAATTGAATGAAACCATAATTGGATGATGGCAACCGTGGTGCTATAACACGGTCATGGTGATCTTTTGTAGCACGACCGTGCAAGGTAGCACAACCGTGGTGGCTTCCCTTTGCACGATCGTTCTTGGCTACACGGCCGTGGTGCTCTATGCTTGACTTGGAACTAATTTTGCAAGTGACCTAACATGGCCATTTTATTAGTTCCTAACTTAAGGATGAGTCCATAGTATTGATAATGGTTGTATATTTTAAGTGAGTAACTAATGACCACTACCTTACATGATAAATGTGATGAACTGGTGCATAAAGTATTAGGATGGGTAATACCCTAATACAAGCTAAGTCTATGAAATCAAGTAAGATAAAGGTTTTGAGGGAAGTGATACATCAAGATATGATAGGTATCACATCCAACACCCCAATACTGGTATACCTTGATATGTCATGTGTATGGTTACATTGAGATGAAATGTACCCTGTTGAATGTCGGCCAACATGCCTTATGGAAAGGGTTAATCCAACCCTATAAACTATGATGTGATCATATTCTGGAAAAGATAAGAGAGGAACTCATGTTGTATGTTGTTAATTCATTTAATGATGAGAATAATTAAGTATGATGGAATACTTATGATTCCATAATGATTCCTTGCTATGTGAACCCTAATGCAGGGTTATGCTATATGAAATCCCTAATGTATGGTAATGTTATGTGAACACTAACATAGGGTAATTCTATGTGAATCTTTAATGCAGAAGTAATGCTATGTGAAACCCTAATACAGGGTAATGCAATGTGAAACCCTAATACAAGGTGATGCTATATGAAGTTCTAACACAAAGTAGTCCTATGTGAAGCTCAAATACATACTAATGAGTTATAAATATAATGAGATAACCCTTGTATTGCATGGTACTGATATGTGATTGTATCATGATTACTAATCATGCAGATATGTTGAGATGATGAGCATAGCTAGGTATGGGCTATGATGTTCTTTACATTAAATGTTTTATAGGCTTTATAAGACTTCATATGCCTTATTGCCTATTAATGGATAATAAGAAGTGATATGAGCTTTATGAACTATGTGCAATGCTTTGTATAGTAAGAATCATAATGTCCTTGGTTAGATGACCTGAAGGTATGAAGTTACCTAATAAATGGTAACAAGTGTTCTATGATGAGTTCAAGATTCAAATACCCATATACTATAATCATGATGATGAACCTGTTAAGAAATGGAATTGTGCTTGGGGGACTAAGATCCCAACACTTTGTGAAAAGAGTATGGCTACAGGCCATGACTCCACATTGACAATGCCAGGCATTAGATATATGATCTAAGACTGAAGAGAGTTAGTGTTGTGGTAATGATTCTATAGTGAATAAATGTGATACATGTTCTTCGTATTTCTTAAAGGATAAGTGACATGTTGATTCTATCAAGTTATAGCTACAATGCTTCTGATAAGAATAATGTATAAATCGGTTAGACATTAAAATATCTGCTGCCAAATATATATGATTCCTCTTTTCATATTTAACTTCTTAAGATGCAATAATAATGTTTCTGGTGGAGAGTTATATCTCTCGCTAGGGCAATTTACAATTGTCTCACCCCCGTGGGAACCACATTTTTAGGTGGACGCGGACAAGGAGGCAGGAACCCTTCAGTAGGTGAGGGACAACAACAGCAACAGCAGGGAAAGTAGTGAAGTCTCAGGTGGAGATACTGGTTGTTATGCCTTGTATAGATGCAAATAGAGTCCTATGTGTCGTCTCTGTACTCTCAGGTTCTCGATGTAGTAGTTAGTGCTTTCGAGATTTTGGCTCAGTGCCTCGAGATTTTATAGAGCCTGTATTTTTCTTAGCAGGACAATTAATACTTGTAATTCTCTGAAGAAGATGATACAGAACATGTACCTCTGAACAAGAATGTAAATGTGTTACTTTGGTTCTATGTGAGAAAGTTTTCCTTTGATGGATCTCTCAATAAAAAGGTTTTAATTTTTAGTGATTTTTTGTAATCCGCTGCTTAATGAACTCTTCCGCATTAGTTAATTATGTTTTTATGAGTTGTATGTTACACATATGATGAAAGTGACATGTTAGTGGATAAAGTATTAAGAGAAAAGATACCTTAATGTAAGGTTAGTTGATTAACCTGAATAAGATTGAAATGAGAAGAAAGTGATACATCAAGACTTGATAGATATCACATTCAGCAATTCAGGGCCGAAATATCTTGATGCATCTCAATCCAAAGTACTTGGATGAGAAACACATGAAGTGTGTGTGTTATGTAGTTATTACAAATAAATTGTAATGAGTTGATATACTTTGATGAGTAAAAGCTAATATACATTGTAAAAAGGGACAAGCCACCCTAATGGGTATGAGGTAATCATACCATAATAAGAATGAGAAGTGAACTTGTACCTTGTATTGATGATCATTAATGATATATGATGAGAATAGTGATCATAAGCACATACTTATGATATCTTTGGATGATCCTAGAAGTGTGGAGCAATAAATTAGTGTTGATCTAACCACATGAGCATAAAACCCAAATTAATGTCAGTTGGGAAACCCTAACCCTAATTTTGGGTAAAGGGAGTGAAAAGCCCTATTGGGTGGTAAACCATAATCCTGATAAAGGAATAGTGGTGTTACTAATATATCACATGATGTGGTCAATGACTTGTATGATTGTTATCATGTATATTAATCATGTAGACATCATGAGATGAAGAGCATAGCCAGACCTGAGCTATGACATTCATATAAAAAATATGTTGATTGGCCTTATGTGCCTAATGTTGTTGTTGCTTAGCAAAAGTAACAAAATTTGTATGAACCTTATGAGTTCCATGAATAATTTGTTGCCTAGTGAAAGGTGATAAGATACTTTATAGGCCTTGTGAGTCATGTGATATGCTTGTATAACAAGTATCATGAATACCTTAGTCTGAGGACCCAGAGGTAATAGTTACCTATTAAGTGGTAACAATGTTCAGTGTTGAACTAAGGGTTTTAAATACCCAGAGTTGATAAGCATGATAATGATGTGGTTGAGAGATGAGAAATCCCAGTATTGAAATGAGGGACTGAGATCCAATGCCTCATAAAGAATGAGAAGTGAATGATGAATATAGTACATGTTTCTTTACAGAATTTGTCTGAATAAAATATGTTTGAGAACTTGACTGATGCTAAAAGAATATGATAATGTACTTAATTAAACAAGTGAGATCATATCATGTAGAGCCCTGACCATAGATCCATCATCGTCAGCAGTAGGTGATGGTGAAACGGGTGCTCTGTGGCAAAACCCGGAGGGAATACTTTTGAGTATGTGGGGGTTAATGGGCAAAAATATCCTTACGTCCTAACGAGGGAATTGGGGAAAGGTAAACAATAAACCTCTCAATCCTTCATTACTTGCACCGAGATAGATGTATCACGAATCTCCCGAAGATTGGGACAGATGCAGTACACATCTCGCAATAATGTTAATGTCGGATCGATGGAGATAAACATGAAATCTCATGATTGTGAAGAGAGTGCAGCATGCCACTATAACTCTAATAGTGAAGTTTCCAGTATACCCTGGAAAGCTATATATAGCAGAGACACAAGATGTCCTGCATGTAATCTCGTGCTGACCGAGATATTGGAGGTCTTGGTAGCCGGCTCTACCATTGACCTTGTATGGTACCGATTTTGACTTCGTAATGGTCAGTTGGAGCATGAGCGGTATACCTCATCTCCTCAGGGCATAAATGTGATTGTAAAATGTAATCAGCCGTATAGCATGTCTGCTTAAGGATTGAATATGGAAATTCATTGACTGGTGTTGTATTCCTTTTATGCATCTCTAGTTGATAGATGTTATTCACACTTCTTTCTATTTATTTCAAGTAGAAGGACGAACTATGATTTTGTCAGAAATAGATGCAATATTCTCCTTGGGAAAGGAGATTACTTTATTATGTTCATTCAAAGTCTAATACTACTGTTAATATATAAGAACTCCAGTTCAATTTTAATTATAATAAATTGCTGTAACAATGTTTTGGCAGATAGTTATATCTCCCGCTGGGACAATTTACAATTGTCTCACCCCCGTGGGATCTAATGTTTTTAGGTAATCGCTGAAGAAGAATAAGTAGGAACCCTATAGCAAGGAGAAAGCATCAACAATATCAGAAACAGTAGTGATAACTCAGGTGGAGGCACTGGCTGCCAAGTTTTGTATGGTTAATAGTCCTATGTGTCGTCTCTGTACTCTCAGGTCCTCAGAATCAGTAGATAGTGCTTTTATCATTGACTTGAGATTTTGCCTTGAATGCCTCAAGGTTTTATGTTCCTTATGTATAGTTGAGTAAAGCAACTGTTGTATGTAATCCTCGAGAAGAGATGTTACATGGAGTGTAACTACAAACAAGAATGTATATGTAATGCTATGGTTTTTGTTGTAAGAGTTTCCTATGTTTGGATCTCTTTGCAAAAAGTTTTAATTTTTAGTGATTTTCAGTAATCTGCTGCAAATAATATGCTTCCACTTTAGTTAATCTTGTTTTCACAAGTCGGTCGCTACAATTATGGTATCAGAGCTCTAGGTTTATTGAGTCTACAGAGACATAGGACTAAGATAGTAGAGTCTGTTATGGTGTCATCCAGTGTATCTGATAGTGTCTTTTGCTCGAATAAGAGAAGAACTTAAAGATAACTGGGTCACATGAGGAGGTTGCTGCTGAAAGCAACAATGTTGCACCAAGAAGATGTGCATGGGAGCAGGCAAGAGAGAGACAATTGCCTGAGAATCCCCTAGCTGATCCAACTATAATAAGAAAATCTTTCTTTAAGTATTACTATTGGAGAATTTAGGGCAACAGTAATGTATATAGTGGATCAAGCATTGGCAGTGTAACTTAGATTACCAGCCCCAATGATGATGTTTTAGACATCAACAAGATTTATAATCAACATCAGTAGGTTGAAGCAAAAGGAAATGATGAATTTCTGGACTTAAACTGAGTCTGTGCTCAACCTTAGCATGTTGAATCAACCTTTGAGGCAGTATTAGCCTGAGGCAGTGAATAAATCCACGAATCATGACAGGTTAGATAAGATAATGTCATTCAAATATGTCTTTTTATGATTCCTGGATTAACTGATAAAGGAATTGATTGAAATTTCCTTGATAGTCCTATGAGGACTTATGTTACGTATAGTAAAACATTACAAATGTTTTATGTTGTTCTTACCTCTATAAGAAAAGATGAGGTATAGAAGAGATTCCTGGATAAAATCCAGGGATATTAAATCTTATGCTTGTGATAATATGAAAAGAAGGACTATGATAGTATACAAAGTGCATACCACTTAAAATCAGTATTTATATACCCTGGCCAGGTATACAACTATTGATGATAAAGTGAGTATGGAAACTCTTAGATTGTTGTCTTTTTGATTGCTCTGATCAAGTAGTCATTCTAAGATAATCTAATGAGTATCATGAAATCAGGAATAAGGAATGAATAAATGTGTCATATCCTAAGCATAAGAAAGATAAGTCTGAGATAACCTCAGATGAGCATGTTGTATGAGGAACTAAAAGTGTACTCCTCATAAGATGAGAACATGAATAAGGGAGATGAACCCTATTCAATAATGCTGCAAGCATAATAGAGATCTTTCCCATAATGAGGAAATGGGAAATGTGATGAGATCATGAGATGATCATAAACATGCTAGATAATGATAAAGAAAATAATAATGACATGCAACCATCCTTATAAATTCCTATGCTAAAGGCAAGGAACCTAGGATGAGACAAAGAGTAAATGCTTCATGAATAGTTGAAAATACATGAATTAATAAGAGGAATATGACTCCTTCTTTTCTTTCCTTTCAGGGACATGGCAATCAATTGGGTCTTAGGACACTTGACGTGCATAAGATAAATATGTTCATGCGAAAAATACTTAGAAAGTATCAGTTTATCTTGGACTTTAGTTCCAAGATGAGGACATATGTAACAATTAATGTTCCAAGATGAAAGGAAGAGAAATATGTGATGTGTTCTCAACACATGTGATAGATACCAAGGTGAAAGATGTTGGTATGTATTCCCTGAGAGCCAATCATGGGATGATTGGTGGGATACATTAAGATTGATTTGATAAACATCAAAGGCGAGCTTCCAATTCTTTCTGGTTCAGTCATATGAGATAGTGATAGAACAGATTGAATGTCTAGAGAATGAAAATACTCAATGACGTATGCTTTCAGGTTGAGGACATGAACGATGAGATCATACAGATGCTAAGAGTTTGTACATTCTTGTTATGTCCCTAGTCGGATGTCATTGTGGAAGGTAGATAGACAGCAATGACACACAAGACTAGATTGTGGTGTTGGTTGATGACAGAATCTCATTAGTCATGATATAGAGATATCAAACCAAACACATAGGTACTTGTTAGAGAACAAGGTACCGGACAGACCCACCGTGAGTTTGACACATGGAACCATGAGATGGTTGTCACAGTCAGTACTCACAGTGATGGTGGTGAGTGTGATTCTTAGACCTGAAATCACTGCACTCAACTCATGTCGTTGGGCACACTTTGACATCATCAAACGCAGTCCTGAAACATGGGTTGTTATAAAGGTGATGATTGGGTGGCTTTGACACATGGGGCTTTTGAGGGGTGAGTGATAGACATGGGATTTGTCCCTCCTGAGGGAGTTTGATATCCATGGCCACTTGATGAGTAGGATTGAGATAGGCGTGCGCACGCATGTGTGAATCAATATGTGATATTGATGTCATACATATCTCCTTCAATCTACTATGAGATCAAGAAAGTGAATGAACGTTGACAGGATGACTGTTCCATGCCTCGAGTTCATTCGGGATATCAGTGACAAAGGAATTATACATTCGTTGTAACACCATTCACGGATTGTAGGATGAAAGTTGTTCTCCAACTTTCTACTTTCACTTGGGCAGTAATGATGTGTGACTAGGCACCGCTTTTTACTTGTGAAGTCATAAGTGTTATGGACTTTCACTGCCAACGTGAAATAGACCTGCAGGGTCACACACATAGGATTTAACCTGGAAGAGGAGTTTTGTCCACAAGCAACATTTAGATTGATTACTAAAGGAGTTTAGTAGTTCAATTAAACACTCAATCAGTTGATAGCTCAATATCATATGGTTCAAGGTGTTGGACGCATTGATTGGAGTATCGGATTGATTGAAATCGCATTTGACTGATTCTGCACAACCTGTACTCCCAACCGATCAGTTCAAGTGTTGAACCGGTCGGCTGAGGTTGCTGAACCGGTCGGCTCAAGAGTTGAGCCGATCGGCTCAAGCCCAGGGTGAAACGAGCGGTTCAAGTGTTGAACCGATCGGTTCAACTGGTGCAACCGAGCAAGTTGGGAAAGTCAGGTCGGTGAGAATTTTCCTTGCGTTTCACTTGCCCAATTTGATTGGAACAAGGATTGGTATTCGATACCAATTAGAAACGAAAGTTGGAAAGTCAATCGGGAACTGATCAGGACCACGAACCGACCGGTTCAGAAGTGAACCGATCGGCTCATGGGTTCCAACCGATCGGTTGGTGCTCCAACCGACCGGTTTAGGTCCCCAACCGGCCGGTTCACTTGTGAACCGATCGGTTCAGGTTGCGAGTTGGTTGCTTTTTGTGGAAAATCTCGAACCCTTCTACTCCTGCTTTAGTCCCATATTGCCGGGCACAGAGAACCCTGTCCCATGACCCTCCTATATATATAGGGGTATTGGGGGCTTCTCAGAGAACAACTCAATGCAAGCTGGTTGCTTTGTGAAGTTGTCGTTCTCTCTGGTTTTGGTAACCATGAGAGAGCCCGAGCAAGTGCTTCCCGCAAAGGGAGGTGCAGCAAGGGAAGGACAACTGCAGTTGCAACTGGTAGCAGGAGAGTGTGTTGGCGAATAGTACGTCAACAGGAGGGTGCGACTCCTTCCACTTCCTTATGGGACAAGGAGAGTGGAGTTCCAGGTGGTCCGTGTGGACTACTACAGAGGCGGGAGGACACTGTCGCTCAGGAGGACAACTGTCATCCGACAGATCGGTAGGAGGAGGAGTCGTCAGTCCCGGTGCGACCAGGAGCTGCACAGACGCCGTCATGGACCGGAGTTGAAGACCGCGCATTGCGCGAGGTATTGTCGCTGAGCAAGCCTCGGGACAAGGTATGATTCCACAAACCATCCTTTCCTATTATATAGACGTTGACGCGTTTCCTTGGTATGGGTTGGGGAGAAAAAAATTTTTTTGTTTCCGCTGCCTTCTCTGTCTCCCCTAAATCCCAACAGTGGTATCAGAGCCACGTCAACTGCTCTATATTTTAGTAATATCGATATGATCAATTTTGGTTTGTCGCCTTTATTTATTGCATGCGATGCGAATAATATCGGCTTTATGCATGTCCAATCCTAAATCCACAAATCCCTAATTACATATATGATATGTATTATTAATGCACTCGATACGCGTCGCCCTTAAACGAGTTTTGTGGTGGATGTGTGTAGCGTGATTATGGCCTATAAACCCCTATCTGTGTGGTTGTTTGTGGTTGCTTGCATCTCGGTCTGCGCACTGATCTTCCCTCTCTTATTCCTGATGTAACTCGAAATAATTTGAGATTCTTTCCTACCTTTGCTCCCCCCGAATGTAACTCGGGGTTTCCCTTTTTAAAGCAATGTAATAATAGGATAGATTTTTATTTCCTGTTATGTCAAAGACCGGCGGACATCAAGACGACAGCTGAAACGATCGGTTCAAGGAGTGAACCGATCAGTTGACGTTCCAGACGGTCGGTTCAAGGAGTGAACCGATCGGTTGATGACCGGTTCGAGGAGCGAGACGAGCGGGTGGCGGACATGACGAGATGCACGATGACCAGGCGAACCGATCGGTTGGAGGAGCCAACCGATCGGCTGGTGGCACCCAGACGATCGGCTGGAGAGTACAGATCATTCATGTGATGAGTTGATCAACTCGGATGGTAAGGCACAGAAGTTAATCTTGTACAGGTTGCATGTGATGTAGACCTAGATGACCGTGATTCCTCTTGGCTCGAGGAATCACATTAGGATGGCCATAATCATCACTTTTTATCGTTTGTGCATGTTTTCTGTGGGGTATAGCATGTATATGATACGTACTATGTATTGTGGTGATTGGATATGTATATGTATATAAAACCAAATCCCTCATTAAAATATTAAGTTTTAGATGCCTTCCAAATGCGACACACGTGAAAAGCTTGTTCGACCAAGTGTGGGCACGCCCTAGCGTGGTGCACCGTCTACCTCGTGGAAGCGTGAAGGATGAATGTGTGGGTCTGCCCTAGCAGGGTGCATATTCATCGTGTTTGCTTTGGGTCGGACTTAACAAGGTGATCTAGATGGGATCTAGTACCTTGAGGCATGGAGATGATCATTGCAAGGAGTTGTATATGACATCTTATCAAGAGTTGCATATGATGCAATTGGCAAGAGTTGCCTACCTGAGAGATCTAAGTTGTGGGCGATCAGCCCTAGCTGACTCATGACTTAGAGGATTTCAGGATCTTGCCCACTAGAAGGTTGTACGCTGCAATCTTCCGAGTTGATGGTGAGGGCTATCAATTTGAACTAAAATAGTGGGAGCGATAATTAATTAAAGGCCTAATTTTATCGTCAACTTTTCAAATCAATCAAACAAGTCAAAAAGAGTTTTGGACTAAAATTGCATATATTTCCTTTTGTTAAAATAAATGGTTAATCAACAAATCACTTTATTTGCGATCGGTCTTTGAGACCAACAAATTAAATGGGAATAATTCCACGATTGGTTAGGAGGATGAGAAGTGTTCTCAGTCAAAGAGTGAAAGCTCTAAGTCCTAGTTATACCAGAACTAGATGAACTCGATCCCACCACATCAATGGCTGAAAGTATGCTTATGGAAGCATACCGAGGATGACATTGATGAGGAGTGCTTGATGTTGTGTTCTCTGAACTATGAGTTGCAGAGACAACATGAGACATATGATGTCTCCAAGATACTGTCCTAGTATGTCATGAAAGAAGGAGATCCAATAAGGTATCCACACACTCAATGTGATTGGGTATGTGGAAAACCTGACTAAGAAGGATTCCCTCTGAGCCAAGAGTTGGCTATTGGTATGATACTGCAAGTGTTGCAAAATCATACAGTTCATGATAAACTACAACATGAACGACTTTGACAAGCATTGACAAAGTTTTTGGACATGTTGAGGATAGTAGAGGCAAAGATAAAGAAAGACAAACCATAATCTTTGATGTGATCAAAGAAAAGGTAATTCTTAAGGGCAAGGACAAGGGCAAATCTAAGAAGTGTTCTGATGCTAGCCAGAAATCCAAGCCGTCTTCAGCCTCAAGGCACATGGGGAAAGGGTGTATGAGGGAATTGCCCTCTATATCTGGAAGAACAAAAGAAGAAGAAGGAGGGGATGGAGATCTCCACCTAAGGTATCATGAAATGAACCGCTTCTTTATCCGAGGTATATGATACCAAGATATGGATATGTCATATATGATATGCAATATCCACAAAGAAGTGATGGCCTTTGTGAAAGGACCAAGAAAGAAGTACCCATCATTGGAGCAAGTGTTGCTGCCATAGATAGGAGTATCTTTCAGTTTATTTCAGCCTAAAGGGCACGAAATAGAGTTGAGAACTGCTATTTCATATATTGCCAATAGATAGAAACACTTTATTTTTGCATATTGTATGACAATGATGGCAATTAATAAAGTTGATGTTTCAATCTTAAAGATATGATCTTTGTGGCAATGCCTTGTTTATCTTGTAATACATGGTATGTATAAGATAAAATGATACCTAAAGTTATTGATAACTCAAACAATCAAATTAGCATCAATCATGAGAAATTCATTTCTAGTTTCCATATGATGGATAAATCTAGACTCTTTTGGTTAGAGAACCAGTAAGAGACCTAAATCTCTTGTACATGATTAATCAATCTTCACTAATGGTAGTGGGAGAATGAGTGTCCTATTAGGTATAATACATCTGATGTATTTACATACCTATTGGAACAAATGCTAATACTTCAAATGGTGTTTAGAGAAATACCAATATGAATATCTTGAAGTGTTCAAGATTATCATAGATGAAGTACAAATTTGGTAAAGTGTTAATTCTTGATGAGATCAATGAATGAAATACTTGGACCAAATGTTTGAGATCCTTATGAGTGATTATGATAGTGTATCATAGTGAACTCATGATTAAGGCATGGTGATGTCTAAATCAAGAAGGAATCATACTCTAAGGAGTTAGAGAATGATTATCAAATAACTGAATTCTTCTTAATAAAATAATACCCCACACTAATAAAGGACATTAAGAATCATAAGGGTTGTGAATTCTTATATTCTTGACAGATACACCTCAATTATCTATGTGATGAGTTGTTCATATGATGAGTCAACTATCTAGATGAATATGAGGAATCAGATTTTGAGTTATGGTATAAGACCATTACATCCTAAATGACATCCATGTGAACCATAAGGTATGACCTTGATGATAGCACTCATTGGATCACATCCATAAGTGCAAATGAGTCTTAAGTGTTAAGACACATGGATAACATTTTGAGAAGGATGATGCTTGTTGGTTGCAACTTAATGACTGAGACATTTGGCATATGGATACTAAAACTGCATTCCTATGAGGAATAAAACAAGGATGTGTATGTGACACAACCTATAAGGTTTATGAATCCACTAATGCAAATGAAGTCTATAAGTTACGATGGACTAATCAATGTGATTGATTGAGTACAAGCAACTCAAAATTGGATCTTTACTTTGATGATATAGTCAAAGTGTTTGACTGATATGTCAAAGATAAAGAAGGGATCTGTGATTTAGTGGGAGCGTGTTCACATTCCACATGTTGATGTGAAATGGAAACGTTCTAGAATGGAAATCCAAAAGTGGAAATTATCTTTAAGGAAGATAGAGATGTTTCCTATATGATAGGAATAGAGATCTATAGAGATAGTTCTCGACAAATCTCTTGACCTGGAAAAGAGAGAGCATACATTGGCAATCTGTACTGAAGGGTTCAGTATGCACAGATTCAGTGGGAGAAAACTTGTCCATGTTATATGGATATTAGTATCCCAAGGCCAAGTGTCCAATTCTTATGAAGAATGGGAACACTAAGAATAGATATGGATCTATCATGTATGTAATCATCCCATTGTCTTGCATGTATGACATGGCAATAATAAAATGCATTCATCATCTTGTATGTAGGACATGGCAATATGATGTGCTCATCTTGATAACTCGTATGTAGGACATGACGAGTGGATGTCTGTCTACTTCCAATAAGGGTTATTGGAATACCATAAGAACTTGATAAGTACTTGGGAAGTACTAGTTCTATGGAGATAAGGAAGAGTTCGATGTAAAGAGTTACATTGATGCGAACTTCCGAAAGGACAGAAAATAAATCGCAAAATATATATAGGATATATAAAAGTGAAAGTTTGTTGATAATTGGAAGTGTTCCAATAAAACCATTTAAAAGGAAATGTCGAGTATCTGTATGTTAGAGAACATCAGTGGATACTATATGGATCTAGAAGTTCATGAGATGAACTTATAAATATTCCACTCATTGATGACAAGTCTGGAATCCTTGATCATGCAATGTGGCTAAAGGTTAGCAAAGGAATACTAGATCGCATATTACGGAAACTCCATCTCATACGTGCGACGTACAGTGAAGAGATGAGAGACATGCAATTTATACTGACTTTGGCAAGGTGTTGCCATTACTCACTATGTTCACAATAGAGCACAGTAACATGTGGGACATGTTTGAAGATCACTATGAATATGATTCAAGGGTGATTGGCTCGCAGTGCATGTGGGAGTCTGTTGGTATGTATGCCCTGAGAGCCAATCATGGGATGATTGGTGGGATACATTAAGATTGATTTGATAAACATCAAAGGCGAGCTTCCAATTCTTTCTGGTTCAGTCATATGAGATAGTGATAGAACAGATTGAATGTCTAGAGAATGACAATACTCAATGGCGTATGCTTTCAGGTTGAGGACCTGAACGATGAGATCATACGGATGCTAAGAGTTTGTACATTCTTGTTATGTCCCTAGTCGGATGTCATTGTGGAAGGTAGATAGACAGCAATGACACACACGACTAGATTGTGGTGTTGGTTGATGACAGAATCTCATTAGTCATGATATAGAGATATCAAACCAAACACATAGGTACTTGTTAGAGAACAAGGTACCAGACAAACCCACCGTGAGTTTGACACATGGAACCATGATATGGTTGTCACAGTCAGTACTCACAGTGAGGGTGGTGAGTGTGATTCTTAGACCTAAAATCACTGCACTCAACACATGTCGTTGGGCACACTTTGACATCATCAAACGCAGTCCTGAAACATGGGTTGTTATAAAGGTGATGATTGGGTGGCTTTGACACATGGGGCTTTTGAGGGGTGAGTGATAGACATGGGATTTGTCCCTCCTGAGGGAGTTTGATATCCATGGCCACTTGATGATTAGGATTGAGATAGGCATGCGCACGCATGTGTGAATCAGTATGTGATATTGATGTCATACATATCTCCTTCAATCTACACTGAGATCAAGAAAGTGAATGAACGTTGACAGGATGACTGTTCCAGGCCTCGAGTTCATTCGGGATATCAGTGACAAAGGAATTATACATTCGTTGTAACACCATTCATGGATTGTAGGATGAAAGTTGTTCTCCAACTTTCTACTTTCACTTGGGTAGCAATGATGTGTGACTAGGCACCGCTCTTTGCTTGTGAAGTCATAAGTGTTATGGACTTTCACTGCCAATGTGAAATAGACTTGCAGGGTCACACACATAGGATTTAACCTGGAAGAGGAGTTTTGTCCACAAGAAACGTTTAGATTGATTACTAAAGGAGTTTAGTAGTTCAATTAAACACTCAATCAGTTGATAGCTCAATATCATATGGTTCAAGGTGTTGGACGCATTGATTGGAGTATCAGATTGATTGAAATCGCATTTGACTGATTCTGCACAACCTGTACTCCCAACCAATAGGTTCAAGTGTTGAACCGGTCGGCTGAGGTTGCTGAACCGGTCGGCTCAAGAGTTGAGCCGATCGGCTCAAGCCCAGGGTGAAACGAGCAGTTCAAGTGTTGAACCGATCGGTTCAACTGGTGCAACCGAGCAAGTTGGGAAAGTCAGGACGGTGAGAATTTTCCTTGCGTTTCACTTGCCCAATTTGATTGGAACAAGGATTGGTATTCGATACCAATTAGAAACGAAAGTTGGAAAGTCAATCGGGAATTGATCAGGACCACGAACCGACCGGTTCAGAAGTGAACCGATTGGCTCATGGGTCCCAACCGATCGGTTGGTGCTCCAACCGACCGGTTCAGGTCCCCAACCGACCGGTTCACTTGTGAACCGATCGGTTCAAGTTGCGAGTTGGTTGATTTTTGTGGAAAATCTCGAACCCTTCTACTCCTGCTTTAGTCCCATATTGCCGGGCACAGAGAACCCTGTCCCATGACCCGCCTATATATAGGGGTATTGGGGGCTTCTCAGAGCACAACTCAATGCAAGCCGGTTGCTTTGCGAAGTTGTCGTTCTCTCTGGTTTTGGTAACCATGAGAGAGCCCGAGCAAGTGCTTCCCGTAAAGGGAGGTGCAGCAAGGGAAGGACAACTACAGTTGCAACTGGTAGCAGGAGAGTGTGTTGGCGACTAGTACGTCAACAGGAGGGTGCGACTCCTTCCACTTCCTTGTGGGACAAGGAGAGTGGAGTTCCAAGTGGTCCGTGAGGACTACTACAGAGGCGGGAGGACACTGCCGATCAGGAGGACAACTGTCATCCGACAGTCCGGTAGGAGGAGGAGGAGTCAGTCTCGGTGCGACCAGGAGCTGCACAGATGCCGTCCAAGACCGGAGTTGAAGACCGCGCATTGCGCGAGGTATTGTCGCCGAGCAAGCCTCGGGACAAGGTATGATTCCACAAACCATCCTTTCCTATTATATAGACGTTGACGCGTTTCCTTGGTATGGGTTGGGGAGAAATTTTTCTTTTGTTTCCGCTGCCTTCTCTGTCTCCCCTAAATCCCAACAAAAGATTCTAGTATCTAAGAATTATCAGATGGTCGGGGTTGGCTACCTAGAGTGGTCAACTATGAAATCAGTCTGATTATATAAAATGATATGAACATCATATGTTAGGAGTTTATGCTTTGCATAAACATGATATTAACAAAGAATGTATGATGTCTCTCTGAACAAGAAAAGTGTTTCTCGACACAAAATTAACTCCACAGTTAATGATAAGGAACAGTGGAGCATTTGTCTTGTGTGTTCATTCTATGAGAATCTTGTATGGAAACACCTTGTGCTGACCAAAATTTTATGGTGTCTCCATAATAAGGAGATGATATGTAAAGACTAGATAGTATGATGAATAAAATACATCTGTCTTCTTTTATCTGGATTTCAGGGATGAAATCCTTGTTAGGGGTTTATAATTTGTAACATCCCTGACCTGGGTTGTGCCTTAACCCTAGGAGTTTTGCTTAAGCAATATAATTAAATCCTTAATCTTATCTTGTGAAAAGTAATTAGGGCTCATGACAAACTTATGTTTCAATTTTGGTCCTGTTTGAACAATGTTGAAGCAATGTTTGCTTATCTTGGACTAATGTGCAAATCACCAAAATTATGGGGTTAACTTGCAAATGTTACATAAAAATATTTTCCTCTGATGTTGAGACATCAAAAGAATGAATATAATGTAGTGGTATGGTTTCCACAAGCTTGGGCACCAAGATAGAGCTTGTTGGACAATGTTTGTGCATTGAAACCCTATTTTGGTGTAATGTGCAATTTACCAAAAACCTAGGGTTCAATATGCAAATTACCACTTCAATAAGGTCCCTAATGTTTCTTGGAATCATTTAGAGTAAAGCAAATGAGAGGGACTCCTCATTTGAATTAAGTTGGAGGAGAGAGAATCTTAATATTAAAATAATCAAGATTAATGCCTAATTGAAATCTTAATTCGATTTAAGGCAAAAATAAATAAAACTAATTGAAGGGCTTTCAACCAAAAACGAGATTTTTGAGTTTGCTCAAGTGTGAACAGTCTTGTGCCTTTGTTATGGCACGAAAATATCTCAAGGAGGTGAAAATTCCACTCACCTTATTAAAAGGAAAAGTAATTTCCACTCACATATGGGATATTAATATAATAAGCATTAAGGTGCTTAATTTACTTTTATTTAAAATGTGTATAATTGAGAGGAATAAGAAGCAAACAATATAGCCTCGTATCCATGGAATTGAGGGGGAAGAGGCAGCTCCATTTTTGGGATTACAGGAATTTTTAATAAAGCATATTGTCTCTCATGGAATGTCTTATAAAAAGACCTTTTACAAGCCAAATGAAAGGCTTTCCTCGATCCTTCTCTTTCTCTTCTTGCTTTGGCCGACCAAGGGAGCTTAGGAGGAGGAGAAAGATGAGTCCCAAACCTGTTGGTAAGGTTCTTGATCCATTTCACCTTGATTCTATGGTGGAAATTTAAAGTAAATCATTGATTTCTTCTTAATTCGATCTCCTCTTCAACCCTAGCCAACTTTTTCATCCAAAATCTTGAGAACGAGCCTAGGGGGAGTTCCAAAAGCTTCATCCACCATTGTTTCCATGAGATTGGAGCTTTGTAGATCAATTTGAGGCGGGTTTTATAACTTGAACCCTTGATTTTGTTATTGCATTCAATTCTATATCAAATAATGATCTTTTCTACATTTGCAATAATCGATTTGGTTGATGGATGCAATCACCATGGAAACCATAGTAGGTTTCGTGAGTTTAGAGGTTGAAGATGATAAGAACACACATCTACAAATATCCAAGGCAAACGTTCTTGATTGAGTTGCTCAAACGGTTTCCCAAACTATTTGGGAGTAAACGATTTCAAAACCGTTTAGAAGCAAACGGTTTCACTAAACCGCATGAGACCAAACGGTTTCAAAACTGTTTGGTGGAGTTGACCAAGGGTTGACCGTTTGAGAATCTTGTTCCTAATTATGTTGGTTGATGACTCACCAAATTTTATGGATTAGTTCAAAAGGAATCATGATTGGAAGGTTAATCAATTAGGTAATCCCTAATTGGATTAAGTGCTGATTTTCAACTTGATTAACTTGAACTTTTTGGGAAAACGGTTTCAAAACCATTTGAGTGAGTTGACCAAGGATTGACCGTTTGAGATACCTGTTCCTATATATGTTGGTTAATGACTCACCAAATTTTATGGATTATTTCCAAAGTAATCATGAGTTTAAGGCTAATAAATTAGGTAATCCCTAAATGGATTAAGTGCTGATTTTCAACTTGATTAACTTGAACTTTTTGGGAAAACGGTTTCAAAACCGTTTGAGTGAGTTGAACAAGGGTTGACCGTTTGCGATTCATGTTCCTAAATATGTTGGTTAATGACCCACCAAATTTTATGGATTAATTCCAAAGGAATCATGAGTTGAAGTCTAATCAATTGGGCAAACGCTAATTGAAATCAGTGCTGAAATTCCAATGAGTTGATTTGAGATTTTGGGTTGATTAGCCCAAACGGTTTCAAAACCATTTGGGGATCACCCAAACGGTTTCAAAACCGTTTGGGGATCACCCAAGACCATTTGGAGATCTGGGGTTAAGTATAGTTGACCAATTGAAGGTCCAAAGGTACCAAATCATATTGCAATTAAGTGCTGAATTGTTGATCAACTCAATAGACCAAACCTTGATGAGATTTCACTAAAATCCAAGGTTTGGATGAGCTAAACGGTCTCAAGACCATTTGGGACTCATCCAATCGGTCTCAAGACCATTTGAGGGTCATCCAAGACCGTTTGGAGGTCTAGGGTTAAGCATGGTTGAGCAATTGAAGATTCAATGTCACTAGAGTGAAGTACAATTCAATTGCTGATTTGGTGATCAATCCAAAGATTCAAACCTTAATTGGTTGACTTATATTTGGATGATATGATGGGAAAATAATGTCAAGACCGTTTGGAGGTCACCCAAACGACCTCAAGACCGTTTGGGGTCAGGTCATGTTCAATTTGGATGATGGTTCAATGGTTTCAAAGTAACTAGTCTTACATTAATTAGTGTTGAAGGATCATCGATTCCAAACCCTAATTCAATTGATTCAAATCTTAATTGATGACTAATTGAGGGTCAATAGAGGGTAAAATCAGTTGGAGGTTGACCTATTAAACTCAATTGAAGTATGATTATACGTCCAATTGATGATTGGTTCCATGAATTCAATGATTGAAGGAATCAACATTGGAAACCCTAATTCAATTGGATACCTTTTGTAATGGAGGTCCAATGTGATTGAATTTCTTGAAAATTAAGATGATGAATGATCCATTGATCCAATGATGATTAGTATGATAATCAATGAAGGTACAAAGATTGAAACACTAATAGTACCTAAGTGATTAGTGCCAATTAAGGGATGAATCCCTAATTGTTTATAGGATCAATGACTTGGTATACTATGTTAATCATAGTTTTATGAACTCAATTGAAGGGTTGATATAACCTAATCAAGTTGATATACTTTGATGATTAAGGATATAAGAGATAAGATGATGCTTAGATCATTATGCATCTAACCCAATACATATATTTAACTTGACTCATATGTATCAACCCTACATACCCTATAATGATGAGGATATGAAACTCTTAGGAATGATGCATTTTACACCAATAATGATATGGATAAAATCCTAAGAGTTGAAATATCTAAAGTAATGGATAATGGGTTATCCTATATTCAGCAATGTCTAGCCATTGAATAAGTCCACATCCTTAAAGATAGTTGGACAATTCTAAGGTGTAACTTATGCACCATATGATGAAAGTGACATGTTAGTGGATAAACTATTAAGAGGGAAGATACCTTAATGCAAGGTTAGTTGATTAAACTGAATAAGATTGAAATGAGAAGAAAGTGATACTTCAAGACATGATAGATATCACATTCATCAATTCAGGGCTGAAATATTTTGATGCATCTCAATCCAACGTACTTGGATGAGAAACACATGAAGTGTGTGTGTTATGTAGTTATTACAAATAAATTGTAATGAGTTGATATACTTTGATGAGTATAAGCTAATATACATTGTGAAAAGGGACAAGCCACCCTAATGGGTATGAGGTAATCATACCATAATAAGAATGAGAAGTGATCAGTAATGATATATGATGAGAATAGTGATCATAAGCACATACCATGATATCTTTGGATGCTCCTAGAAGTGTGGAGCAATAAATTAGGGTTGATCTAACCACATGAGCATAAAACCCTAATTAATGTCAGTTGGGAAACCCTAACCCTAATTTTGGGTAAAGGGAGTGAAAAGCCCTATTGGGTGGTAAACCATAATTCTGATAAAGGAATAGTGGTGTTACTAATATATCACATGATGTGGTCAATGACTTGTATGATTTTTATCTTGTCTATTAATCATGTAGACATCATGAGATGAAGAGCATAGCCAGACCTGAGCTATGACATTCATATAATAAATATGTTGATTGGCCTTATGTGCCTAATGTTGTTGTTGCTTAGCAAAAGTAACAAAATGTGTATGAACCTTATGAGTTCCATGAATAAGTTGTTTCCTAGTGAAAGGTGATAAGATACTTTATAGGAATTTTGAGTCATGTGATATGCTTGTATAACAAGTATCATGAATACCTTGGTCTGAGGACCCAGAGGTAATAGTTACCTATTAAGTGGTAACAATGTTTAGTGTTGAACTAAGGGTTTTAAATACCCAGATTTTGATAAGCATGATAATGATGTGGTTGAGGGATGAGAAATCCCAGTATTGAAATGAGGGACTGAGATCCCAATGCCTCATAAAGAATGAGAAGTGAATGATGAAAATAGTACATGTTTCTTTATAGCATTTGTCTGAATAAAATATGTTTGAGAACTTGACTGATGCTAAAAGAATATGATAATGTACTTAATTAAACAAGTGAGATCATATAATGTAGAGCCCTGACCATAGATCCATCACCGTCAGCAGTAGGTGATGGTGAAACGGGTGCTCCGCAGCAAAACCCGAAGGGCATACTTTTGAGTATGTGGGGGTTAATGGGCAAAACTATCCTTACGTCCTAATGAGGGAATCGGGGAAAGGTAAACAATAAACATCTCAATCCTTCATTACTTGCATTGGGATAGATGTATCACGAATCTCCCGAATATTGGGACAGATGCAGTACACATCTCCCAATAATGTTAATGCCGGATCGATTGAGATAAACATAAAATCTCACGATCACGAAGAGAGTGCAGCACGCCACTATAACTGTAATAGCGAAGTTGCCAGTATACCCTGAAAGCTATATATAGCAGAGACACAAGATGTCTTGCATGTAATCTCGTGTTGAGCGAAATATGGGAGGTCTTGGTAGCCGGCTCTACCATTGACCTTGTATGGTACCTATTTCGACTTCGCAATGGTCGGTTGGAGCATGAGCGGTATACCTCATCTCCTCAGGGCATAAATGTGATTGTAAAATGTAATCAGTTGTATAGCATGTTTGCTTAAGGATTGAATACGGAAATTCATTGGTTGATGTTGTATTCCTTTTATGCATCTCTAGTTGATTGATGTTATTCATACTTCTTTCTATTTATTTCAAGTAGATGGACGAACTATGATTATGTCAGAGATAGATGCAATATTCTCCTTGGGAAAGGAGATTACTTTATTATGTTCATTCAAAGTCTAATACTATTATTAATATATAAGAGCTCCAGTTCAATTTTAACTATAATAAACTGTTGTAACAATGTTTTGGCGGAGAGTTATGTCTCCCGCTGGGACAATTTACAATTGTCTCACTCCTGTGGGATCCAATATTTTAAGTAATCGCAGAAGAAGAAGTAGGAACCCTATAGCAAGGAGAAAGCATCAACAATATCAAAAACATCAGTGATAACTCAGGTGGAGGCATTGGTTGCCATGTTTTGTATAGTTAATAGTCCTATGTGTCGTCTCTATACTCTCAGGTCCTCGGAGTCAGTAGATAGTGCTTTTATCATCGACTTGAGATTTTGGATTGAATGCCTTGAGGTTTTATGTTTCTTAGGTATAGTTGAGTAAAGCAACTGTTGTATGTAATCCTCGAGAAGAGATTTTACATGGAGTGTAACTACAAACAAGAATGTATATGTAATGTTATGGTTTTTGTTGTAAGAGTTTCCTATGATTGGATCTCTTTGGAAAAAGTTTTAATTTTTAGTGATTTTCAGTAATCCGCTCCAAATGATACGCTTCCGCTTTAGTTAATCTTGTTTTTGTGAGTCGGTCGCTACAATTGCAGGTTGTGAAAGATCAATTTCTTCCGATCCTTTCCACTCGCACACAATCCCACACAGATTGGGAACCCTAACCCAAGCTCGGCCTATAATAGGAGGGATACTGGGGGCTTTCTAGAGCACAACACAAACAATTAAGAATCAATTGCTCTGATAACATTGTCCTCTCTGGTCGTGGTAACCATGAGAGCCTGGGTAAGTCCTACCTGACTAGGGAGGGATAGCCACAAGAGAGAAACAACTAAGGATTGCCTTTGTGGAATAGTAGGTTGGCGACTAGTACGCCAATGGGAGGGAAAACTCCTTCCTATCCGATCTAGCATGACGACAAAAGTTCTAGTTGGTCTGTGTGGACAGTTGTAGAGGAAGGAGTCCTTTGGCTGCTTCTAGGAGAGCAACATCAACTCACAGTCTGTGGCGAGATCATAGAAATCGTTGCAGTAGTTGTCCAAGTCTAGTGTCCTTGGAGGAGAAGTAGATGAGTCCCGATGCAACTAGGAGCTGCACAGACACTGTCCAAGATAGAGTGCACATCTACATTGATGAGGATTGTTGTAGGCTTTCTCTAGAACCAGGTACATCCTCATGAAACCATCATTTCCATTGCATAGTTATTGACGCAATGCACTGTTTTATGAGATATATGTCAGTAATTTTTTTGTTTCCACTACGTACCTGATGCCGTATTTCCCTACAAAAGTGAGGTAGATGATGAAGGGTACAAAAAGAATATGTTCATATACCTAAAGTCATAGTGGCTAATGAGAATCCATATAATAAGGGGTGGGTTTCCTTGCCACAACAATTTGAAATATAGATAAAAAAAACATAAAAAACCACACATGTATGATTCTGAACTTTGGTTTCCCTTAATTTAGCCTTATTTTCCTCAATTACATGATTTTTCTAGATTTGGTATGATTTATTTGAAAAAAACTAAATATAAAAAAGTATCTGATGTAATTTTATACACATATTTAGAATGATGAGAAAATGCTATTCAAAATTTTAGGTGACGTAATTATTTTGAACTTGTGGATTTGAAAAATATATTTTAGTGTGTCTGCATCTGTTGATGGTACCAATCGATGCAAGGGCACAAATGTAATTTTTTCCAACCTGAGCTAATAAGTATGAAATCCAATCCACTCTACGGCTCATTTACATCGTTTTGGAGCTATAGAACACTACCATAGCTCAATAATAGCATTTCCAAAGCTACAGTTTGTGCATGTGATGCATGCAGATGATCTAGTTCCATCAAAGCCAGGAATCACCTTCCCAACATTGCTTAACACAAACTCTTGTAATTTATCCCTCTCTTTCTCATATTCTTTGTTGTTTCCTTTCTCTTATACCTTCTTAGATGAGGTTTTTCATGTTCTATGGTGAAACATTGCTCTTTACCTAAAAATCCATTCTTTTTTCCTTATTTGGTCTAGTTGTAGCTAGAACTTGCTAGAATGGTATTTTTGGGATGTTTGGATCAATATGAAGCTTGGTTCTTGAGATTTTTTTGTTGGATATTGGGATCATCATCTAAGGCTAGTGACTTAGGCTCTCTTTAGTTTTCTATGTGATGCTATTCCTACATGCAACCCCTAAAATCAACTAATTACTTGTTAAATGACATAAATTTGGAATTTTCATTGGGGGTTTGGCTATGATTTATGGGACTTTGGGATGATCACCATCTCTTTCATTAATTCCATGTTTTTAAAAATTTCAAATTGGATATATCTTGCTATTGGATGGCTTATTTAGGCATTTTTACTAATTTTGTTGGACGTAACACATATAATGGAATTTTGCTGACGATGTTTTGTGTGGTAATTCCTTGTTGTTGTAAGAAGAGACCCCACTATTAAAACATGTATTTTTACTCCTTATGGTTGTATAGTCTTTGTAAGGATGAAATGGTGAACACTGGCTGTTTTGTATGTATGTTGAGTTTGAATTAGGTTTTTGTTGCTTCTAATGTTTAATGTGTACATACTTTAGTACCTTGTCCTGCAATCTACCATATTGTACTATGATAGACAAGTAATTGACTTAAGAAGTTATGTGATACCTTAATAATCTAGTTCCATGTGGTCGTATAACTGTCTCAATGTTTGAAAGTTGGGGTAGGAAAACAAGTATCCTCATAGAAATATTGATACTATGAGAAGGTATTGAGAGTCTTATATTGTTGAATAAATGCATGTTACCAAGAACTTATATAACACATGTTCCTTTCAATACCCTAAAATCACCCATTTAACGAGTGCAGTCAAGGATGTATGTCCTAATGTTAATGGAATTCCTACCATTATGAATGAGAAATATGTGATAGGATGATAATTAGACAATACTACCTATAGATATGATAGATCTCATGATGTGAGTACCCAAGATGGGCCTAGGGTTTATATCCAGGTCACAGGAATGAGTCCAACTTGTTATACTTTCCCCAACCAATCTGCGGTGCAATATTACAGAGACTATATGATTTTATAATCCTATATAGTGGGCTAGGAATCTATGCAGTCACTAGTGTGTATGGTACACATTCCAACTACCCATGGCTTTATAATAATATATACAGTCAAGATAGATCCTCTAGTTGCATGTTACTCCCATCAAATTGTATTACTTTTGCTATTTTAGTGTGCCTCATATTTGACTTCACTTTGTGTTGCATTTGCTGCTTAGAGATTTTGTGGATGTTACTTATTAATGTATAACCTGCTTCCTTTAAAATATAAAGTAGATATTATATAATTGGAATACTATATAGATTTTGTCTCGCACTAGAATTTTGTTATCTCTCTCATGGTTATGTACCCTTTTTAGGTTCTCAACACATACCCCAAGGGTATAGCAATGAGGAGTGACCTATTTGCCCAAGGGCATTACATAGACTATTTTGATGAATGATGTATTAAGTGTTGTCTCTAATTATGTTATTTAATGTTTTTCATAACATATGCTTTGAAACTATTGAAATGAACTTGTCACAAATAAGGATACAATATTTACCCATAACATTTTGACACTTGTAAAATGTCCATTTCACTTTTGACTTGTAATAGGATTACTATTATGGAACCCTCTAGATATTTTGTCTTAGTCTGGTCCCAAACAAAGTTATAGTAATTGGTATTTTTCATTTCATGTACGATTAGAGGCAATATTCATTTCTCCTTGAATTTATGGTATAGAAATTCTTATACAAACTATAAGTTTTACTAATGTGGCCTTGGTCGAACTCTTAGTTCACCCACAAGACACCTAAAAACAAAATTTGCCTCTGGATGTGTCTTGTATCAACTTTTAATTTGAATGAGCTTTATCTCAGCCAAGATCTAGCTCAACTAATAGGTAGTCAAATAACCTAATTCAATTTTCTATATGTGGTATTAAATCCCTACACATCCATAAACACTTATAGTTTAACAATGCTAAAAAAGATATAATTATCTTCATAAATTTGTTTTTTACTCAAACACATGTCTTTATTGACCAAGAACACAATTAGAGTCTCCGATTTACTATCATAGAATATTATTTTATCACTTTGACATACAATTTGAAAAACAAATTCATTTGAGAACATATTTAGTCATTTGTACCTTAGTAATATGCACTATGCTCAAGTAGAGCTTTTCTATTGCAAAATATTATGAATCATATAAAGAATCTCATCAGCATATCCTACTATGTTAAACATTGTAGCTCTTTCTTCCAATGTCTTTCCCTTTTAAAGACATATTCAAAGGACACTTCTAGGTGAGTCATGTGGCAATCATCCAAGAATCAGTGATGATCCTCCTTTGGTCTGGTAAAGAAGACAATAGTGGTTACCTTCCTTCTATCATGAGAAAAAGTAGGTATTTAGGTGGTTTCTCAGAGACCCTACATGGAAACAATAGTGATCTCCAATGGCCAATATCTAAAGTGCTAGAAAATATAGTTTAATTTTGATTTTTAGTTGTTAGATATATATTATATCCCCTTTCAAATGTTAATTGAGATTGTTTCATCAAAACTAGTGGTTGGCAAATCAACTAGGAATTAATTAAACATATATGGGATTTAGACCACGTTCATCTATTCCTTCTTTCTCCTCCTTCTTTACTTAAGTTGTTGTTGTAGTACAATGTCTGCTAATGTTTTATGGTTGATAAATTGAAAATGGTCATCAGAGTCCATGCACCTATCCTATAAACTATTATTTATTTGGTATCAGGGCAAGTATTACGGGTACCTTCAAATGAAGCTAGAAGCATAGGAACCAATTTTTCAAGAAATCTTAATTCGCAAGAGAATCCAAAGAATTCAATTAACCTATGAGAAGAAAGAGAATAAGGAAAAGATTATAAAAATGAATGTTCAACCTCATGGGAAGCAAGAATTCAAGGAAAGTATGACAAAAAAGAATGATTAACCTCCTATGACAAAGAAATGGAATAAAGAAGAATAAGATAAAAATAAAGAATGTGTCAATCTATCTTTCTCACATGATGTAAATTTACTTGATCTTTCAAAAGAAGAACTTATATATGCTCTTTGTTACTATAATTAATTTCTTAGGCTATGGGAGTAGTTGTAAGAAATTATCCAATTTTTTTTGGATAACTTATATGAGAAAATTAGTATCTTTCCCATGATATTTATGACCTTAAATCTAATCCTATACTAGTGAAGTTGCTTATACTCTAAGCCTTTAGAAATGGATAATGATTGTTTGAATAGACACAATACTTCTCTTTCAAAAAAGTTGCATGCTAATCATATCAAGCTATCAAATGGTATCATTGATATAATGATCATGTATGTGATAAAAAGAAAAAAACTTTCTTTTAGAGTAGTACTGATTGAAACAACAATTTGTTATCTTGTAAGAGAGAACAAATCCATATAAGCACAATGTTCAAAGTCTGAAATGGGAAGCATGGAAAATAGCCAGTTCATCACTCCTATAAACAAGTAGGTAGAAGTCGATTGTTTACAAACCAAAGAGTCATTCACCAAATAAAATATTTATCAAATCATTTCTTAGTCCAACAACTTGTTCAAAAGGCAAAGTGTAAAATACCCCAATTTAGGTAAATACTGCCTTTTACTCCTTTATTTAATAATCTTTTATTTTGAAATCTCTTCTTAAGTTTGATTGAGCTAGGATTGTTAATAACATTCAATTATAAGAGGTTTAGACAATAACACAATTATTTGATATTTTACACAAGAAACCAGAGTAATATGCTATTTTGGGGTTAGTTGTGCAAATTTATCAAATCAAGGGTTTCAAGTTCAAATAAATCTTCTAGATCTTTCCCTATGGATAAGATTAGGAAATTGAGAGTCACACATGAAATTTGGCCAATAAATGATAAAGGAATATAAAAGTAAGTTTTCCCTCAAGTTTTGGATTTTGGGTATTAAAGTTTTCCAAAAGGCAAAATTGACTTCAAATTCAATTTTTTGAGTCCCTATTAGTCTACTTGCCAAATTTCACTTAATTGGACATTATTTGCACTTCTGATTTGGCTGGGAAAGAAAAAGGAACCATTAATGCAAAACTTTTGACAAATTCGATTTTGGAAAGGAATTAAATGTCATGTCACCTATGAATTTGGTTTATGCATGCATTTTCCCATGTTGTTGGATCGTGTTCATATGGTTATATCATCATCTTCTAGCTCACACTCAGAAAGGGAACATGTTACCAGTTTTGTGTAGAATAAAATCAAAATTTCTCACTCTACACTTGACCATTGCTCGAGATTTCTTCGCATTTAGTTTCCTTGTTTGAGTCCACATCCATCCATACACTGCTAAAGGCCTATCATCCCATATTCTAGAAATGCCAAAAACTTGGTCCTCATTCATTTGAATTTCGTTACCCTTTGTCCGAGGGACTGTGTCATATATATATCCAACCCTATCTAGGGTTTGTCCCATCGCAAGTCTTTGATCTATGGTCTCAATTTTGCCTCAGATCTAGAAAACGCTATCGTTGGACTCATTTTCTTCTCCAATCTTGCAACCCTTCCTTGATGCCCTATTTCATCAGAGCATGTTTAATATTCAGGTAAGAAAACTTGGTCCATGTTCTTCATAATCGTCAAATCAATTTTGTGAACACACAATGATTGAGTTTCCCCACAAAATCTGATATGTCACTGCTACAGTAATCTCACAGCCATGATGTGTGAGCAAAGGGAGAAGATGATCTAGGAGAAAATGACTAGTACACCCCCTCGTCTACTTCCATAACTATTTTTCCCATAGGGGTATTCCTGTCTATATCAATACTCTATTTCAAATTTGTAACATGATGCACGGATATTAATTGGACATATTTACCCTGACATGGCTTATGATCTAGATTATTAGGCAAGGTTACTTTGGTCATTTTGTATTTAATTCCATAGATAAATTCGCAAATAATGAGTATCTTATAAAAACCATAATTATAAAAAATATATGTTTTAGAATCGTGAGATTTTTCCCTATTTGATTCAGTTATTATCAGTTGATTCCAAAATTTTAAATATGTGATTTGTAGGATTTTTAATATCTCCTATCCTCTTAATAATAATTGAGGAAACATATAGTTGATAAAGCTAAAATTTTGAGTTAGAATTATAACAGTAATCATGTATCTTATGATAGGTTAGTGTCAAGAGTCAAACTAGGATTTTGTTGAAGGATTTGGATTTCTAGTGTTTCATCTTATATAACATAAATTGAATCCTAATTGATGTATAAAATACTATATGTAGGTTTGAGGTGACTTTAGACTTGAAAGGGTAGATTTTGATCTATGATTTAACACTTAAGTCAAGGTATGTGCATATTTCCTGATTATCTAGATAATACTATAATGACCAAAAAACTATTCCCATATATATGGCATGATTAAGTTAAATCTTGTATGTCATTGAATATCTTTTCCTATTTCCTTGTTATTCCTTGATTTGTTGTTGATTCCATAATTAATGGTCCTATGAACTATGTTCATAAAATTTTGAGATGATCTCATCCTCTTACTTGAATCAAATTGATGATGATTGAAATTATATCTTGCCTTTATACCCTATATGTGTGCAAATAGACTAGGTTTATTTGTAGTAGCTTGTACAGATGTACTTACCGTAATATTTGGTTTGGCCTTTCTACCTCGAGTGCTCCATTCCACTCATATCATATATATTGGGCATGCCTTTCCGCCTAGGCTGCGCCTTTCCACCTGACTTAGCTTGAGCGTTTATGAGTCTCATCCCTACATAAATAAAACTAGTTTCAATGTTTACATGCAATGGAAGCCATTTTCTCTTTGTGCAACCATCAATCATATTTATCAATGCCACTATAGGAAGGGTGACCCTAGGAATTCAATTTGTAACCCAATATATTATCCACCCATTTGAATCATATATTACTTTTTTACATTGAGGTTTTGATCTAATCATGATGATTTATGTTCCTTTATTTTTGTAGCTTTGATTTATGTTTTACACTTATCTAAATATCAAATACTCTTCTTAGTAGTGCATGATTGGATGGTTATTCAAAACCTTAATTTTTTGTTCATATTTGAAAGTACTTTTGCCAATTGAACTAATAGTTTAAACAAGCATGTTTACTATAGAACTCATAGTTTGACTGGACTATGGTTTATTCAATTACCAAGTATGCTATTCAAATAGTATTTCTCTAAAATATGTGTTGTGGTTCATCTCAATATATAAGAATGCTTTTCATTGAAAAAGGAACAAGATATTTATAAATTCAATTCATTTGTAAGTTTTGTATCCTAACCTATAAGGATCCATCCATGGATACCATAATTTTAAAATGTAGGATTAGGTGATTGATAGTGGTTGTTCCAAGCACATGATAAGAACAAGTTATAAACACCAAAGATAAAGAAAGAGGTAACAATTCCATTTGGTGACAAGGGCAAAGATAGGGTTACTGAAAATCAAAATTATAGGTAATCATATTTCTATCAACAATATTTTACTTGTAGATGACTTACACCATAACCTTATTAATGTCAATCAACTTTGTAGTATAATTTTTATGCACATAGACTTGTATATAGACGTACTAGAGATGTTATTTATGAGGGAACATTGAATGTGTAGGGAAATATGGTGGCAAAGCAGACAACAAAAACACAAATTTAACTACCATATTCCCTTATAACAGTAGATCATGTCAAGAACTATATAATGGGAATGATGGTTTTGAGGTAATACATGTTCCTGGAGCAAGTCTAGTGACAACTCCCTCGATGTAGTATGCATCTTTCATCAATTCACACCTAGACAACGTCTGGAACAACTCTTGGTTGATCACAATAGACATCAGCATGACTTTGTCCTCTTAGAGGCAGGCAATGGATTCCTCACCCCTATAGTAGTCCACACGGACCACTGGGAGCTCCTGTCATTCTAGATGAAAAAATAGGAAGGAGTCGTCCCCTTCTAATTGGTGTACTAGAACCAACTTGGTCTCCAACAATTGTTCCTCCTTGTTGTCCCTCCCTTTATCAGGTTGGACTTGCTCAGGTTCTCTCAGTTTCCACAACCAGAGAAGACAAAAATTGTCAGAGCAACTAATGTTGTGTCTAGGAAGCCCCTGATATCCCTCTATTTATAGGAGGGTCAGGGTTCCTAGTCTTTTCAGGAGTCGAAGGTATATGATTTCATGAATTTCACATCCTAAGAGTGGAGAAATGATCAGTTCGTTGGTGAACCAACCATTTTCTATGCTAGTCAATTGGTTCAACCCTTGAACTACTAGTTTTGTCATGTTTCTCAATGCAATTGTATTGGCAATTAATATCCATTTAATGCATAACATGACGTCAACACTAATTCTTGATCCAATCTAATTGCTCCATGAACTTGGTGACTCATCTCATGAACTAGTAGTTTGACTGACATTGACCAGGGCCTTGGTTCATCCATATTCATCCAATGCAATTTCCAATCAACGTGACACTCCAACAGATCGGTTCAACATTTAAATCGGTCAGTTTAGAGTTCAGTCAGTCAATTGTTGTTTAAACTTAATACCAAAACACACTACTAATCAAGTTAAACATCATTCATGAACAAACTCCTATTCCAAGTGTACCTTGTGTGTGTGACCCTATAGGTTCCAAGTTACATTGGCAGTGAATGTCCATAACTAGTTTATGACATCACAAGTAATGAGCGGTATCTAGAAACATATCATTGCTACCCACGTAATCAGAAAGTTGGAGACCAACTTCAACCTACAGTCTAGGATTGGTATTATAGTCTTTGTATAGTTCTTTTGTCAACACTAATTCTTTGATCCAATCAAATTGATCCATGAACTTGGCGGTTCATCTCATGAACTGGTCGTTTGACCAATATTGACCTGAGCCCTGGTTCATCCAATATTCAGCCAATGCAATTTCCAATCAACTTGACACTCCAACCGATAAGTTCAACACTTGAACTGGTCAGTTTAGAGTTCAGTCAGTCTATTATTGTTTAAAATTAATACCTAAACATTTTAGTAATCAAGTGAAACATAATTCAACAACAAAATCCTATTTCAAATGCAACCTATGTGTGTGACCCTATCAGTTTCAAGTTACATTGGTAGTGAATATCCATATCTAGTTTATGACATCATAAGTAATGAGCTGTATCTAGAAACACATCATTTCTATCCAAGTAATCAAAAAGTTGGAGACTAACTTCAACCTACAATCTGGGGTTGGTGTTATAATGTTTGTATAGTTCCTTTCTCATTGATATCCAGATTGAAGTCAAGGCATGGAATCATCATCCTCTTCAAGATTCACTCTCTATTCCTTGAACTAGAGCATACTGTCTGAGATATATGTAAGCTCAATATCACATATTGACTCACATGAGCATGCCCATGCATTTCTCGGTCTCTCTTATCAAGTGGCTCGGATATCATACTCACGTAGTGGGGAAAAATCCCATCTACATCACTTACAGTCATCCCCATGTGTCATAGTGCACCCAATCATCACCTTTATGGCAAGCCTTATTCAAGGTTGCAATGGATGATGTCAAAGTACACCGAATGACATGTGATAAGTGTAGTGATTTTAGGTCTAAGAACCACAATCACCAACAACACTATAAGAGATGATGTTGACTACCAATTTTGGTTTCCATGTATCATTCTTATGATGGGTCTCTCTAATACGCTATTCTCTAACAAGTATTTATGTGTTTGGCTTGATATCACATGTCATGATTGATGAGATTCTATCATCAACCAACACACACTCTAGTCTTATGTGTTATTGTTGTCTATCAACCGTCCACAATAACACACGACTAGGGACATAACAAGAATGTATATACTCTTGGCATTCATACGATCTCATTATTCAGGTCATCAACCTGAAGACGTACTTCATTGAGTAATATCATTCTATAGACATTTATTATGTACATCATTATCTCATAACTGAATACAACATAATAAATTGGAATATTGCCTTTATTATTAATAAAATCATTTACAAGTTATGCCATTACAATCATCATATGATTGGCTTGCTAGGTATACATAGCAACACACTCCCACTTGCACTTAGAGCCAATAATGCATGAACTTAATCCCAAGTGATCTAACATGACTATCATGCTTCTGGGTGTGAAAGTACTTTTGTCAAGGGGTGAGCAACATTTCTTGCGGTTGCTACTTTTTAAATCTTCACATCTCCTTACTATACGATCTCTCATTTGAGATGAAACCATCTTTGTATATGCTTGGAATGCTAATGCGGTCAGGGTTCCTTAGCTTGTGTAATAGCTTCATTATTATCACAATATAGCTCAATTGAATCATTGATGCTTGGAACCACCCCAAGTTTCGAGAAGAACTTCTTGATCCAAACAACCTCCTTTGTTGCATTCAATGCAACAATATACTTGGCCTCTATTGTAAAATCTGCAACTATCTATTTCTTGGAAATTTTTTAGCTCACAGCTCCATTGTTGAGGCAAAACACAAACCCAGACTAGGATTTGTAATCATCTTTGTCAGTTTGGAATCTTGCATATGTGTAACCTTCTTACCACCAACTCTTCCTCTCCACCATAGACTAGGAACAAATTCTTAGTTCTTCTCAAGCACTTAAGGATGTTCTTCATGACTATCTAGTGAGCATCACCTAGATTGGATTGATATATGCTCACCATGCTCAAGGCATATGAGACATTAGGACAAGTACACAACATTTTGTACATGATGATTCCAATTGCATATGCATATGGAATCCTACTCATGTGTTCCCTTTCTTCACAAGTACTGGGACATTGAGCTCTAGAGATGGTAACTCCATGAGTCATGGGTAGTTTTCTTCTCTTTTAGTCCTCCATGTTGAACCTCTTGAACACTTTACCTGTGTATGTGCTTTGACTTAATCCAAGAATCCTTCTAGATCTATCTCTATAAATCTTGATTTCCAAGATATTGGATGCTTCGCCTAAGTCCTTCATAGAAAACATATTTCCAAGTTGGGTCTTTACCATCTGTAAAGTAGGGATGTCATTCCCCATCAATAGAATGTGATCTACATACAATACGAGGAATGAAATCATGATCCCACTAACCTTCTTCTAAACACAAGGTTCATCTTCATTTTGAGTAAAGACAAACTCTTTGACTATTTCATCAAATCAAGGATTCCAACTCTGAGATGCTTTCTTCAATCCATAGATTGACCTTTGTATATTATAGACTTTATTTGCATCCTTTGGATCCATTTGTCAAATCTCATAGTTGTGATATGCTGCAATGGCAAGCATGATCCTGATGGACGTAACCATGGAAATTGGAGAAAAGGTTTTGTCATATATAACACCTTGAACTTGTCTGAAACCTTTTACAACCAATCTTCTTTTGTAAGTTTATACATTACCATTCATGTTGGTCTTATTCTTGAAGACCCACTTGCACCCTATGAGTTTTACCCCTTTAGGTGGATCCACTAAGGTCCATACCTTGTTGGTGTACATGGATTCCATCTTAGATATCATGCCCTTAAGACATTTCTCTGACTCTGGTCCCTTAGTAACTTCTAGATAGGTTGTTGGCTCGTCATCTATGACCAACTCACCACCTTTATGAGTCACAAGACAATCAAATCTTTTAGGCTCAATGTGTGGCCTACTAGATCTATGAGGTTCTTGTGTTACTTGAGGAATTTGAGATTCCACAACTATTTGTGATTCTCCTTGTTCCTCTTGTACATCTACTGGTTCTATTTTTTCTTGTTGGTCTTAAACCACTTTGAGTTCTACTTTCCTCCCACTGATTCCTTTGGAAATTAGTCCCTTTTCTAGGAATGCAACATCTCTGGAAACAAACACTTTTTTGTCAAATAGGGAACAAAAGTAATATTCTTTCGTTTCCTTAGGATATCCAACAAGATAACATTTATCTAATTTGGGTCTGAGCTTTTTGGGAAATTGCTTTTTCACATAAGCTTCACAACTCCAAATCTTCATAAAAGACACATTGGGACGCTTCCCATACCATATCTCATATGGTATCTTTTGAACCAATTTAGATGGTACGCGGCTTAGTGTAAATGTGGCCTTTTCAAGAGAAAAACTCTAGAAGGTAGTAAGAAGTTCAACTAAACTCATAATTGATAACACAATATCTATAAATGTGTGAATCCTTCTTTCTATACACCATTATGATGTGGTGTTCCAGGTGGAGTCCATTGTGATATGATACCAAAGGCTTGTAGAAGGTCCTCATACTCTTAGCTTAAGTATTCCCAACGTCGATCAAAATGAATTGCCTTAATACTTTTGCCAAGTTGGTTATGTACTTCATTCATGAAATCCTTGAAATTTTCAAGGGTTTTTTACTTATGTTTCATCAGCTAAACCTAACCATACCTACTAAAGTCATGAGTGAAGGTAATAAAGTATTGATACCCACCTCTAGCATTTGTTCTAAAAGGGCCACATACATCAGTATGTATGAGTCCTAATAGATCACTAACCCTCTCATTATTAAAAGTAAAAGGATCCTTGTTCATCTTTTCCAACAAACAAGATTCACATGTCTCTATTGATATGAGATCAATAGAGTCCAGATAACCATCTTTATGGAGTCTAAATATGCGATTCTCATTTATGTTCCGTAGATGATAATGCCAAAGATATGTTTTGTTTGAGCTATTGAGTTTTAATTTTTTAGTATTTATGTTACCCGTATCTATCTTTAGATCCATTAAATAAATACCAAAAAATATTGGGTCACTGCCATAAAAGATTTCATCTTTTGAAATAGAACATAGACCATTTTTAATATGAAATTCATATCCATCCTTGTCCATACAAGATACAAAAATCATGTTTCTATTTATGGAAGGTACATAATAGTAGTTCATTAACTCTATTACAAGCCCTATAGGTAGAAATAAATTATAGGTTCCAACTACAGTGGCAACAACTCTTGCTCCATTTGTGACTTGTTGTTTGACCTTGCCATTTTTTAAAGGCCTACTTCCTTTCAGATCCATCATATTCAAGCATATGTGAGATCCACATCTGGTATCTAGTACCCAATATGAATAAGTAGATAAATTTATCTCAATAAGGTATATACCTAAAGTGGAGATCTCTATCCCCATCTTCTTCTTCTTGAATGCCTTCAAGTACAAAGGACAAATTCCTCTTGTTCTTTTCTTTCATCTTATCTTGAGTGATAAAGATCTAGATTTATGCTTAGCCTCAAAACTCTTCATGGCCTTGCTTTCATCCTTGGGCTCCACTCCACTGATCATCATCATGAATTTATCCTTCTTCATTCTTGATTCAACATTAGTTAGCATGCTAACTGAATCTAACAATAGTCTGGCCATGTTATTCAAGTGGTAACACTCAATAAAATAGCTACATGATTCAGGAAATGATTGTAGAATCACATATGTGGCCAACCCTTGGATCAAAGAGAATCCCAATTCTTCTAGATGTTCCACATCTAATCACATTGATCACATGGGTCTCTAGTGGATCTCCCTCTGTCATCTTACACTCAAAGAGCACCTTTGAGACATTGTATCTTTCTTGCTTTGTATGATTATGGTTCACATTCTTAATATGTGTCACCATCTCAAAGTATCCACATGTATTCACATTGCTCATGCAACTCATAGTTTGTGCAACTTGACATAAGGTGCTTAATGTCTGAGGCATCATTAGCATGCATCTAGTAATCATCCACCATAGCCCTAGGCGCATCAGGAGCAAGTATTTTTAGCACTAGTTTATCTAGGACATAGAGCTTATGTTCATCATTTAGAACCCTTCTCAAAGTCCAAAACCACTCATGGAAATTGGTCCTGTTAAGTTTTTCCTTCCTAAGGACTAATCGCAATGACGATGTGGTTGCCATTTTATTCTACAAGAGAAAATTTACATTTTGTCAAAACACTTTTGATTTGAGTTTTTTAATAATATTTGATGATATTTAACTAGGCCTTTAATTAATTATCTTTTCCACTATTTTATTAAAATTGATATCCCTCTCATATCAATTTTGAAGATTGTAGCGTAAAACCTTCTAGTGATACAAGATCCAAAACAAATTAAGGACACCTAGTTAAGCCTGACCTAAAAGCCAACACGATAATAATGCACTCCATTTATCAGGCCCACATAACTACCATCACAATTCCACAAGATGGACAACGCACCACGCTTGGTGTTCCCATGCATAGTCGATCAAGCTATTCATGTGTGTTTCTAATGGAAATCATCTTAGACTTAATATGTTATTGAGGAAGTTTGTATTTATAAATATATATAAATATCCAATCACTACATACTTATAGTATGCATCATATACATGCTATTTCCCACAAATGAAATTATGCAGTCACAAATATAAGCTATAGTTATGGCCATACTATTATAATTCCTTGGAGACACAAGGAATCACCACAACCTAAGGTCTGCATCACATGTAGAAATATCATTTTGATGAACATTTGTTCTTGAACTAGTATGGGTTGATTGGTTCAACCTTTGAACTGATTAGATTGCCTCCTAGATTGTTGGTTAGTCATCTCCCCCAGTCGTCTGGTCTCTAGTCCACCATCTTCTAGATCCTCTAGTCGATCAGTTGGGCTACCAACTAATCAGTTTAGATCCACCCATCATCTGTCCACCTCCATCCTCCATTCGGTTGTCTCATCTTCTAAAATGGGTAACTTGACTTCATCATTGTAACAAGAATAAAACTATCTTAATGTTGTTACATATTACATATTACATATGATGCTCTTGGTGATGAATATTGGGTATTATCAATGCAAGAAGAACTAAATCCATTTTCTAGATATGAAGTTTGGTATGTAATTCCTAACCACCCAATTTACAATTAAATGGGTCTTAGGAACTAGCTCTATGAATCTACTAATTCTTTTCATAGAAAATGCACCATGTGGCCCCAGTTTATAATCAACATAATTGATTGATTTTAATGAAACTTACAAAGTTGTTACATATCCTAACCTAACATCATGATCCTAAATGACCTAGTTGCAAGGATTTGGTGTCTTTAAACTTAGTTTAGGAGAAAACTTTAAACATAGTGTAAGTTATATCTTGAAGGACTTCAATTGAATGATGATAGTCAGTGTTTATAAGACTAATATTAATGATCATTAATAATTTGGAATTTTGAAATTTAAACCATAACCCACTTAATGTAAATAAGAGTTACACCTAAGTTTATAAATGAGATAATTAAGTGTAATACATAAATTGTCAATACATTATTTGATATATGACATGTCATGAATCCATCAACTTCATATAATGCATATCACAAGTAAATAAATATAATAATATGCCACTACCTCAATTATATATGTAACTCAAATAATGTCTTTGATGAGGTTGAACATGTTAATATTAATAATAATGATGCAAAGTTTTAGAAGTTGAAAAAAATGATATATAATATTGGAGTCTTAGTTAAGGTCTAATGTAATTAATTTGGATAATGTTTCATATAGGTGATAAACTATAGTTTTACCATCATAATATATTTTACTTTAAAATTTGAAGTCCAAAATTTTTCTAAGGACATATGAACAGAGAACTAAATATGAAATCTAAAAAATAATTTGATTAACAAGAGAGATAATTGTTATTAGCCATTACTTCACATCCAACATTTAGTACATCCTAAAGCTTCAATAATTAAAACTGACCTCAAATATTGTATTCCTCACCCCAATTAGTTTATATATCAATTTTAAGTTACTGGGACATTAACTACTCAACCAATTAAAGAGGGAAATAAATATACAAACTCAATAATAAAAAATATAAGTTTGATATTTAATATAATGATTAGGATATGGTTTCCAATTTTAATAAATGTCACACTATTTTTCTTTACTTTGACATGCACCCACCAGGGGTTGGAATTTGAACTTGAGTCAATTCCATCAGATTAGGTGACCTGCGAGTCGTCTTTCACCCCTAAATTTTTCTTAGATGTGGAACATGCTGAAAGGAAAACTTATGCATCCCTATTCTCTTTCATCTCTGCATCATTTCCCATAATTTCTTCTCCATTGTATCTTCTATCTTTCTTGCTTCCAACCATACATAATTTGAGCCCTCCCTTGGACTAAAATTACTCACCAACCTCTTCTTCCCCTCTACGGATAGGAGACACCACACAACCACCCTTATATATTCACCTACCCAAAAACATCCACTACACCTCAAAAGTCCTTCTACACCACCAATTACTTCCATCACATCATGAGTCCCCATCACAAAATTATAATCCTTATATGGTAAAAGATTCTTCTCCCCAAAAATCAACATCACCACCTATCAAATTGGACGTGCGGAAAGGACCATGGATAACTCTACTTGCTTCCTCTAACCTTGAAGCACCTTATGTTTTGGTCTAGATATGGTTCTAACCCCTAACTGCTAATATATTTTCATTTCATAAATAAGAAAACTATGATTAAATTCAAAAATCCATAACAGATTAATGGTAAGTCAGGAAATGGAAGGATAAAATGTGATCCAAAATATAAAAACTATTTTCCATCTAACGATGTGGTTTTTTTAAAATAATTCCAATGAATACAAACATGATTGTTAGCATTTATAAAGTACACCTGAATTGATCCAAAATGAATCACCTTTTGGTATTTTTATTCTTTTTTATGTCCATTTGGAAGATTTCATATGTCTCTTGACTGGGAGCGTTGATGTGTTATTGATTTGCTTTTTTTTATTGTTGCATCTTTCCCTGTTATATGTTGATACCAACTTAAAATGACACATTCCACTATTTCTTTGCTTTAGGTAAAGAGGATGTTGGAAGGGTAACTAAGTTGACCAAGACCTACATATGTGTTGAAGATGTTCTCCAGTAGATAGAGTTGAAGTAGTCAAATTACCTTATGCATCCATGATTTGTGATATAGCTCATGTTTCATGTATTCACATATGTGCGTGTTTAGTAATCTTAAAAATGTAAAACATTAATTGTTTGAACGCATCTTTTTCCTCTAAGAAAAATTGTTTTGAACATACTAATTGGATTTATTGGATCACATACCCTTTGAAAAAAGTATATTGGTGTTTGGCATTGAGTATTATTCCTATTAATCAATAGATGAAAGAGTTGATCCCCTATCAAGTCCCAGTCTGTACAGTAGCAATAGCTAGGCTCAGAACTACATGAATGTTTTTGGAACTAGCTACCCACCTTCTGATAAAGATTTATCAAATAATTTAAAGTAATGAAGAAGTAGTCTATATTGTACACCATATGATTTTGAAGTTGTTGAACATAGTTAAATAAAATTTCTATGGTATGAGAGACAAAATGTTTTTGTTTGAGTATAATGTTTTACTATAGTAAAAGTAGGAGTCCACATCATTTGTTAAGATTATGAATGTATCATTGATATGTATACAAATTATACTAATGATATTATTTTGGGTACGATGATGAAATTTTTTTTGATGTTTCTACTAACTTAATA
The DNA here is from genome assembly GCA_963693085.1 of Alisma plantago-aquatica. Classification (NCBI taxonomy): domain Eukaryota; kingdom Viridiplantae; phylum Streptophyta; class Magnoliopsida; order Alismatales; family Alismataceae; genus Alisma; species Alisma plantago-aquatica. Next base: position 922,744,744 of record OY856410.1, on the reverse strand, counting down.
AAGTATTTATTTTAAGTGAGCTTTATAGGTGAGATCGCATTCTTACTTAGATTTCAAACTAAGACAACAGCAAAAGGAATTTTTATTTGCCAAGGAAATATAGTAAAGCCTCTCCTATAAGATTTAATATGGAAGATTATAAGCCACATACTATCCCTAAAGTCTAGAATTGATAGAAATGAAATGGGTTTCCCTATATACTCACTCATTTATAAGAATAATTGGTATCTAACTTCTTCATTGTATGCTTGATCTGTGCGTCTCCATCCATTTGCCGTGAGCGTCAACCATGTTCTGTGGAGGCGCCACTGCACTACTCCACAGCGGCGAGAGACTGACCAAGATCTACACCTCTTCTCCATGATTTTCAACTACTTTATTCATCTCTTGTCAAAGTATTCAACTAATCTAGAAAATGACAACAATGAGATAATTCTAAGACAAGAATGCAATTAATAATGCACATATCCTAATGAACTAAGTGAAACCCTAATATGAACACGATTAGGGCTAAGATGAGATGTAAGATGATGAGAACTTGATGGTGATATGTGGTCTTATCTTAATCAGGGATTGACCAAGATATAGATGACATCAGGAATATATGGTTTAGGTCTATCTTTCTTCTTTAAGGTTTGCCATTACCTCTTACTTGGCTTATTATACAATATGCTTGTTTTATATGTGTAGTAAAATACTTGGCATATGATATTGGATGAAATGATTGTTATTGTATGATATGTTGCATGATTTTCCATACATATTGATATGAACATGTGAGACATAATATATTTTTTCCATTATATCTAAGCACTTCAACTCATTGGTAGTCAAGTGTTGATAATAAAGTACTTCAACTCTTTGGTAGTCAAGTATTTGAAAGTGATCCAACTCTTTGGTAGTATGATCACATTATGAAATGATCCAACTCTTTGGTAGTCGATCATAAGGCCTTAATGCATTAAACCTTTAGCAGTCAATGCATGGATGATATAATGGAAAATGTGCTTAAAATATGTGTTCTCTTCTATTAATGAACATCTTTGTGCAAGTAAGAAATTTTCTTATATTTCTTTATAACTGCCAAGTATTACTTTTATCTTATTGCCAAGATATGATAAGAGGTATATAAAAGACACGTAGGCGTACTCAGTACAATATTCTTGAGTATTGTGCTGACATGTACCACATGTAATCTTTGTTTAGGTTGTGGTTATGCTCTTGAAGATTCAGGATAGTTGAGAGTTGTGTGGCGAGCTGATGTACAGGTGGACATGTTGTCTTAAGATCCTATAGTTTAGTGGTAGTACATGTATATGTATAAGTTTGCTAATCAATGTGTAATATCAAATGATGTAACAATTCATGTTGTAATTATATGTTGAATGGTGAAATATATGTGTATGGTTTTATTATTGTTCATGTACATGTGCTACTGATTGTTTCCTTATGACATCCTCTGATTTCTTCTTCTTAGCCTAGTGCGGGGTGTTTAAATTGGGTTTCTCACTATGGTGAGGGTTTTAATTTGGACGCCACACATTAGATTAAGTTTTAGAAAATCCGGGTACGTCACAGGTGGTATCAGAGCATGAACAATAGCAAAGCCTGACATTTTCTCATTTTGCAACTCAAAACTAAAGAACCTTGAACTTAATAATCTTTAGGGTTAGATTAGTCATCTTTTAGAGACTAGATCTGACCTAGACTCTAGGTTAGAACCTAGATGTCCGAGAACTAGGTCAAGACTGGTGCTTGTTGTAGAGCAAGTCCTTAGATATTGTTCTTTCCTTGTAGTGCAGCAGTATGGGACGTTGCACTATTTGGAAATGACGTGCATCAAGGGAAGAGAAACCCTAGACATATTGTGCATGTTGTATAGAGTAGCTACACTATTCTACCCCTTGTTTTCACCCTTTTGACTAGTTTTCATGACATTATACTCTCTACTATATGTGGGACACTCATTTTTAGGATTTGGTTTTTGATTCCAAATGGATCGAACCTCAATAGTTTTCTCTGCTGCTTGTTTTATCAGAGAAAAACTATATAATATTTTATTATGTATATGTAAAAATGTGTCCCCACACATGTATGAGTAGGAGGTGATCATGCAACCTAAGTAAAAGTGAATGACATCAGTCTAGAAGAGAGAGTAGTTCTAGATTAGATGTCTATAGCCTTATTAGAATATATGATAGATGGAATAGATGAAATAAGTTTTGATGATATGATGTAGGTCTTATATAGATGATATAAGATGGTTATGATGATATATTTTTGTCTTGGAGGACTTAAGTTCCGTTTTAAGGATTTGAGATAAGTTTTGATGATGTAAGTAACTAGGCTTCTATGAGATAATATATGTTAAGTTAAGACAAGGATGTGAATCATCAAGAGCCTTAATCTCTTTTACAAAGGAGGCCCTCTAATGTTTGGACCAGTTTTGGGGTTAACTCCAGAGAGAGTGAGACCCACAGGGAGAAGGTCAGAGAACCTAGACTCCATGATATGAAAAATATGAGAATTATGAGATATGTGATATAATATGTCCTAAACTAGAATACTCCTGAGTGAATTAGTTGAGTTGCCTAATGCATGATTCCTATAGTCCTTTTGAACCCTAGATGTCCTTGATAGGAACAAACCTTAGAGACAGAGAGAGGCTGGTTATATGCGTATATGTCAACATATATTTGAGTACCTACCATCTAGGTGAGGGAGAGAGAGCCCAAGACCCTGGAGGAGGTAGCTATGTTAGTTTCTATGAAGCCTCGTGCTCGGGTTGGTGGTTTCTCATATAGGAATCTAGTGGTGTATATAAGAGAGAGAGCTTTGGGTAAGATGTCTCATTGGTAGATACCTATGAAGAAGATGTTGTAGCATGTTTTGGTTTGTGTTAATGTGGCTAGAGCTTGTAAAGCAATCACTAGTGCCAATGAGGTAATTCGAGAACCCTAGACTAAGAGAGGAAAGATAAAGTGTATCCATACGAGACACTCATAGAGTTGAGTGAGCTCAGAAGACTGAGCACGGCACTACCCTCATGATATGGGTTAGGAGAACCTCAGTTGGACTAGATGAAGTATTGATTTATGTTTGATTAGCCACTTGTATAAGTTTGTTAGCACAATCATGATGTAATGTATGTAAGATGTGATCTAATCTTCAGACGTAATATATATAGACATGATAAGATGGAAACCTAGAGATGTTTTAATAGATGGAAATGTATAAATGGTTAACCATGTACATGAATAATGATAATTAATGTGAAACTATTGTTTAATCTTGTCATGAATTCACTAGTAAATGATGCAATTTAGTATGAACAATGAAACAAGATCATATGAATGAAACATGTTACATGAGGTGTTAATATTAGTGCTTTATAAAGATGAAAAATATAGTTTGACAGTTAGCATGACATAATGATTATGACACCTTGATATGATCTATATGGTTAAAGTGGGTTAACTATAGTTAACTCCCTCCTAAAAGGCATATGTTAATGATTAACATGTTCTAACAATGAGCTAAATAAAATGTTGATGGCACCTTGATATGTTGGGCTAAGCCCTTGGTTCAATCCTCTTTGAAGGGGTGTTTCACCCTAGATGTCTTAAAACCTCTAGAGGATGGTCCATATATAATTATGGAGCTTTGTTTTTTTGATGTGTTGCAACTACAGTGGTGTCAAACTTATGGATGAAGACCTTTTGGTTGTTCCTTGAAGTACGATGATGGCTTAATTTTGAGGACGAAGTTTTCTTTTGAGATGTATATGATGTGACAAAGTGGTTTCTGGCTTAATTCTGAGGACATAATTTCTTTTAAGGTGTGTAGGATGTTATGGAGTGGAATTTTGGAATCCTTAATGTACAATAGCATTAGTGAAATCATATGGTGGAGTTATATTGAGAGTTCTAAGATTTTAACAAAGTTTGTGTGTTTATTTGATATTGATATCATGATTAAGATCTGTAAGTTTATACATTTGTGAAGTATTTAATGGGATGATCAAATAGTTGAATCTTGGCACTAAAATTGTATGTGGTGTACTTGAGTGGTGAAAAATCTTTGCTCAATGTTGTATAATAATTGTATGTTTCAAGAAAATAGTATACATGTTTGAATATGGATAAATGATTAGTATTTGTTGGTGACCGATTGCCTAAGTTCAATATGCTAGACTAAGATCTGATATCTTTAGTATGACGTGGTCTTTGCAAAGGGGAAAGCCACGGATCAAGTCTGCGCATCAAGTATTCCCTACCCTTGGATGTATCTTACGATTGGGAAGACTTCTTCTTAGTTGTTACAGTTGGCCCCATAACCACAATGCTAGGCATGCACGTCATGGAACGAGTGGGATAGATAACTGAGCATATGGTTATGCCTTATGGAGACCAAAACCATGACCTCATCCCACATCATGAACATAGCTGAAAGATGGAAACTAACCTGGATAGTTGATAAAGCTTGCTCAAGACCTGTTACTCCAGTCATATACAAAGAAATAAAAAGATCATGAGACCTTCCCCATGTCACCTCAGCCCCTCCATAGCCAGCACGTAAGTGGTGAGCCGCACTGCAGTAGCGAGTAGACTAAGGAGACCAGATGCCACCGCTCAGAGAGCACAACAGATCAACGGAGGCACTCTTGTGCTTGTGGCAACCTCACACAGGCTGGCGTCGAGGAGGAGACGTAATAGCAGCAATGGCCTTGAGGAAGGAAGCAACTACGGAGTAGGTGCTATCATGGAGGTCGACAGAGATGGACTCAACTGAGAGGAAGCAGATGGGCATTATATGAGTTGGCAATGCACTGATTGCGTGATAGTGACCTAGAGGTGGAAGGTTTGCTCGCCGTTCTTCCAGCTAGGCACTCACGCCCAGCAAGGAGAGGTAGACAAACGAAGCCAAGCGCCGGTGCCGAGATCCCTGAAGTGGCGACGGGCAGGAGATCAGAGTCGCGTAGACTTGTAGGCATGACGGATGCATGTTGGCATCGAGCATGGTGGATCAGAGTCCATCCACAGGCGGTGGCTTGGCAAACCTCACGCGGGTGTCGTGCAGATCGCGTTCATGTGAGGTGAAGAGGGAGTAGCTAATAGTGTTTTCTCTTGCTCGCCAAAGATACTTTTCATAGCAGATGTGGGCAAACTCTCACATGAAGGATGAGATCCCTGGAGTCCCACGGCAGCAGCCACACATGAGAGGCCTAACAGACTTGCATCGTGTGAAATGTGAGAAAGGAGAAGGGCGTTGATCGGCCTAACACTGAACCGAGTTCAAAATCATAAATCGGATGGACCTGAGTAAGGCTCAAGCAGGAGCTATGATTCCTCAGAGCCATGTGGAGCCGACCGATTGGCCAGATAGAGGTAAAATCCTTAGAATTACTCAGATCTTAGAAAATTCATAGTAAATAGCCTGCTTATCAGAAAAATACACATAATATATTGAAATTCTCTGAAAAATCGTAGAACAACATAGAACCATAATATCTGGCTTTTGATGCACTATTCTCAGTAATATCATGTAAGATGTATTACACTTGTTTGATGTATAATAAATATTAAAAGATGACCTAAAATTATGAGAACATTTCAGTAAGTCTACATTCACGTTTATAATCCATATAGTATTAGTGAACATGATGTTGGTACACAAAATAATATAATTTGCTCCATATGGCTAATTAGGGCTAATAACCCTAAATAAAATGTAATAAATACATAAATGCTCAATAAATGATGGAATTTATGGAACACCCTCATATCTGTACCTGGAAGCTAATATGTAAATATGAGATCAGTTTATTTATGAAATTCATGTTATATGAAGATGACCCTTGATACATGGGTTGTAACCCTAATTTGAATAATGTATATAAACTAGGGTTAATATGTGCACAAAAAAGGATATGGAACCTAATGTTTAGATAATGAACCATAATCTAGAAAATCACAACAGCAAGATAATTCTATGATAAGAATGCAAGTAATAATGCACATATCCTAATGAAAAGTGAAAACCTAATATGAACATGATTAGGGTTAAGATTAGATCTAAGATGATGAGAACCTGATGGTGATATGTGGTCTTGTCTTAATCAAGGATTGACAAAGATATAAATGACATCAGGAATATATGGTTTAGGTCTGTCTTTCTTCTTCAAGGTACGCCATTACCTCTTACTTGTCTTATTATACAATATGCTTGTGTTATATGTATAGTAAAATACTTGGCATATGATATTGGATGAAATGATTGTTCTTGTATGATATGTTGCATGATTTTCCATACTTATTGATATGAACACATCAGACATAATATATTTGTTCCATTACATCTCAGCATTTCAACTCTTTGGTAGTCAAGTGTTGATAATAAAGTACTTCAACTCTTTGGTAGTCAAGTACTTGAAAGTGATCCAACTCTTTGGTTGTATGATCAGATTATGAAATGATCTAATTCTTTGGTAGTCGATCATAAGGCCTTAATGCATTCAACCTTCGGCGGTCAATGCATGGATGATATAACAGAAAATTTGCTTAAAATATGTGTTCTCTTTTGTTAATGAGCATCTTTGTGCAAGTATATGATTTTCTTATATTTCTTTATAACTGCCAAGTTTTATTTTAATTTTATTGCCAAGATATGATAAGAGGTATATAAAAGACAAGTAGGCATACTCAGTACAATATTCTTGAATATTGTGCTAACGTGTATGATGAATGCATATTCATCTCTTATTTTTGCTTCATTTAGAATAATTAATTAGCACTTTTTTATTAATTTTAGCTAATTCAAAAAATAAATAGCACTTTCATCTTCTTGATATACTTTTCCAAAATTCTTATGATATTTTTCTTAATTTTCAGGAATTATCTAAGTTATTAAATCGAGAAAATAAAAGATGAAGATATGAGGCTTTTCAAATATTCCCGCAGTGCCTGAGATACTCGTCACCAAAATAGCCATATCTTTTGCGTCTAAAGGCATAATTTCAAGATAAAGTATGGAATGAAAATAGAATTTTATTGTCTATAAAAAGATATATTTTGCTGCAATTTTGGTGTTTATTTGGCTGCACAATTAATTAGTGAAAGTAGCCTTACGTTTTCCTGCAGAGCCTGATTTCAATATATACCTTTCACCAAAATTGGTATAACTCCCACATCCCAAGGCGGAATTTATTGTGCAAGTATGCGTTGGAAAGATAATTCAATTATCTACAGTAAAAATATATTTTTGGGCCGCTTCCGAATTTTTGACTGGCCTAAAAATTCGCTCGAAATCTATATTACGGGAAATTACTATAAAAGGAATGCAAAGCAATCAATTGTTTCCTCTATTGACAAGATCTAAAAAGTTAGCAGCCACCGGCGGCCATTTCTTTTGCCTTAAACCTAATGTATACCCCCCTTCTTCTCCTATAAAAGGAGGGGCACGTCCTCCTCTTTGGGTATCTCGGGTTTTCTTGTATAAGAGCTCTAAGCAATTTTCCTTGTATTATTCTTCTAGTTCTGAATAAAGTGGCCTTGTATTTTTTACATGTTACTTTTAATTCCGTCATTCCATTGTGTTTAGATCTAGTACCTTCTCCCCTCTCTTGAGCAATCGAGCAAGGTAGGAAGAGGCAGCCATCTTCATTGTCTCTAATCGAGGATCAGTAGTCGTAAGGCTTGAAGATGGCTAGATCACTTCCTCCCTCCGTCTCTCCATACTCTTTCTCTATGAGTGAGTAGACTTCAATCGAGGCAAGGGGAATAACCCCTTAGCCATGGTTTTAACGACTTTTTCTTAAATGACTAGATGGTAATCAATTTTAATTAACGATTGATCTTCGGATCTCACGTTAATCCGGATGGAAATGAGCATGAAAATATGGATTTAGAACAATAAAATCGATTGTATAGACGTTTTGATATGACCGTGGATTTTTGTCTTTTAGGATGATAAACTAGAAAAAATGAGCACCAAGACCAATGAGCTCATGTGGAGTTTATCTCTTGTGAGTTTTTATATTCGTAAACCCTCATCGAATTGTCGCTTAAGAATTACTTGTTATCGCCTAGGCTAAGGTGGTGAAACCCCTACGAGCCTCGATTCTCCCTCTTTGATTTCAACCTTCGTTGATTTGTTTTTTTTTAGTTCTAGTCTTTCCTTTCACAATAGTCTACTTGTGCTAACAATTATTTGTTTCTTTTTCTTATGGCAAGGGAAAAATAAATTCTTGTTGTTACATTGTTACTTTATATTTATTTCTTATTTTAGTGTAATCAACCAAACGCCCATACCGATATTTACTTTCCATTCTAAATCTAAAAATACAAAAAAATAATAAAATAGTTCTTCAAAATAATTGGGATAAAAGAAACAATCTTAAAAAGTTGTCCTTTGGGATCGACCCTTTCTATACTAGCCTTAATCGGAAGTTGAAAAATGATTAAACTCTAGGATAAACATCTTAGTGATTGTAAGTGCTAAGCGTCGCATTAACAATTTGGCATCGTTGCAGGAGACAACAGATTGTTTTCTTGAATCCCCAAAAATCTTTTGAAAAACTTTTTTTTGTTTTTTTATGCCTTCCGAGTAACATTCCGGAAGTGTTACTCCTCTTTCTGCCGAGTTTCCATTCCGGCAGTCCATTTTTTCTACACACGAATAACTACTTTAATTTTGCATGCGATGGCCGAACAATGATTTTCAACCGTTTGATCCGGAAATAGAAATGACTTTTCATCGTCTAACTCGTCAAAATCTAGTGAGAATGAATGAAGAGGAAGTCGCCCGTAGGATCGACCAAGCTCTTACAGCTCAAAGAGAGTGAATTCAAGCCGAACAAACGGAAAGAGAAGCTACTTTACCCGCAGCCTATATGGCTGAACAAGAAACGCTAGAGGCCAATAGGAGGGAAGCCGAAAGGCAAAAACAATTAAAAGATTTTTCTGTTCCCAAAACTACCTACGCGCAACATCCTGTCATGCCTCCTGACATCCTTGCCCCCCAATTTGAGATTCGAACTCAATGGATCACTATGTTCCAAGCCAATCCCTTCTCTGGCAACAATGGGGAAAGTTGCCAAGATCACCTACAAAGATTCATCGACCTTTGTTCTTTAAATAAGATTCCAGGTGTTTCAGGAGATGCAATCCGTATTCGATTGTTTAAGTATTCCCTTACCGGCCAAGCTAGTAGCTGGTATAACACCATGGAATGTGAGTATCAAGTCACAACTTGGGAAGCCCTCCAAAACAAATTTCTTGAAAAGTTTTACCACCCTTCTCTCACATATGAAATCAGGGGTCAAATCACCCACTTCTCCATGTCACCGGTAAATCTCTAGGAGAAGCTTGGGAAAGGTTCAAAGACCTACTTAGGAAGTGTCCCCATCATGACATTAGCCAAGCCCAACTCATTGAAATTTTCTATTGTGGCGTTGACAATGACACTAAGTTCTTTCTCGATTCCTCATCTGGAGGAAATTTCATGCACCAAAGCCTGACTAGTGCATGGGAGGTTATGAAACGAGTCTCTGAGACAAGAGCTAGACGAGGAGTAAGTGGTGTTCTTAAGGTAGCTAAGGCCGAAAGTGATCCCGACATCCAAAGAATAGCTGAAAGCCTTAAGTTGATCACCTTAAAACAATATCGTTTGGAAGCATCCTTAGGCTATAGAGTTCTACCTCAACAAATAAAATTTGTAGATTCTCTTTGTGGTATTTGCCAAGGTTATGACCACACCACATTTCACTGTCAATATCTTTACAACACTCCCATGCAACCCAAGTTTGAACAACAATTAGAAGACCTAAATTCAATTCACACCATTCCACGTCAAGCCTACTACAATCCAAATCAAACTCGGAACCACCCTAGTTTCCAATATGGGAATGCTTTTGGGGCTGAAAATTTCAGCCAACTCCAAAACCAACAAAGACCTCCCTACCCTCAATCCAACAACCGACCACCACCCGAGTTTCCATACAACAACCAAAGAAATATTGGGAGTCAAAACAATCATAGAAATAATTACCAAAATCGACAACCCTACCAACAATTCCAAAACTTAAACCTTCCATTCCAAAATCTAAACCAATCTCAACCTCCCCACCCACCTCAAAATGCTCCCCCTCCTCCTCCCCCAAGTCATCCTAGCCTGGAAAACATAGAACAAACCCTCATGGCCATACAAGCCCATCAAAAGGCAACTGACGCACAGTTGGCCCGCCTATTTGCCCATCAAAAACCTCCCACCGGTTCCTTCTCTAGGCAGCCCGAAAATAATCCCAAGCACCCCGAATAGCTTAAAGGTTTCACCACTCGTTCGAGAAAAGCACACTCCACTCCTCCCTCTGACGCCACTCCCACCACACCACTAGAAGTTGAGGATGATGATTTTGTGTTGAACCTGAACCAATCGCTAAACAAACCATCTCCGAAACCCCATCGGTAGAAGAAGAGGAACCAACCTACAAACCACGACCTCCCTACCAAGCCCGTCTAAAGAAAACAAGGCTAGATGTCTGGTTCATAAAATTTAGGGTTGCCATGAAGAAGCTACACGTTGACATTCCTTTTCTTGATGCTCTAGCTGACATGCGTGCCTGGTCCAAATACATGAAATCTCTTTTGACTAGGAAGTATGCCACCGAGGAATATGAAACTGTCAAACTTGCTAGGACCACCTCCGACATAATCCAAAGTAAAATGCCTAAAAAACAAAAAGATCCCGGTTCCTTTGAAATAGGAGGTTACTTAGGTTACAATGCTTGTAGGAAAGGCCTAGCTAATCTAGGAGCCAGCATATCCATCATGCCTTACAGTCTATGTAAAAGATTAGGATTCCATGATATGATAACAACAGCCATGACCATCCAGTTGGCGGACTCCTCCATGACCAAGCCCATGGGAATTATAGAAGACATTCCCGTCCGAGTTGGGAAAGATGCCTATGTTCCATGTGATTTTGTGATCATGGACATCAAGGAAGATTTACGTTGCCCCCTCATCTTTGGCCGTCCCTTCCTAGCCACAACCAGAGCCTTGATTGATGTTGAGGCTGGAACCATTCTCTTAAGGTTAGGAAGGCAAACACTAGAATTCAGAGTCTTTGAGAGCATCAAAGGGCCTAGTTTCCAAGAAGAAGTTTATCTCCTTGATTGCATTGACAAACTATCTCAGTTGAGACAAGAATGGGAGCTAGTAGATGATCCTCTATACACAACCCTTACTAGATCTCCTGATTGTAACTTTAGCAATGAACAATTTGACCAATGCCTCACCCATCTAGACTGTTTTGAGGGAATCCCTAATGCTGAAATTGAGAGCCTTAAGATGATCTCCATAGTGGAGGGAGAACCTAAAGCACCCAAAGTCCCATAAATGAAGACTCTTCCCATAGGGCTAAAATATGTGTTTCTTGATGAACAACAATTATGTCCTGTCATTATCAATTCTGACCTCACCATTGAACAGGAAAACACACTTCTGGGAGAACTTAAGAAAAGAAAAATGGCTTTAGGGTACAAAACAACGGATTTAGTTGGGATTGATCAATCCATTTGCATCCATAAGATCCCTATGATTGAAGACAACAAACCATCCTGAGACCCACAGAGGAAACTCAACCCAAACATGAAGGAGGTTGTCCTTCTAGAAGTTTTTAAACTTTTGATTGCAGGAATCATCTACCCCATCTCTGACTCCCTTTGGGTCAGCCCAGTCCAAGTTGTCCCCAAAAAAGGTGGGACCACATTCATTATGAATGAAAAGAATGAGCTCATCCCCACCCGCACTGTCACAGGGTGGAGGATGTGTATTGACTAAAGGAAAGACCACTTCCCACTTCCTTTCCTAGATCAAGTTCTTGAACGTTTAGCTCATCAACAATACTTTTTTTATCTAGATGGCTATACGGGTTTTTATCATATCCCCATTCACCCTGAAGATCAAGAGAAAACCACCTTCATATGCCCTTTTGGTACATACGCCTTTAGACAAATGCCCTTTGGCCTATGAAATGCACCGGCCACCTTTCAAAGATGTATGTCTGCCATTTTTTTAGGATTAATAGAAACTGTCATGGAAGTTTTCATGGACGACTTCTCCATCTATGGAGATAGTTTCAATTCTTGCCTTAGAAACCTTTCCCTTGTTCTTGATAGATGCATTGAGTCACACTTAGTCCTTAATTGGGAGAAGTGTCACTTCATGGTTAAAGAAGGTATTGTTCTGGGCCATAAGGTAAGGAACTAAGACATTGAAGTGGACAAAGCTAAGATTGAGGCCATCACCAAGATCCCCACCCCTACCTCAGTCAAAGACATCTGAGCCTTCCTAGGACATGTTGGTTTCTATCGGCGTTTCATTCGTGACTTCTCTAAAATCACCAAACCTCTCACCAACCTCCTTCAAAAGGAAGTTCCTTTCAATTTCGACAAAGCTTGCATGGATAGCTTTCTATGCTTGAAGGAGGCTCTCACCACCACTCCTATCATCCGTGCTCCTGACTGGGCCTTACCCTTTGAAATCATGTGCGATGCTAGTGATTTTGCTGTAGGTGCCATTTTAGGACAAAGAATTGACAAAAAACACCATGTCATTTATTATGCATCCAAGACCTTAGATGAGGCTCAGCGAAATTACATCGTAACAGAAAAAGAAATGCTAACCATTGTCTATGCATTCGATAAATTTCACTCATATCTTGTTGGTTCAAAGGTAGTTGTTTACACTGATCATGCAGCCATTCGCTACCTCATGACCAAGAAAGATGCCAAGCCTAGACTCATAAGATGGATTTTGTTATTGCAAGAATTTGATCTAGAAATCCTAGACAAAAAGGGATCTGAGAACGTCGTGGCAGACCACCTCAGTAGACTTAGCTATAGCCCATTGATGAAAATCCCATAAATGAATCCTTACCCAATGATCAATTGCTTAAGGTAGACTCCCAATTTCTTTGGTTTGCTGATTTTGTAAACTATTTAGCTGCATGTGTATTGCACCCCGAGTATACGGGACACTCTAAAGCTAAATTTTTACATGATGTGAAAAATTATTATTGGGACGAACCTTATAAATTTAGACTTTGTTTCTATGGTTTATATCGTCATTTTGTATCCAACGAAGAAAGCATCGCCATTTTGGAACAATGTCACTCTAGCCCCTATGGTGGTCGCATGAGTTCCCAAAAAATGGCTAGAAAAGTTCTACAATGTAGATTCTTTTGGCCCACCATTTTCAAAGACTCTTATGATTATGTGCTCTCATGTGACCAATGCCAAAGGACGGGCAATATCTCCAAGCGTGACCAAATGCCTCTCCCCTCTTGGCAGGAATTAGAGATTTTTGATGTCTAGAGAATCAACTATATGGGCCCATTTCCTTCTTCTTATGGGTTTGCTTACATTTTAGTCGCAGTTGATTACGTGTCAAAGTGGGTTGAAGCCATACCCACTAAAATGTGTGACTCTAAACCTGTTAAGAAACTTTTCAAAGATATCATTTTTCCAATATTTGGAGTCCCTCGCACCGTCATTTCTGACGGGGGATCCCATTTTTTGGAGAAAAGTTTTGAGGCTCTTTTGAAAAAATATGGGGTTTATCACAAAGTCGCCACTCCTTACCATCCTCAGACCAATGGGAAGGTAGAAGTATCCAACAAACAAATAAAATCCATTTTAGAAAAAGCTCTTGGACGAACTAGGAAAGATTGGGCGTTAAAAATCAATGACGCTCTTTGGGCACATCGTACTGCCTACAAAACACCCATTGGTACCACCCCCTTCCGACTGATCTACGGTAAGTCATGTCACTTACCAATAGAACTTGAGCACAAAGCAAGTTGGGCCATCAAAAGTATGAATTTTGACCTTTCCATGGCTGGAGAGAAACATTTTTTCCAAATAAATGAGCTTGATGAACTTAGGATGAGTGCCTACGAAAATTAAAGAATCTACAAAGACTGAACCAAAATGTGGCATGATGGTCATATTAAGCGCAAAGATATTAGAGAAGGGGATCAAGTTTTAGTTTTTAATTCAAGATTATGACTTTTCCCTAGAAAACTCAAGTCGAGATGGTATGGCCCCTACATTGTCAAGTGTGCTTATCCACATGGCGCTTTTCTTCTCTGGGATAAAGTTTTGGGTGAGTTTAAGGTTAATGGGCACTGACTTAAAAGATACATCACCACTGAAGACCTTGTCGCTTCAGATTCAAACAAATGTTCATCTTTGAAAGACCAGAACCTATCTGACCCCACAACTTCCGCAGAATCCCAATAGACTGATCCATCTCTTGTCCGACCATGACGTAAAACTTGGCGCTTTTTGGGAGGCAACCCAAATAATTTTTGCAATTTTTTCCCTTCTTTTCTAACTTCATCACCCTTGTTATTTTTTTGTGTTCTTCTCTTTTGGGGAGTTGTTGTCATCATCCTTCATCCTCCACCACATCGATTCTTTTCCCCCATCTCAGATTTTGATTTTGCTCAGGACGAGCAAAGTCTTAAGTTCGGGGTGGGGATGGGTGGTACGTTTCCACCCCTTTTTCTTTCCCTTTTAGTATCTTTTCTTTGTTTTACATATTGCATGTAGTTATTTTTTTTCTTTCTTTTCATAGTATAATTGACCAATATCTAGTCGGCCTTGATATGATCATTTGTCAAAATACTCCCCTTAATGATGTAACTGTCTTGCAACTAAAATTTTGAAACTTTCATGACTAGAAATCCTCCTGTCACTTAGGACCTCAATTAATAATCACTCCTTGGAAAAGATGACAAGCCATAGAGGACTGATAGGATTCAAGAGTGATGCTTTCTTATCATGTACAACTTGTATAAATTTTCTTGATTTTTCACATGATTCGGTAATAGTTGAACCAATGCATGGTACTATAAAAAAAAAGATGAAAAAAAGTTGCACAAGAATAGCCTCATCTACTCCTCTTCTACCACATCCAAATCTTTCCATTCGTCAAAAAGAAAAAAGCCAATAGTGCCCAAAATTCTAAGTTTGGGGTGGCACCCCTTCCCCTCTTCTGCTTCTTCCATACCCACGCAATTGGGTGTATCACCAAAATAAAAGAAAAAAATGTGGTCAATGTAACTGCATGTCCACTAAATAAAAAGGTCTCGAGTCGAATAGAGGAGAGATTGTCCTTCTTCCATTCCTCTTTCACTCCAATTTTCTACCCAGGGGAAAACTACAAAAACCCCAACCATCCAAAATCAGCCATGTTCCTGTGTAAAACTTTAAAAAAAAAAATTGGAGTACCAAATGCAAAGGTGAAATGAAAATATGTTTTATTGCAGGTTTTGAATAAATACAAGTTTGTGAAGTAGGAAATATAAAAGTCACTTTTCGTGAATTCAGGAAGTCAGGGTCGCTTGGCTATATTTTGGTGGAAGGAATCAAGTGGTTGTTAGGAGAGTGAGGATGATAGGTTGAGAGTATGTCTTGAAAGTATTTCTTGATTTTAATGTTGCTCGGGATGAGCAAAGTTTAAGTTTGGGGTATTTTGATGAATGCATATTCATCTCTTATTTTTGCTTCATTTAAAATAATTAATTAGGACTTTTTTTATAAATTTTAGCTAATTCAAAAATAAATAGCACTTTCATCTTCTTGATATACTTTTTCTGAATTCGTATGATATTTTTCTTAATTTTCAGGAATTATCTAAGTAATTAAATCGAGAAAATAAAAGATGTAGATATGAGGCTTTTCAAATATTCCCGCAGTGCCTGAGATACTTGTCACCAAAATAGCCATATCTTTTGTGTCTACAGGCAGAATTTCAAGATGAAGTACAGAATGAAAAGAGAATTTTATTAGCTATAAAAAGGACATATTTTGCGGTAATTTTGGTGTTTATTTGGCTACTCAATTAACCAGTGAAAGTAGCCTTACGTTTTCCCGCAGAGTCTGATTTTAGTATATACCTTTCACAAAAACTGGTATAACTCCCACATTCCAAGGCGGAATTTATTGTGCAAGTATGCGTTAGAAAGATAATTCAATTATCTATAGTAAAAATATATTTTCGGGCCTCTTCCAAATTTTTGACTAGCCTAAAAATACCCTCGAAATCTCTGTTATGGGAAATTACTGTTAAAGGAATGCAAACCAATCAATTGTTTCCTCTATTGACTAGATTTAGAAAGTTACCAACCGTCGGCGATCATTTCTTTTACCCTAAATCTAATGTATACCCCACTCCTTCTCTTATAAAAGGAGGGGTACTTCTTCCTCCTTCGGCATCTTGGGTTTTCTTGTATTAGGGCTCTAAGCAATTTCCCTTGTATTATTCTTCTCGTTCTGAATAAAGTGGCCTTGCATTTTTTATATGTTACTTTTAATTCTGTCATTCTGTTGTGTTTAGATCTAGTACCTTCTTCCCTCTCTTGAGCAATCGAGTAAGGTAGGAAGAGACAGCCATCTTCATTGTCTCTAATCGAGGATCAGTAGTCGTAAGACTCGAAGATGGCTAGATCACTTCCTCCCTCCGTCTCTCCTTGTTCTTTCTCTATGAGTGAGTAGACTTCTGTCGAGGCAAGGGGAATAACCCCTTAGCCATGGTTTTAACGACTTTTTTTTAAACGACTAGATGGTAATCAATTTTAAATAGCGGTTGATCTTCGGATCCCACATTAATCCGGATGGAAATGACTATGGAAATCCGGATTTAGAATACTAAAATCGATTGCATAGACGTTTTGATATGACCGTAGATTTTCATCTTTTAGGTGATAAACTAGGAAGCATGAGCACCAAGACCAATGGGCTCATGTGGAGTTTAACTCTTATGAGTTTTTAAATTCACAAACCTTCATCGAATTGTCACTTAAGAATTAGTTGTTATCACCTAGGCTAAGGTGGTGAAAACCCCTACGAGCCTCGATTCTCTCTCTTTGATTTCAACCTTCATTGATTTGTTTTTTTTTTTCTAGTCTTTCCTTTCACAATAGTCTACTTGTGCTAACAATTATTTGTTTCTTTTTCTTGTGGCAAGGGCAAAATAAATTCTTATTGTTACATTGTTACTTTGTGTTTATTTCTTGTTTTAGTGTAATGAACCAAACCCCCATACCGATCTTTACTTTCCGTTCTAAATCTAAAAATACAAAAAAATAATAAAATAGTTCTTCAAAATAATTGGGATAAAAGAAACAATCTTAAAAAGTTGTCATGTGGGAACGACCCTTTCTATACTAGCCTTAATCGGAAGTAGAAAAAGGATTAAACTCTAAGATAAACATCTTAGTGATTGTAAGTGCTAAGCGACGCATTACCAATATACCACATGTAATCTTTGTTTAGGTTGTGGTTATGTTCCTGAAGATCCAGGATAGTTGAGAGGTTTGTGGCGAGGTGATGTACAGGTGGACCTATTGTCTTAAAATCTTGTAGTTTAGTGGTAGTACATGTACATGTATATGTTTGTTGTTCAATATGTAATATCAAATGATGTAATAATTCATGTTGTAATTATATGTTGAATGGTAAAAGATATGTGTATGATTTTATTATTGTTCATGTACATGTGCTACTGATTGTTTCCTTATAAAATTCTCTGATTTTCTTCTTCTTAGCCTTGTGTGGGGCGTTTAAATTGGGATTCTCGTTGTGGTGAGGATTTCAATTTGGAAGTCACACATTAGATGAAGTTTTAGAAAATTTGGGAACGTCACACTTTTTTATACTATGATTGAAGAAAGATGATACCTCATTGAGGATGATCACATGACAATGCGACAAGGCCTATCACCTAAAACCCATAAGAAGATACTACTAGAAAGCTCAAGTTTGCGTATAGTTTTAGAAGACACATAATTAAGAAAAAGGAAAGTGGGATATCGTTAATACCAGTGGTTGAGAAGGAGATTCATCCAAATTGTTTTTTGACTGCACTATAGATCATTTTTCACGTTTTTAGTTGACTGAGAAGGCTTTGGGGACACTTTTAAGGAACTGCAATAGGAAGTGTCCAGTAGAGTAAGGGATGAGGTTAGAAGTCAGGACACTACTGGATACGTAGAGGAAGCTACACATAATGGAGTCACAAAGGTACATTATAAGAAACCTTATCATAAGTGGCAGAACCAGAAAATCAACTTAGGGGGGGGGGCTAAGTACTAAAAATGAAAAAAAAATTCACAATTGAGATTTGAACCTCGGTGTTCTATTATATAGCAATGCACATACACCAATCCAACTACTTTTGTTATTGCTTAGTGATTGAAATTGTTGTATATGTATCCAATTTTAGCAAGGTTTTACTAAATCCGTCGTCGGTTTAAAAAATTATACTTTGCGGGGATTTGAACCTGAGACCTCACACTAGTGGGCAGCATAATTGACCAATCCAGCTGAATTTTTACATTTATGTGTCTGACAGTTTATATATATTATTATACAAACAGATTTGTTCATAATATTCTAAAGCATGTCTGAATTTTTTGTTGGGGGGGCTAAAGTCCTAGTAGCCCCCCCTAGTTCTGCCCCTTCTTGTCATGGAACATGTAGTGGCTCTTGTGTTATATGTATTGAAATAATTGTCGACAAGAAGTTACTGATGTGGTCAAACACGGTGTCCTCTAACAAAAGGACCCGAGTTCGGATCTCAGTTGCCGCCTTGATTTACCACCCTCCCGGACATTCTGCCTCCATCACATGCATGAGAGAGGGAGAAATATTTAGTAAGAAATTTAGTATTCCACTTACTAGAGAAAATATCTATTGTAGATTATAGAGGAGAATAAACAAATGTTACAGGTATAAAATTGGAAGTGAAATGAATGTTGGAGAGAAAAAAAATGGTACATGACTTAATCGAGGGAACACGAATGACAAAAAGGGAAAGAAAATTCAGTTGATTAATTATGATTAAATCTTGGAAAATAAACTTGAAATTGGATAAGTAAAACAAACAGGTAAAAGATAGAAAAAATAAGAAGAAATAATATTTATAATATTTGGAAATATTTTGGATAAGGAACAAATTTAACCGATGTTGATTCATTAACAGAGAACTAAAAGAGGAAGGATTATTGTTGGAGGGGTCGACTGTTAAAAGAAATTTAAAGGGGTCGACTGTTAAAAGAAAATCAACAAGAATAAAAAATACGTAAATGGTGGTCAGGGAAGTTGAGCGGTCGTTAACACAGAGAATAGTAAAGCATAAATAAGAAACGTCATTTCCCTACCTTTTCCACATTTTTTTTCACTATTTTATCCCATTTTATCCAAAATATGTTCAAAGAAAAGCTATCTACCGCATGAGAGATATATCTATCTCACTTCATGTTTATTTTTATTTTTTTATTTTTTTGGAAATTGGTAAGTATATTGCCAAAAAACGCAACCAGATAGCTATGCTATCATGTACAGCTTACAAAAAGTGTGGAGTATACGGGGTGTGCTCTACAAAAATCCACAGTATAACCTAGCTAGGGGCTCATGCCCTTACATAGGCCTCTCTTGGCCTTGGAAACCATCTCCAAATCTATGTTGACAAAATGGAAAATCTCCTTAGTGTAAGCACGCCAATGGACACTATGGTTGCGTGTTTTCCAGATGTTAAAGCAAACATTTGTACAGCAAAGGCCTACAAAAATCTCCTCATATCTGTTAGTTACTTTGTTTATCATTTGTTCAATCATCTCTTCAAAGCAAGCTTCTCTAAGCTGGCCCCATCCATTTTTCAGCCACACACCCGCCCACACGTACTTAGCCTTGGAGCGTTCAAAGAACAGGTGTGCGCACGTTTCCTCCTCGTCACAGAACTGGCACTTCGGGTTGACTGGTATCCCCCACTTTACAAGTCTATCCTTTGTAAGGTGTTTCCCAATTACTGCTTTGTAGCACGCCACACTCCATTTGGGGACGTGCCCTTTGCCCCAAAGCAGTCTGAACCACGGCACAAGAGCCCCCCGAACCGTGCAGAACCACGGTTTCTGTTGGTTAACCAGCGAGTAGCAACCATTGCCCTCGGCACGGTATAAGTGCCCTGTTTGTCTCCACGCCCGGACTAGGCCTTCCCAAATCCTCGATGCATGGTTCTGGGTTGTAGGTATACTTCCATATCTGGCCTTCATCCACCTCACCCAGACCCCCTCTTGTTTAGTGAGAAATCTGTGGAGTCTTCATCGGCTGCATTGGAACACCAAGTCTTCAACCTTCTTAACATTGAGACCTCCTTCTTTGTAAGATTTTGTCATGGTATCCCAAGTGATGCCTCTCGCCTTGCCACACCATATGAAGCTTGTGATCACTCTGGTTATGTTGTTGATGGTCGGATTGGGGAGGATGCACATCTCGCACCAGAATCTCACCATGGCCTGGATCACAGATCTGGAAAGGAGGAGACACCCTGCCATCGACATACAGGTCCCTGACCAGCCCGCGATCTTGTTTCTAACTCTGTCACGACACATGAGGAAATCCTTCGAGTATCATCTACTTCCTGCAATGGGCACGCCTAAGTACCTGGTAGGCAGAAGGCCTACTTGTATACCCATGGCTTCCTTCAGTCTTTCCCTCTTGGGATCATCTCACTTCATGTTTAAATCAATAGAAATGTGTATACTAATTTGATGCTCAATTGTGTAAAATAAATTTACCTACGGGTGTCAAAAAAAGTTAGTTTCGGGTCGATTCTGGGTCGGACAACAATCGGGTTAGTATAAATATATATTAGCTCAACCCAGAATGACTCGGGATCAAATTTCTTACAAGGTGACATGTTTGAAACCCCAAACCTGGTTTGATAAAGTGAAATTTGGAACAGAATCTGGTCATATAATTTGTTTATTACACATGACATGTAGTAATTTGTACAGGATAAGAATTTATTTTTTTGTAAGTTTGTCAACCCGAATTCAATAGGGGTTGAACAAATTACCGCCCAAAACTAATCTAGCTTAAATTGGGACATCAATATCCAAACTTAAAACTGACCAGGATTGATAAAATCTAAAATCAAAATTGAATTTTTTCGGATCGGATGGAATCGGGTTCACCGGCTTAGACAAAATATGACAACCCAAAATTTACCGAGTTCATTTCTTATCATTTTGTTTGTCAACCTCTTATCTCGTCTTAGTCATCCTATTACGTAATAACTTCACCACGAAGTTTCTACTATCACAATAGTGTAATTAAGAACATTTATTACAATTATATTCCAATAAAAGATATCTATTTAATTAATATAAAGTTAGATCTACCAATGAAGTGTCACCCTAGTGGTAAAAGTGATGATGTAAGACTGAGAGGTCATGAGTTTGAACCCAGGCGATAGGATGAATGAATTACCAATTTTTAAAATATAAAGTTAGATCCTATTTGACAACCGACTTTCCAAATTTGAAGCAATAATGTATATTGTTAATATATTTTATATGAATTATTTATGAAGGGGATATGTGCTAATATTTTTTTGACATCTAAATATAATTGTAATTGGAATGTGGATCTTAAATTAAATGGTGAAGACATTTTCTATCTAATAATTTTCTTATTTTGTTTTTTTTCCAGAATTTTAGAGGTGAGAGGGAGGTTTATTAAGGAAAGCATTTAGTGAAGACTATTTGCATCTCTTGTTTCGGTTAATTTTATTGACTATAGATAATTGAGAATTTTTACTTGTTTCTTAATGTATAGATACTTTAGTTACAAGTTTTTTTTCTTTAAAACATGTTAACTTGATTTTTTATTCATTAAGTATTTTCAAAATGTTAAGGAGAAATAAGTAGTTCTTAGTTAAAATGTGTTGTCATTTATTAAATAATCTTGTATATTACATGATGTTGGACTTACCTCAGTTTATATTTCTACACCTCATAGAATATTTGCAAAGTAAGTCCATTCTAGGATTTCCCACCACGATAGATATTCCATAGATATATCATGCAATATACCATTGTTTCCATTTATCTTATTCAACAATTCTCTTAATGATAACTTCACCTAGATAATATAAGTATAAGCCATAATTGGTTTAAATATTAACTTGATATATCTTTAAATGTTTTTATGCAAAACACATACTTAGGAGTATCTATTTATATTGATCCATGATTTATATTTTAGGGTACTAATGGGTTTTGTTGCACATTAGATAACATCCTATTAACAATTATATGTTGAACATATTTTTATTCCAATTATGTTGTCATATTCTCAGCAATAGGTACATTTAGATTTCTATATGTTACACTATTACACCTAATTTAATCTAAATCAAGGAAATATAAATTCACAATAACATAATCGAGAAGGGGCCTCAGAAAAATATAGTTGGTTATGTACGTAGATTTGGGTAAGTTACATGAACACTTTAAGTAGGCATATTTTCAAGTATTTGTTTATGAAGAATTGACCAACCATTCATCTTTCTCATAATTCTAGATAAGGGAATATATTTGGTTACTGTCTAATTAGTATTCCTACACAAGATTAGTTACAAAGATAGGGGTGTAAGCGGTGCGGATCTAGCCATACCCATATCCATCTAATTTAGTGGGTCTGGTTCTGGTTCTAGACCCACATAATACAAAACTTAGACCCGCACCATACCTATAACCACAATAATAGTGAGTATGCAGTGCAGATATGCCGGTAAGCAGTTCTATAAAACATCATATTATTTATGTAAGAAAAATGATTATGTTCTATATATTTTAATACAAAAAGATATTATTATTATATAATATCTTAACATGTAATAGTTATATTAGATAATGATATATTTTATACATTAACACTAATTGAGTTAATTATTTACATATTTGTTGTCATTATCATAACGTTTCACTTATGTAGAAAATAATGTAAATTTACAGATATTTTGATTCCAAGTTTACATGTGATGTCCATTGTTGTAACTAGAATAGTTAATTCTTAATTATATGACTAGTCTCAACCTTATTGTGGTTACAGTAGGAGATAATCTCAAGAATTGTATTAGTTAGACTATTAAGTATGATATATATATCATTTTATTTAAGTAGATACTTATGTATAGTTTGTGCACGGGTCAAGCGGGTCTGGGTCCAAGCATACCCATTATTGGACCCGCTTATATGCGGGTCCAAGAGTATGTGGGTATAAAAAATTAGACCCATGGTGGTTTTTTTAAGGGTCTAGATTAGTGGGTCCTTGGGTCTACATGTACCCATTTACAACCCTACACAAAGATAACGTTTAGTGAAAATCAAGAAGAACTAATCTCACTGATTATCTCTCAAAATGTAAATATCACACCTCCTAGTTTCTAATGTTATTCTAATATGTGAAAAATTATTTAAGAGAAAATTTCTATATTAAATATGTTATTGATCTACTAGAGTATAAATTTGTATGCAAAATGAAATATAAGTTTGTTATTTCTAGTAAAGCCCACGAAGCACAATTCATTATCTATAGTTCTCAATATTGAAATGTTGTGACTTCCAATTAGTTACTTGGGCCTTCCTTTTGTCTGATACTCATTGCCACGTAACTGTTCACATGAATGAATCAAGCTTATTACAAGAAGTGCCACTAAAAGGGAAAATGGAGTTTCAAATACATTCGATGATCAATACAATTTGCTTTAGACTAACGCTATTGATATCCTTTTGGGTATAGTTATGAACACAAAGAGGTTATGTATAGACTCTTAAGGGTGATCTAGGGGTGACTATTCAGTTAATTTGTCCAGTTACGGTTAATATGGTTCGGTAAATGGTTAATTTATGGTTTAAGATTTTAACCGTTAACCTAACCAAAATTAGTGTCGGTTAGTTCGGTTATGGATAATTATGTCGGTTAATTTGGATAACCAAGAAACACTCTTATAATAATATTATATAAAAATAATTTTAAAATTTTGAATAATTATTATATTATAGTAATGTTACATATAAACATAATGATATATCATTCATAAAAGCTTAGTTAGTTTATAAAGGGGACAATTTTTTGAAAATAAAGAAAATTATATAGGTTTCTGTATGAGCAAGATATTTCTTCTTGAATAAATTGTGACTATTCGGTTAATCAAGTACAAAATATTTTTAACTGACAAATTAACTGTCTAACTTATTAACCAAAATAAATTAACCAAATTAGCTGAATTAACTAAATTGTTCAAAAGAAATTAACCATTCAGAATTCGGTTATTAATCGAATTCTTCTCACCCCTAGGGTGATCAATAAAACAAAACAATGATTTAATATATGTTTTCAAACGTAACTTGCAAATGGAAATTTGGATGTGGGTAATCATATGTACACATAAGTCTAGTCCAACATGAAAAGGACATTTTTTTATATATACACGTAAAGCAAAGTTTACAAGGTAACATAAGTATACTTGGATTTTTTGCTACTCCACTATATTCTGAAATGAACTTGGCCAATATTTAGAGTGATAAATATTTGTGCCTTAAAAATATTACTATCTTACACATATCTTTTAGTAATGAGAGTAACTCAAAATTAATCAATATAATCCCATGGTAATCATATGGACATATTTACATGATGACTCTGAAACTAAAATTGTTCTGAAATTATACAACATCAATTAATGATAAAAGATATTATAAGGAATGACATACATGTATATTGTGAATGCTCAATCATAATAACCATGGGTTAATTTGTTCATGATATTTCCTTAACACATAAGAAGAAAGCATGCAGACCATATTAGGGGATCCCACTCTCATGTAATACCCATATGGAAACTTGTATCTCTATATTGTTAGTGCTTTCTTAGATTGAACAATTCCTAAAAACAACATTCCATAAAATCATAATGCATCTTTACAAAATTATTTGAGAGACATTAATTATTTAATATATACTAGAGAAGAGAATAACCCACGTTCCATTTTTTTTTAATTGGTAGGAAAATATGCGCACATCCTTTATGTTTCCCTTTTTTAAATATATATGGGTTCTTATTAACTAAAAGTTCAATATCTGACAATATGATTCAACAAGGCATAATAAGAAATTATGGAAACAATTCTCATTTTAAATGTCATGATCAAGATCCACCACTTGCATCTAGGAAGGAACATGAGATTTTTTGGAAATAAAGTGGAAATGTATATTACAAAGATATGTCATATATTTTATATATTCAAATCACATATTGGTAGGCTTTCTATTCTCTCTTAAAAATACATTACATTTATCATGTTTTGAAAATAAATGGAGATCACATGTATATAAAAAATCTAAAGACCATTTTTAGGTATCCCTAATCTTATAAAAATGTAAACATTGCAATTTAATCATGTTCATTACACTAATACTATTGATTAAAAATGGAGAACACTTGAGAGTTTGATTGACGATCTAATGAGAGATTCCTTACAATATTCAATTACGAATATGAAAATATGATCAAAATGAAATATCTACATCTATGTGTAGCGGCATGCCCACTAAACCAAAGGTTGTGCATTAAAACACTAACGAAATGTGTTGATCACCAAGAGGCAAATACTTTAATGAAATATATGAATAATTATTATGGGGAAAATATTAATGGTGTTATGCTATTTAAAAACGTGGTCTAATGGGTTACTATTGGACTATATGTTGGTTATATTTCCTAAGATCCATCAAGTGATTACTATAATAGGGATATATTTTACATAATTTGATTATTAATAGAAGTAAATTCTACTGATTATGTTTATTTTAGTATTGAGATCATGAATAAGTGGTAAAATGTCCTTAGAATGTTTTGAAACCATGACATATGGTTTGGATTAGGATATCAAAATGATTTAATATGTATACACAAGATTATTCATTCTTGTTTATGTCCCTAGTAAATTATTATTGAGAATGTTATAGGACAACAATAATAAATAAGATTAGTGTATATGATACATCTCTTTTGTGGTGATAATGGATATAAATTTAGGTACATGGGTACTTGTTAGAGAATAACTTTTCCAAATAGGCCCACTTTGAGAATGAAATATGGAATTCATGTAATGACCGTCAGAGTAGTATCTTAATGTGATAGAGTTGACTGTGATTCTTATACATATGGAATCCATGTAATTTTATTTATAGTAGTATCTCAATGTGATACTTGTGATTTTGATTCTTAGACTCAAAGTCAGTGCAATCATCACATGTTGTTCTATTTACCTTAAGACTACTCACTGTGACTTTGATTAATGGTTACCATATAGTATTTATTCGGTGCACTATGACACTTATGCATCATTTTTAGTTATGTTGATGGTATATTTCCCTCCATTTCAAGTGATATTCTGACCAATTGATAAGCAACAATATCAAATGCATGGCCAATCTCATGTCATTCAATATATTATATTGATCTCATAAAATCTCAAAGTTTACTTTGGTTCAATAATAAAGGAAGACATCATTTGATTCACATCAAAGTATGTGTACAATCAAAGTTTGCTTTGATTCTACACCAACAATTGGTATGTTCACCTCATTTTGATGGAGTTTTCATATAATAATAGTTATTAGAGGAGAATTGATATGGCATCTTATGAGACTTTGTATGGGAGGCGTTGCAAGTCTTCGTTGTTTTCGTATACATGAGTATCATCTTTTAGGCCCTAAGTTTATGTAATATACGGTAGATAAGATCAAAGTGGTTCAACAAAAGTTGAAGGTAGCTCAAGACAGATAGAAATCATATGTTGTTAACCATCACAAACCATTGAAGTTCTAAGTGGGAGACATGGTGTACCTCAAAGTATCTCCTTGGAAGGGTTTTTGAGGTTTGGGAAGAACGGTAAGTTGGATCCCAGGTTTATGGGACCTTACCTTGTGGTGGCACCTGTTGGGAAGGTGGCCTACAAGTTGGAGTTGCCACCTAAGTTATACATGATTCATCTAGTGTTCCATGTGTCCATGTTGAGGAAGTGCCAACCAGACACCGAGTTGGTCCTACAACCAGTGGAGATTGAGTTTGAAGAAGATATATCAAATGTTGAAGGGATCGTTCTGATTCTTGATAGAAGAGTTAAGAAGTTGAAGAAGAAGGAGATAGTGTTGTTGAAGATTCTGTGGCGTCATCGTGGAATTGAGGAAGCCATGCGGGAGCTTGAGGAAGAGATGCGTAGGAAGTACCCATCTCTTTTTATGTGGGATTTTGTGGGCAAAATCCTTGTTAGGGGTTTATGGCTGTAATACCGCTGTCATGGCTTTTAGGATAGTATTGTTTTCTTTGCTTTATTAGATACCTAGAATCTTAATCTAATCTTTTGATATACTTTTATAACATGTGACTAGATTATGTTTTCAGTTTGGTTTTGTTTGGATGATGTTTGAACTTTGTATCCTTATTTTTGACCGAGTTGCAATTAACCCAGGATTGAGGTTTATCTTGCAATTTGTCACATGTAGAGTGTGCCCTTTGTGCCTTAGCATCATAAGAGAGAGAAATAATCATAGGGGTGCTTTTCTTGGACCGTGGTTGATGATGTGACATCATATGTTGTATTAGGGTTTCTAGGGTTTTCCTGGTTGATGGGTGTCAACCTTTTTGTGTTGACCTTTGTAGTGACCATATGCTTGTATCTTGGGGGTGTTGCAACCGCGACACTTTCCTTGGATGATTCTTGTTGCGACCATGGTGCCTTGGCTCATGCTTTGGTTTCTAGGGTTTGTGTTGAATGGGGTGTTGTGACCTTGTTTGCTTGGTCGTGTGTAGCGGTCGCCACACCTTTGTTTTTTTGACCTTTGATGTTTGTTGCAATCGCAACCTGGAATGTAGGTGACCTAGGTGGTCACTACACTCCCTAGGTTATATCACCCTTTGATGCATGTATATATTAAGTGGTTCCATGGTTGTTTCTTTAATGGACAAGTGTCCTTTTGGTGCTCTCTTGTGTTGACACCTGATAACCCCCTTACTTCCCTCCTACCTTGTGTATATAACCCATCTCCTTCACATTCAAATATCCTTCCCAGATCTACTCTCTCCCTTCTCCCTTATGTTCATTCTTGGATCTTTGTGGAGCATAACAGGATTGATCTTGGACACTTGGTGGCCGACCAACCTTGCATTTGGGACCTTGAGCTTGATCACCTTCCTCGTGGTGATCTTTGGTGATCTTCTTTCTTGGTAAGTCGTTATCTTTACTTGGTCACACTTTCTTTTATTTCTCTACCCTACCTTCTTCTCCTTTCTTTGCCATGAGACTATGGTTCAACCATGGTGGCTATTCTTGGAGGATCGCCTCTTCACTAAGGTCGAAGACTGTGGATTGACCATGGTGGTACCTAAGTGAGATGGAGTTTCCTCTTTCTTCTTCTTTGTTTGTTAGGCCTAGGGTTGATTGTCCTTCACCTTGATCTATCCTTTGACCTTGGTATGCTTCTTCTTATTGAGGTGATCTTGTGGCTGAGGTGTTGATCCAAGTTGGAGCTTCTTTCTCTCTTAGAGCTTGTGATCTTGGGAGGTTTATCACTTCTTAAGGTGGGTTATATAAGTCTTTCCATCACTATTATTGCACCATATTGCTGGTTGCATATTGCTATTTTCATCTCTAAAATGTGATCTTATGTGTTAGATGAAGTTACCATAATCTAGGGTTTAAGATTTGGTAATAATTTCATGTGGTTTACTTCTACCCCTAAACCCTAATTTCTTGTGACTGGTTTTGTGGTGATTATGGAATGAATGGCTTTATCTTGGTTTTGATTATGGATTTCTATCAACATGCATATGGTTCGAGTATCTTAGAGAAGCATGAAGTTTTAGTTTTGCTTTGAATATGTTGAATGTGGGTTACATCTCTCTTAACAAGGTTCTTTCATGGTGATTTCTATGATACATTTTTTAGAGTTTTGGTGATCGTCTTTGTATGGAGTCTTTCTCCTAGATGATGCTAGGTTTCCTTGAGATTTACATTTTGTTTTCATCATGGTTTAATTCTATTATGAGTTGTCATTTTCATGCATGATTAGTTAGGTGTTGCAGGCACTACAATGGCTAACCCTAATCACCCTTGGCCACTACACTATGTGTTTGTTTTGGTCAAAGCATCATAGATTGTTATGTGGGTCACTAATCTTGGTGATCTGGTACATTGCGGTCAAACTGATTGAAGCATTATGCTCTGTACAAATGACCAAGGTTATGTTGCGGTCTCTAGACTTGTTTTGATGATGTTGATGTCATATATGCTCGCTCCACCTTATCCTCTTGCAGTCGCAATTAGTTGTTTCACGTGGTTAGGTCACTACACATATGGTGTCTTTGATGGTTGATACACATATATCACTCATCTAGGTCTTTACATCTAACCCAATAGGTCGCAACACTATATGTTTGGACACTACATGATGATGTGAAGATGAAATCCTAATCATAATCAATAGTTCCTAACATGAACACACTCCAAACATGTGGAAGGTAATGAAACTATGGTTTGGTAGTTGAATTATAATATGAAACCCTAATCGTCTACACATGAAATCCTAACCCTAATTTTGAGATATGTGATACATTTGTTCATCTTGCTTGAAGTTAATATAATGTAATGGTGCTTTCTCTATCCTACTTGTGTAACCCTAACTTTGTAGGTGAAATGAATCTCATAGATATGTGAATGATATGGTGATCCTTATATAATAAGGTGGTGATTATGATCATTGTTAACGCATAATGTGATATTGAATGTACATGCATTATGTGATTGAATCTAATGACATGGCAAGCATTTTGTGCCTATTTTGTGGTGAAATCCTCTAGAGATGTGATTGAGGTATATTATGCACACTCATACACACACTTAGTGCTTTAATTGAAAAATTGAAACAGGGTCAATCTCGGTCGACTAACTCCTCGACCGAGACACTTTCAGTCGACAATCTTCTCGACCGAGAAAGACCCAAGTAGCTGTTAGACACAGCTGACAAGGTGGTTGCCAGTTGGAGATAAACGTTGCATACACTTGTTCCAAAGAGCCTGTCGGTCGAAAAAAGTTCGACCGAGTAGGAGTCTCGGTCGACTATTGCTCGACCGAGATGGTCTCTGATAGCAACTGCAGAATTAATTATTTAGTCATTACTAAAGCAACAAACTTGTACCTAACGGCTAGTTAAGCACTTAGAAACCCCTAGAAGGTGTCTAGAACGTCCTTAAGCACTTGTAGGACATTCCTATAAATAGTACATAGCTTAGGACACCCAAAAATACTTACTTGTTACACTTGAGCAATCTTTGAGCATACATTGACTTTGTGCAATCTGTTTGTGAGCAATTGAGCATTGTGACAATTGGCTACTTCTTCCCTTAGCTCAAAATTCGTGTCCCATAGGCTAGCATCTCCTATCCACTGCAATTACAATTACATACACTTTGGCTAGGAGATCTATACGCTTGATCTAGGCAAATCAAGCCTTGTGCTACAAAAGGATAAGTTGTAATTTCCTTTTCCTTTCTTATTCTCTATTATTGTTTGTACTCTCCTTGCTACTCCTAGGTTGGAGGCTATGGATTGGAGAGGGTGGAGATCTTCTTGGTGAAGAAGGGGACCTTGAGCTACTTCAAGAAGGCTGGGGCAACGGGAGGTTACTTCTAGAGAGGAAGGCTACTTCAAGAAGGCTACCTCAAGTTGGTGCATCTACTTCAAGTGAAGGCTGTTCAAGGGGTGTAAAGAAAGTATTGTATTTTGTATAAATCCTTGTGAAGGTAATAAAATAAATACTTTCAAAATCCCGGTTGGGTAAGCAACCGAGTAGTGGACTGACAGCTTTAGTATTTGCTAAAGTTGGAACCACTCTAAACACATGTCTCCTTCTTCCATTTACAATTGTAGTTGTTTGAGTTAAATAATTGTTAAAATATTTAAAAACTATATTCACCCCCCCCCTTCTAGTGTTTTTCAATTGGTATCAGAGCAGGCTTCAAGGAACCCTAACCAGGTCTTGAAGAATGGAGGGTGATGGTGATTACAACCGCAACAAAAGGTGCAGCCTGAACAAATCTACAACATGTTGCAATTGGTGCTTAGGAACAAGCCACACAACATCTAGCTGCCCATGGAGATCAAAGAAGGAAGATGAGCACAAAGATTGTCTTATTGCTACAACTAGTGAAGAAGAAGAAGAGGTAAGTCTTTTTTATTTATCTAAAGAAGAACTAGTTGCTAGTCTTGAAGAAACACATAATAAATATGTTGAGTGCAAGAAGAAATTAAAGAAATCTAATAAAGTAAATGATGAATTACATGCTAAACTTCTTGCTATTACATCTGAAAATGAAGATCTTAAAAAGATCATTGAAGATCATGATATTAAGATAAAATCTATAGAGGCAAATTGCAATCTTCTTTCTTTAGAAAAGACTAATTTGCAAACCCAAGTGAACGATCTTCAAAAACAACCCATATTGTGCACCCATCTAGATTATGACTCTATTGTCAAAGAAAGAAATTCGTTATCATCTAATCTAGATCAAGCAAAACTAGATATCAAGAAGAGAATAGATGAGATTGCTAAGTTACAACAAAAAGTCAGTAGTTTAAATAATAATGGCATTCTTGATCAAATCTTAGATAATCCCTATCATCAAATTGGGAGAAGAGGACTAGGTTACAAGCCTAAGGGGAAATCCTATCAACAACCTAGTTGGAGACAAGCACATCAATACATATATGTACCTAAAGGAACATCTTCACCCAAGAACAACATAGAACACAACCATAGAAAAAGATATGAGGTTGACTCAATATGTTGTCATTATTGTTTGTGCCTTGGTCACTATTCTTTTTCATGCCCTTACAAGAGAAAAGATGTCGAGTTAGTTTGGGTTCCAAAACCTCCAAACTAAATGAACGGAATTAAGTTGAGATATAACCAAGGACCTAAGTTGTATATTTCTATGTCTATCTCAACTCAACATAATGGGATATCAAATTAATTCAAGTATCTAAACATCTAACTTGCATAATTATGTTTTACTTGGAAGCAATTAACAGTTCAGAAAACATTTCAGAAATCTTGTCGGTCGAGAAACTGTCGACTGAGAGAACAGTCAGTCAAGAAATTGTCGACCGAGCATGTCACTGATTTCCAGTCTGCTATAAAATTGCGGAATTCTTTTTTTCATTGATCAAATTGCTATCTATTTGTGATTAATGATTGTATACATTTTGGAAATCATCCTTGAAAATTTATATGAGATTATTTTGGTTTATTCTCTAAATGATTTAAGTTAAAACTGAAAATTATGAATCATATTGATTTAAGTCAAATTACTGCCTTCATGGTATGTTCCAAGTATTCTTTGATTTATTCACATAGAAGCCATATGTTGAATTTCATGTTATTACTGTTCTATAATTACATCATGGATATACTTTCAACATTTCATTATTCAATTTTCTATAAATAAAGTTGATGCTTATTGCATGAATGATCCTTGATGATATATAGGCAAGCAAAATGATTTGTTGGTAATATGTTATTTTAATGCTTGCAACACATAAGATAAATATTTCTCAATTTGTATCTTTTAAGAACTGTGATATTAATCATGTTTTCATATTAAGTATCATTTAAAATACTTCAAATTGATATCTAATCAAATTACATGCATATATTATATATGAATATTCAATCTGCAAACTCGCCTCTTAGTTGAAATGAAATTTGATCAAGGGGCGCTATGGTCGTAGTCAAAGTCGACCTAAAATAAGTTTGACACAATACTTATTTGAATATTCTTTTCTATTAAAAGAACCATAAATTTATGATCACAAAATTGTCCAAATATTGGTAATAATATTCACAATATTACTCCCTTAGAAAATATATATATGCTCTACAAAATTAGTCTATCATTTGGCATCATTTGAATATGGTTTATAAGACTATTATAGTAGAGCATACAAAACAAGGGGAGTAATCAATAAAAATAAATCAAAAAGGATGAAATCTTTGTAAATACCTAAAATTTAAAATTGTGGCTAAAATTAACCATCTATTGAAAAGCATTCATACCTTAATTATAATTTGGGATATCTATCTAAGGGGGAGCATAGTATAAAATTAAGGGGGAGAAGTAATATCAAATATTCAACTTGGATATCTTTTTGAAATGACAAAGGGGGAGAAAAGAATATAAATCAAAAATAAAAATGAGTTTCATAACATCTCTTGGCCAGCACTCACTTGGAAATCTTAAGGTATGAAACTCATATGTTTTATATTTCCTTCATTCATATTTTGGAAATGTTTGTCATCTTCAAAAAGGGGGAGATTGTTGGATAAATGGACATCTATAAATCCCTTTGTTTTGATTATGACAAACATTTCATTCTTATTAATCTAACGTGCTACTTGAGTGTGCAGGAACAAGGTGGATGACAAAGCAATTAAGGAAATCCATATGCTTACATATTTATATTTTCATGAAATGTAATCGCTTTGTAAAAACTTGTACAAATATATAATGTACAAGTACTTAGATTTCATGTAAATCAAGCGTTAGATTCTCCCTAGCTAAACATCACATTTAGATAGGTCATCCCCTTGAATAGTGTCACATATGCACACTCATACACACACTTAGTGCTTTAATTGAAAAATTAAAACAGGGTCAATCTCGGTCGACTAACTCCTCCACCGAGACACTTTCGATCGACAATCTTTTCGACCGAGAAAGACCCAAGTAGCCGTTAGACACAGCTGACAAGGTGGTTGGCAGTTGGAGATAAATGTTGCATACACTTGTTCCAGAGAGCCTGTCGGTCGACAAAAGTTCGACCGAGTAGGAGTCTCGGTCGACTATTGCTCGACCGAGATGGTCTCTGACAGCAACTGCAGAATTAATTATTTAGCCGTTACTAAAGCAACAAACTTGTACCTAACGGCTAGTTAAGCACTTAGAAACCCCTAGAAGGTGTCTAGAACGTCCTTAAGCACTTGTAGGACATTCCTATAAATAGGACATAGCTTAGGACACCCAAAAATACTTACTTGTTACACTTGAGCAATCTTTGAGCATACATTGACTTTGTGCAATCTGTTTGTGAGCAATTGAGCATTGTGACAATTGGCTACTTCTTCCCTTAGCTCAAAATTCGTGTCCCATAGGCTAGCATCTCCTATCCACTGCAATTACAATTACATACACTTTGGCTAGGAGATCTATACGCTTGATCTAGGCAAATCAAGCCTTATGCTACAAAAGGATAAGTTGTAATTTCCTTTTCCTTTCTTGTTCTCTATTATTGTTTGTACTCTCCTTGTTACTCCTAGGTTGGAGGCTGTGGATTGGAGAGGGTGGAGATCTTCTTGGTGAAGAAGGGGACCTTGAGCTACTTCAAGAAGGCTGGTGCAACGGGAGGTTACTTCTAGAGAGGAAGGCTACTTCAAGGGGGAGCTTGAAGTTACTTCAAGAAGGCTACCTCAAGTTGGTGCATCTACTTCAAGTGAAGGGTGTTCAAGGGGTGTAAAGAAAGTATTGTATTTTGTATAAATCCTTGTGAAGGTAATAAAATAAATACTTTCAAAATCCCGATTGGGTAAGCAACCGGGTAGTGGACTGACAACTTTAGTATTTGCTAAAGTTGGAACCACTCTAAACACTTGTCTCCTTCTTCCATTTACAATTGTAGTTGTTTGAGTTAAATAATTGTTAAAATATTTAAAAACTCTATTCACCCCCCCTCTAGTGTTTTTCATTGTCTTCATACTCAAAAAAATGGGGTAGCTGAGAGGAAGAATCGTCATCTTCTTGACATCATACCAAGACGATATGTTCCAATCCAATGTTCCTAAGAGATTTTAGTCAGAAGCTTTACCGACTGCCTATTTTCTTATTAATAGACAACCTTCTTATGTTCTTCATGGAAGTACTACCTTTTCAATTTTGCATCCTAATGATCAGCATTTTCTTGTTCCTCTTAGAGTGTTTGGTTGTACCTCCTTTGTTCACAATTTTGATACTAAAGATGACAAATTGTCTCCTAGGTCTATTAAGACTCTCTGTCTTGGATACTCCAACACCAGTAAGGGTTACAAGTGTTACTGTCCCAATCTTCATGCATGATTGTGTCGAGGGATGTCATTTTCCATGATATCATACCATATTTCTCTAGTGTTCCTTGTAATGGGGAGAAATTGTGTGAGCATGAGGAAGTGCCACCATCACCAATCAGTGAGGGAGTGTTTCCACCACAATATAGTGAGAGGGTGAAACCTACCATTTTTGAGAAATAGCTATCTGGTGATGATCCTTTAATTCACCAATATTTTCCTGCGTATCACAGATGAAGTAGACCAGATCATGATGAGGTAGTGACTCCAGTTGAGGAGCCTCCCCCATCTTCCTCCGCTCAAGAGAATCTTGAAGATCCATATGATCTCAATATTCCCATTACTGTTTGAAAAGGTATTCACACTTGTACTATTTGACATCCTATTGTGAATGTTTGCTATTTTTCCAATTTATCTAAGCAGGCTTGTTCTTTTCCTCTTGGAATTGATTTTGTGAAAATTCCATATAGCCATGTTGATGCTATGAAGGATGTTGGTTGGCTACATGCAATGAATCCTGAAATGTTTGCACTTATTTAGAATGAAACATGGAAGCTTACTAAGTTTCCCGCAACTAAGAATGTTGTGGCCTGTCAGATGGGTATTCACTATCAAACATAATCCAAATGGCTCCATAGAGAGATTGAAAGCCAGATTGGTGGCAAAAAGATGTACTTAGACACATGGTGTTGATTTCTTTGAGACCTCTCCTAGGGATCATCTTAATTATGTGAGGATACTTATCTCTCTGGCTACCACCTTTGACTGGTCACTTTTTCAGCTTGATGTCAAAAATTCCTTCCTACATGGTGAATACAGGAAGAAGTATACATGGAGCAACCTTTTGGATTTATTTCTCAGGGGGAGTGCCAGGTGTGTAAGTTGCCATTTATGGGTTGAAGTAGTATCCTCGAGCTTGGTTTGACAAGTTCAGTACTATTGTGTTATAAAAGGGCTTCTCACGTTCTGTGACTAATCACTCTCTATTCTATTCTAGTTCCTCTACTGGATCTGTTATTCTTGTTGTATATATTGATGATATTGTTATCGCTGGTAGCGACTTTGTAGGAATATCCAAGGTGAATGATGGATTGTAGATTCACTTTCATATGAAAGATGTAGGTAAATTGAGATATTTTCTAGGAATAGAAGTACTTCGATCTCATATAGGTACTCATTTGTCTCTAAGAAAATATGTACTAGATCTAATTCATTACATATGGATGAGTGCATCCAAGCCTGTATCTACTCCTATGGACTATCATGTAAAAGAAAATATTGATGATGTTAATTATTCAGATCCATGATATTATAGGAAGATCATTGGTATGTTGTTATATTTGATAGTGACTCGTCCTGACATTTCATTTGGAGCAGGAGTGGTGGTCAACATATGCGCTCACCAAACCACTCACATCGGACATAAGTCTATTGCATTATGAGGTATCTAAAGGTAGTTCCTAGAAAAGGGATGACATACTATAGACCGAAAACTCCACCATCTACTCTGGTTCTTACTAGCTATGTAGATCCAGATTGGGCTAGTAATCCAAATGACATGAGGTTTACATCTAGGTATTGAACTTTTCTGGGAAATCATCTTATAACCAGGAAGAGCAAGAAGCAAAATGTTGTGGCTCGTTCTAGCACAAAAGTTGAGTACAGAGCAATGGCTCATGCTTGTTGTGATTTGCATTGAGTCCAATCTGCACTATCTGAATTGCAAATTCCTGTGATATCTCCTATAGATCTATGATGCGATAATCAAGTTGCTATCTATATTGCCAAAAATCTAGTTTTTCATGGACACACTAAACATATAGAAGTTGATTGTCGTTTTATCAGAGATCAAATCAAGAATGGGAAAGTGGTGACTCCTCATGTCATATCTGAAGACCATCTTGTTGATGTTCTTACAAAGCCACTGGGTCCAACAATGTTTCAAAGTGTTAGTTACAAGCTTGACATACATGATGTGTACACCCTAGCTTGAGGGGGAGTGTTAATATTAGTTGTTTTATATTCGTAATATTTCAATATGCCATTTCTCTTTACTATTGGACTCTTATGTCAATTTCTCAGTTGAGTTATTATAAAAGGAGAGGTAGCATATTGTTCCTCACACACGCTGCATTGCAACACCCTAATTATTTGTTCACATGTAGCTATAACATTTAAAAATTACTAAAACCTACATGATATGCAATGCATAAAAAAAGATAAAATCTTTTTCAAAATTTGCAAAAAATGCAAGAAAATGAACTACATGGTATGCATGCATGCAAGCCAACAAAAATCTAACCTAGTTAGAAAAAGCATGAAAACAAAAGTTAATGGAAGTTTGCAATGCAAAATGAGTGAAAAGAAGTTTGTACCACCCTACTACCCCAAACATTTGAATCATGTTGTCCTCAGAATGACACTAAAGTATAGGAGTGAAAGGGTAGACGATCATGGCTATTGTGGTGGCTTAGGGTGTGCTCCTCCCTATGATGGGGGGTACTGGTAGTAGATGCCCAATAGTCTGCATGTAGAGGTGGGTAGGTCTCCTAATACCCAGACAGTGCACTCCATCCATCTTCCCCCACTGGGGTTCCTATGAACCTGGGCATTCTGAAAGTAGCACATGTGGTTGATCTAATGGTGCATCTACTGATAATCTAACCACACTGCATCATCTGTGTCCTCTGAAAACCCTCTTCTGTCCTCAGGATGCCCTCCCGAGTCATCTGGATGCCCTCCAGCTGTGTCTGTATAGTGGACATGATGTAGGCGGGCTGTTGTGGCACTTCCGTCTCTGTCTATGATGTTCTCACCCTACAAGCATGTATCATGGTGAATGAATATTCATCTCTTTTCAAACTTCATCTTTTAAGTCTTTTTCTAGATTTTATCTCACTTTTTCCAATTTTCTTGAATGGATTAGAATTTATTTACTCCTAGCCATTATTCATAATTCTCACAATCTTTTACCATACATTTTGCATATTCTACCCTCATTCAAAATTCCTCAACTTCTAAAAACTAGAACCTACTTCAACTCCCCTGGAAATCAAAGGACTAAGGACTTCAAATACAAAATTTCAAACATCTTAGTACTTGAATCGAGCAGTTCATTTAGTGAATGTATTGATTCACTCATGCACCATGCTCCATAGTTCTAGTTGGTTGTTCTGAGGGTCGATCAAGTGACCCATCTATTCACTCACCCTCTAAAACGACTAATTCAATAGTCTAATTGGGGGTTTCATACCTCAAACTGATTGGCTCAAAAGCCCAAACCATGTGGTCCAGAACTCCAAGCGGGTGATTCATGTTCCTTAACAACCATGTCATGGTCAAACGGTGCCATCACCCCATCTTTAGGGTTTTGAATCGCTACCTTGGACCCGTACATTCACGGATCTAAAATAAGCAATTTGAACTATGAACGGGTCAATTCACAATCCATAGACAATCTTTTACAACAACCGCCAATAGTCTTGTATTTAGGGTTACTGCCCCTCCTTCCCCTATAAAAGGAGGGGGGACTCTACAAAGGAGTGGATCTAATTTTTTTTTATTTTTTTCTCTTAATTTAACACTTGTGACTTCCTCTCTTTAGAATTCTTGCATTTGCACTCTCGTTCTTCAATAAAAGTTCTTATTTTCATTTTTTTTCTTGATTTTCTTTTAAATCATGCAAGGAACTAAGAAGATAAGCCTTTTAATTGGCACTAGATAAGAGTCCCTTGGGATTCTTATTTTTCACTAGTCTATGTCTCCTCTTATTTCTTCTTTCATCCCTTCCCTTATCTGCATGAATCACAAGTAGCTTTTTAATATCGGGCATGGGGAGTAGCCTCATAGCCATCGTTACTTGATCAATATGATTTCTGTGATATAGTTATTAGATAGTGTTTTGTTTGATCTAACTATAGTTTGAATGAACTGATCCCTTGTTTTTACCAAGTGTTAGTCTTGAGAAATGAGACCTCAGACTCCAAGGCTTGGAACACCAAACAAAATGCATATAAATCTAGATGTGATCACGAAAGGAGTTCTTTTGGGATACCGAGCAAGGATTTGAAAACAAAAGATCAAAGGGTTTGCGGGAAGTTCGATTTTTTTAAATGTGTTTGAATGTCTTCGCATGCCCTTATCTAATTAGTTATTTTATTGAAAATTTATCGATCACTGTGTAACATAGGTTTTGATTGCAAGATCCATACCCAATATCTTTTATCATCGAATTAATCTCCATTTTCAAATCACTCTTTTCCCAATCACCGTCGTTTCTCCCTTGCAATTTAAATTCTATCCATTAGCACAATATTTTATTACTTGTTCTTAGATTAATTGTTTTCTTTCCATAGGTAATCTTTCCTACTCATACTTAGAGTAACTTTTCATCTCATTCTGGTGTAATCATTCTTATTTGTTCTAGTGAAATCAAATTCCAACCAAACTATCTTTCAATTCCACATCTAAATAAAATATGTTCAAACAAGTCGGTTTGAATTACTATCTAATCATGTTGTCCCATGGGATCGACCCTTTCTATATTAATAAAGTAACCTTAGCTAGTTGTTTTTCAATTAATAAAAGGTTAAACTCTAGGAATCAACCCCTAGTGAACAGGTATGTAAATTACGCATATCAATTTTGGCGTATTTCCAGACCAACAGATTTTCTTTAAACCCCAAAAATTTTTGAACATTTTTTTTCTATTTTCCTCTGCATGTTGAGTCCCATTTCATTGGTTCTACTGCTCTTTATGTCGAGCACCCATTTCAAAACTCTACTTTTTTCTACAATCATGGTTTTCTTGTTAAAATATAATTGTGCATGCAACACTTGTAAAATGTTGATTCTACACTGCCCGCTTTTAATCCAAAGATAGAAAGAACCTTCCATCGCTTGAATCAACAGAATCAACTTTGAATGGATGAACAAGAATTGAATCATAGGATAGAGCGAGCCCTTGTAGCTTAAATAGAGGCCATGATGGCCGAGCATGTGACTCAAGAAACCACCTTGTGTGCAACCCTTCTAGATGATCAAGAGGCTCAAGAAACTACACTACTTGAAATCAAACGTCAAACACAACTCAAAGATTTTTCAATCACTACAACCGTCTATGCATAGCATCTAGTTGTGCCATTGGAAATCACGACCCCCCAATTTGAGATCCACACTCAGTGGATCACAATGCTTCAGGCCAACCCCTTCGTCAGTCATAAGGGTGATAATTTCCAAGATCACCTCCAAAGATTCTTTGATCTATGCACCTTGCATAAGATCCTTGGTGTTTTTGAAAATGTACAAAACTAAGACTATTCAAATACCCTCTTTCTGACCAGGCTAATAGTTGATACAATGCCATGGAAGGGGATTGAGTCACTACTTGGTATGGACTTCAAACAAAATTCTTAAAGAAGATTTACCCCTTATCCCTCACTTACCAAATTAGGGGGGATTTCACTCAATTCAAAATGCTTCCCGTAGTGACTTGGGGTGAGGCTTGGGATAGGTTCAAAGACTTTCTCCATCATTTCTCACACCATGGCATCTTGCAAGTCCAAATCATTGAAACATTTTATCATGATGTTGATGACAAAACCAAAGTTTTTCTCAATTCCTCATCTGGAGGAAATTTAATGTTTCAAAATATCAATAGTGCATGGGAAGTTGTCAAACATAGTTTCGAGACCCAAGCACAAAGAGGATCAGGAGTCCTAAGTGTGGAAATGGTGGAAGATAGTTCTGATATCAAAGCTCACTACTACAGAAATAGCATTCAATGTCACTTTTCTGGGCGTCGGTTATTAAGGAAAACCGACGCCTTATATGTTAGGCATCGGTTGTTTAAGCAAACCGACGTCTATATTCAAAGACCAGCCAGACACGGGTACCGCTTTGTATTCAGCGTCGGTTGTTTATAACAAACTGACGCTGAAAGTCGGCCGCGAAATCCAAATTTTGATCAAAAAAAATAGTGTCATTTTCAGCGTCGGTCATGTAGGTATAAACCGACGCCTATGTGCGATGAAAATTTGCGCAAAAAGTGTCACTTGCAGCGTCGGTTATCCTTTTATAACCGACGCTGAAGGTGGTTCCCGCCAAACAATTTCATGAAAATATCGTCCAATTGGACGTCGGTTGTTGCAAACAACCGACGCTAAAGATTTTAGGCGTCGGTTGTTAAAACAACCGACGCTATTTGGGAACTTATACTCCGCGATCGCCCGACTCTTCCCCTTTCTTCTGTTTCATTGCGAGCAATTACCCTATTTCTCTGCTGCCGGCGATTTCTCTCCGGCGATTTCTTCTCCAGTGCCATTTCTCCGGCTATTTCTTCTCCGGCGCCCCCTTCTCCACCACCACTCCTCCTTCTCCGCGCCCCCTTCTCCGCCGCCCCTACTGCCCGCCCCTGCTGCCTGCCCCTGCTGCTCCAAGCGCCTGAGGCCGCCGCCACGCCTGACTCTTCGGCGCCGCCTGGTGCTTTTCCACCGTCGTCGCGCCGCCGCAACCACCGCCAGAGCCACCGGAGCTGCTAGCTGCTCCTCCACCGCTGTCGCTGCTAGCTACTTCTCCAGCCAGAGCCACCGGAGCCTCTGCCTTCTTCCCTCTGACAAGGTTGGTCTTCCCGCTGCTAGCTGCTCTGCTTTTTTATGCATCGATCAAATTGTTGTGATAAAAATGCATGTAATGTATTTGATTAGAGTTAATCTAATCTGGATGTTCATAATAATGGTATGTTAAATATGATGATTAGGGATAAATATAATGTCTAGTACACAAATATTAGATGATATTCAAGAAAACCCTAGTTTGATGAGCATGTTGTTAATCATGTTAATTATGATTCTTCTATATATTCTGATGTCATTATATAATAGGGTTATTAAACCAATGGTTATAACATAGTATGATCTTAATCTGATCTGGATGTTCATAATAATGTAGTATGTTAAATATGATGATTAGGGATACATATAATGTCTAGTAAAGATTCCTAGACCTTTTGTTTGAAACTATTGATTTCTTGATTTATTATTTAATAATGCTCTATTGATTAGGATTAACCATGTTGCCTGTACTTTATAGACATTTATTATATATAAGAATGACAACACATGTATTTGTTGGCCTAGAAACCCGTCCAAGATTGGCTCATTAGGAGTAAATCTTGGATAGTCCCCGGTTTGGGACTGTTCTTGAACACCTAATCTCACTTAGGATGTAAGTGTATAATGTGTATTGGGTTTTCGAGAAAATTTCAGTAGCATTTCCCTGTTTGTTCTCTAAGTACATATGTACTTAGAGAACAACGGGGAAATGCTGCCGAAATTTTCTTGAAAACCCAATACACATTATACACTTACTAGTGAGATTAGGTGTTCAAGGATGGGATAGGTGGTACACATTTATTATATATAAGAATGACATCAAATGTGTTTGTTGGCCTAGAAACCCGTCCAAGATTTACTCATTAGGAGTAAATCTTAGATAGTCCCCGGTTTGGGACTGTTCTTGAACACCTAATCTCACTTAGGATGTAAGTGTATAATGTGTATTGGGTTTTCGAGAAAATTTCGGTAGCATTTCCCCGTTTGTTCTCTAAATACATATGTACTTAGAGAACAACGGGGAAATGCTGCCGAAATTTTCTTGAAAACCCAATACACATTATACACTTACTAGTGAGATTAGGTGTTCAAGGATGGGATAGGTGGTACACATTTATTATATATAAGAATGACATCAAATGTGTTTGTTGGCCTAGAAACCCGTCCAAGATTTACTCATTAGGAGTAAATCTTAGATAGTCCCCGGTTTGGGACTGTTCTTGAACACCTAATCTCACTTAGGATGTAAGTGTATAATGTGTATTGGGTTTTCGAGAAAATTTCGGTAGCATTTCCCCGTTTGTTCTCTAAGTACATATGTACTTAGAGAACAGCGGGGAAATGCTGCCGAAATTTTCTTGAAAACCCAATACACATTATACACTTACTAGTGAGATTAGGTGTTCAAGGATGGGATAGGTGGTACACATTTATTATATATAAGAATGACATCACATGTGTTTGTTGGCCTAGAATGTGAACAATCATTGTTTTTTATATTACTTGTACATTGAAGGATTGCTAATTGATAAAAGATCACAATTTTAGAGACATGTATGTTTATACAAATGCTAAATGTTTTCCTTATTCTAGTTGATACAAATGCTAAATGTTTTCCTTTTTAATGAAATTTTCAGATGGCTCACCATGATGAGAATGATGTCCATGATGAGCATGAAGTCCATGATGAGCATGCTGTCCATGACGAGCATGACGAGGATACCAACGTAAGTTCTAAAAACATATCCCGTATTTCTATAAAATTCATTATCTTCTAGTTATGTCATATATCCTGTATTTCTATATTGGCTTAATTCGGTGTGTTTATTTTTGTCAAATTTTAGGTTGATGATGCACAGCTACCCACTGAAGCAATTGAGCAACTTGATGCGCAGCAACAAAAACTTAACAAGAAAAGGGGTATCACTATGTTGAAAAAGTTACTTGCGCTGAGTGGCAGTGGATCCAAATTGGTTGTGGAGTTTGATAATGGAGGGAATGCAATTGGAGTGAACCGCAATAATTTTATAAACTATCTTGGGGTTGTCACTCGAAGCCATTGTGGTGTTAAATATGATAATTGGCATAAAGTTCCTCAGGCGAAGAAAGACTTGATATGGAAAGATTTATGCGTGAGTTATTATTATTTGCAATTATATTTTGTAGATTACAAATTCTATTATTTGCAATTATATTTTTGGTACTAGTTAATAACATTTCTATTTTACAGAATCTGTTTGCATTGGATGAGATGTTGCATCGTAAAAGTGTGATGCAACGCGCTGGAAAGATGCTTAGGAATTACAGGACAAATCTGAACAAAGAATACATAAGACAGGGTGATAAGAAGAAGAAGTCAGCCCTTGAACAATGGAACTTCTTGGACAAAGAAGATTGGGACAATTTTGTTGCTTCAAGAAAATCTGAAGAATTCAAGGTATTAGGCGTCACTCCCATTTTAATTAATATACATTGTATTCACCTATTCAAGATTAACATTTAGTGCTACTAACCTAATTATAAATGTGCATACTAACTAGGCCCTCAGTGACGCACAAAAAGCAAGGCGTGCACTGAATGTACATGACCATACTATGGGTCCAAAAGGCTATGCAAGCGTTCGCCAAAGACTACAGGCGGAGTCTGCGGCTACTCAGGAGTCTGCGACTACTCAGGAGTCTGCGGCCACACCCTTCCCTCACCATGATATCTGGATAGCTGGCAGGAAAAACAAGAAGGGTGAAATAAAGAAGCCCGAAACTGCTGAGGCGGCTGCAAAAATGGTAAAATACAACTCTTAGAGCAATCATTTGAATATTGATTATTTGTGGTGTTAACTTACCAATTTTTGTTTATGGTGATTAGCGGGAGCTGCACGAGCAGAGAAAACAAGGCACGTTCATCCCTCAGGGCACAAGGGATGAATTGACAGTTGCTCTGGGTAACCCAGAGCATCCTGGACGTGTTAGAGGTGCCGGCGCTGGTGTGGGCATCAAAGCATTCTTTGGGCCATCCCAGCGCAAACCCAGAGCAGGACTTTCTCAAGAAGAGGTAACATATATATTCTATTTTTATAATGTTACTGCAAAAGGAAATTCATTAATAAAAAGCTAATATTTGTTTTATCCATGTATAGGAGAATAAGAGAGTCGAGGATATAGTTGCTAAGAAGCTCAA
The DNA here is from genome assembly GCA_963693085.1 of Alisma plantago-aquatica. Taxonomy (NCBI): domain Eukaryota; kingdom Viridiplantae; phylum Streptophyta; class Magnoliopsida; order Alismatales; family Alismataceae; genus Alisma; species Alisma plantago-aquatica. The sequence goes on along the minus strand of OY856410.1, from coordinate 922,699,885 downwards.
CGATGTGGTTGCTGAGAAGGTCAAGGAAGAATTGCTGCGGTGGCAGACATCTCAGGCTTCCAATCAGCCTATGCCGACCCACTCTTCTCCTGGTGCACAGACTGCAAGTAATCCTGGAGACCCATCGCCTAACACGTCTGCTGTAAGTATTGTTTATGACATTGTAGCTAGTCTTTTCAAGATGATATGTTTTCAAGATGATATGTATATATGTATAACATTCTTTACGTAAATTTGTAGGCATTGAAGCCATGCCGCTTAAGAATGGAAAACTATGTTGTTGCAGAGGCGCAAGCTTACCAGTCCCTTCCTGGGGCAACGTTTCATGGGACTCCAATGCCGCAGGGCTACATTCGTGTGAGCCCGATACATGTATTACCCGATTGGAGGGAAGTTGCGTTGCCATATGCCCACCCAGATATTGATACACTTGGTGAGGCAGAAAGCGGGGTCATATTGTGGCCCAAAGCAGATGTCCTCTACACGACTGAAATTGTAAGATAAATTTACATTGATTTAGACTGTTAATATGTATATATGATGTCAACTGATCTGAAATTATATATACAGGTTAAAAAGAAGACACCAGGAGCACCTAGGTCTCCACCTCCAATTCCCGCATTACCAACTTGGGTTCCAGCTGACCTACAATACCCGTTAGGTCCTGCTTGTAGGGGAATGGCATGTTGGCTACGGGCACATAATATACTTTGCCCTATAATTGTTTCTTTAGATGCAGATTATGCAGGTCAATCATACGACAACTCTTTATTTATACAAGATATTATTGAGCTGTTTATGTATGATTGGTTGAATACATCAATGATAGAGACATGGATAAGGTGAGATCTTGTTTATACATCCATATACCTTGTGTAAGATCCGGTGATCTAGTTTCTTATATATTAATGCATACGTCTATATGTTTTGCAGCTACTTAATCGAAGATCATTGCAAACAATTTGCATATGATCATGTGGGACTTTTGATTCCATCATTGATTAGTATGGTAGCTAAAGACCCTGATAGTGTTCAACAATACTGTATAGATGCTTTTACAATTTTTGGTCATCAAATGAAGACGATAATAATAGCTCCATTCAATGTCAAGTAAGTTTGCTTTATTTATAATTTGGACTTAAGAAAATTCCATTATTATTTTGCATTTTGAGTTATTAATTGTTAACTTTTTACCTCTAGTGGTAGACATTGGGAGTTACTAGTTATTGTCCCCGGGACGTTCACTGTTTATTATCTAGATCCCGCAGGAAGTACATTAAACACTAAAATTGGACACGTAACCAGAATGGCATTATTCTGGTGAGAAATATTTCATTTTTTATATCCGTTAACATCTTTTATTACATTACTATTTACTTATGCAACTTAGTGTGTTATATTAACATGTAGGGGTTTAGATGCATTCAAAAATGCTGGAGGAAAGGTCCCAAGGAAAAAGAACCAGCCATTGTCTTGGGAGAACGTAAAAGTAAGTTCCCGACTCCCCGACTCCAATGTATATATTATTGATGTGAATTGTGCTTAGTTGTATTAATTTGTATGTTTCAATTTATAGTGCGCTACACAAGACAATGGCTGGGCATGCGCATACTATGTGATGCGATTTATGCAGATGATTATCAAACATGCCACATTGGACATCGATACCATACATGAGGTATTATATATAGTCTCATTAGTTAGTATGAAATATATCAATCTTATTTTTATATTATTACTTATATATATACATCATTCTCTTTGCAGGTGTTTAAAACTGACCACACTATAGGCAAACGCTTAAAAAATGTACATGCTCCATATACGAGGGAATCATTAAATGAAGTAAGAGAAGAATGGGCAATAGCTGTACAAACAGTGGCAACTGTAAGATATAATTGGGATGTTGATAGTGATGATGAATGATACTTTGTAAATGAATGTTTCTGAATGTTAAAACATGTATTTGAATGATTCTATATGTGTGAACGTGACAATTGAATTGATGTCTGAATGTATCTACTTGTGTGAATCTTTTTATGTTAATTTTGCAGGTTTGTGGCCTGTTTGTAGGCTGATATCAATGGATGTCGTAAACCTGCAGTTCAGAAAACTGAACTGCAGGTTCTCATCCTGCTGACCAGCCACAGCAGGCCTGCAAACAGATTTATAAAAAAAAAAATAGAAATAGGCGTCGGTTATTTACCGATAACCGTCAGCACAGACTTACAGCGTCGGTTTTTTGTTGAACACCGACGCCAAAAGTGTTCGCGCTACAGGAAATGGGAGTCATCTAGGACACTTTTTTGCGTCGGTGTTTTAGTATATAACCGACGCAAAAAGCGTCCTAGATGACGCCGTTTTCTGTGGCGCGAACCCTTTTGGCGTCGGTGTTTTATAATCAACCGACGCCTTTATGTTAAATAGGCGTCGGTTTTTTAACCGACGCTGAAGTGTCCAACCTTTTAGCGGTGCCCACATAGGCGTCGTTCAGAAACCGACGCCAAAGGGGGTTAAACAACCGACACTAAAAGGCACTTCTGTAGTAGTGGCTATTGCTTAAAGTCTTAAACTTCTTGTCATTAAGCAATATTGTTTAAGGGCCATTTGGCTCTAAACATTGGAAATTTGGTAGTCTTGTACGTCTACACCATTTAATTTTCAGAGCTTAATGGTCAAGAGCCATGAAAATCATATCGCGCACCAAGTAGTAGTATGTAAAAAAATCTAACAATCGACTCACCAAGGCTGAGCGACGGGCTCACCCTATGACATTGATCAGTTCTGGGAAACATGATAGGATTTTGAATCTCATTAATCTATGAAGATGAATACTAAATCAAACACAAAAAACTATATCCACAGTCAAATTAAGGCTCAATTTATATACTAATACCAATATTTAGAAAGATTTCAGCCAAATGGGACCCTAGAATATTCTTTAAATGCTTATGAGAGGAGAGGGAAACCACAAAAATCAAGGCTATTGACTCTCTTTGAGGCATTTACCAAGGGTATGACCACTAGACTCAACAATGTCAACTACTCTATAATACCCCCATTCAAATTGAGATTGGGAAGCAATTGGAGGACCTCAAATCCATTCCTAGAATACCCAATCAAGCCTATTACAATCCAAATCAGGCTAGGAACCACCCTAGGTTTCAATATGGAAGTCTAGTAAAAGCTGAAACTGATTACCAACAAAGACTGCCCTAGGAAAACAGCTGAAATTGTCCACCCCCAGGTTTCTAGTACAACAACAACCAAATAAGCTTTAGGAACCAAGGGAACTATAGGGGAAATTTCAAAAATCATGGGGTGGGGGTACCAAGGACAACAATACCAAAACATAAACTAAGGACCCCAACCTCAACGCCCACTGGTTGCATCATCTGACAAAAGGATAGTTGGCCTGAAACAAATCATCTTATCCTAGTAGGCAGACCAGAAGGATACTAATGCTCAGTTGGCCCAACTCTTAGCTAGCCAAAAACCTCCTACCAATATTTTTTCTGGGCAATCAGAAAACAATCCCAAGCATCTTGAGTAACTTAAAGTTGTCTTCACTCGTTCTGGAAAGGTGCATGCTTCTCCTTCTCCTCTAGAGAAGACTCCTATTGTACCCTTGATTTTCAAATATTAAGACATAATATTTGTTGAAAAGGAACCTTAACAAAACTCCACTACCCCTATCCCTGAAGCTCCACAAGTGGAAGCTAATGAACATGAAATCCTAGTTTACAAACCATGTTCACCCTACCAAGCCCGTATCAAGCAGACTAGGTAAGATGCTAGGTTCACAAAATTTAGAGTTCATGAAATTTAGAGATGTCGTGAATAAATTTCATGTAGACATTCCCTTCTTAGATGCTCTCACATGACATGTCTGCATGGTCCAAATACATGAATACCTTGTTGACTAGGAAGTATACCATCAAGGAGTATGAAACTATGAAACTTGCTAGTACCACTTCTGATGTCATCCTTAAAAAGGTGCCTAAAAGATAGAAAGACCTCGATTTCTTTGGAACTAGGTGTTATCAAGGTCACAATGCTTGTAGGAGAGGACTAGCAGACTTAAGAACCAATGCTTTAATCATGCCTTATAGTCTTTGCAAAATATTAGGATTTGTTGATATGCTTCCTAATGTCATGATCATCCAATTAACAGATTCATCCATGACAAAACCTATGGGTATCATTGAAGATATACCTATAAGGGTCATGAAGGATGTATACGTTCCATGTGACTTTTGTGATCATGAACATTGAAGAAAACTTGTAGTACCTTCTCATTTTTGGTCATCCCTTTTCGGCCGTTGCTTGAGCTTTAATTGATGTTGAGGCTGGAATCATCCTTTTGCGTCTTGGTAGGAAAACCCTCGAATGTCGTGTTTCTAAAAGTATGAGTGGATGTAGCATATTCAAACTACACAATAGAATTGCTGCACATGTGTCTGATAGTACCATCATAAGAGATGACTATATCCCGAAGTATAGTCATTAAATCTTTGAGCAGTGTCCCTAGCTCATACAACCCCCTACACTAATGTTTTTTGTAATATTATGTAAGGTCTACCACAATTATGTAATAGAATTAGACATATTTTTTGCTACCTGCAATATTATGCAAGTCTACTGCCATGATGTTAGATTTTTGGAAGAGTTTGACTGTGATGTCTATTTGAAATGTGAATTAAAGAAGTGTATTTGAAATGTCATATGTTAGATTTTTGGAAGAGTTAAATGGAATGTGGACTATGACGTGTATTTGAAAAAATGTTGAAGTATGTTGGCATGTTTTGTGCATGCATTGTATATATGATTATTTTTCTTGTAGGTTTTCTGACATGTTGTTAAGCCCCAATTCTTGCAGAGCTCCTACTATTCTTTAGAACTTTCAGTTCTAAAGGACATCGGCTCCAGATAGGTATTTGTAGGCATGGACAGTAGGTCTGCAAACCTGCTGTAAAAAAAATAAACATATACATTTCCCGTCGGTTATTTGTAGAAACTAATTGTATAGACATTACACGTCAGCAAAATACAACAACTGATGAAAAATACTTCTTTTTTATACTGTTCATTACTAATAAACATATTCTCCGACCGTTTTTTATTTATGACAACCTATGTGGCATGGATTAACCATCATCAGTTATAAATAGGTTTCTCTATCTGAGAAGGGTAGCGTTACTTGTAGAGGAAGAAATAGGGAAAAAAAAGAGGGTCCCAGTCGACTAGGGATTCTAGGGCACCCAACCCAAGCGTGTAAGGTATAGGAATGTTCGGGAAGGCAAAAGGATGGTGAAGAAATGATCTATTTGTGCTTGGACTCATCAGAGTGGAAGATCAGAAGGGTGAAAACTAGCCACCACAGTTCAGTCCTAATGGGACTCAGATGAGCGGGAGAGATGGCCTGACATCCTTTAGATGGGTTCTCTTGTGTCTATGTATAGAACTATGAATATTCTTGAACATTGTTCAATAGGATGCATTGTTATACACATAGATGCAACATCTGCAACATATTCAAACTACACAATGA